>SJXQ01002256.1:726412-753774 GCA_006408695.1 Aepyceros melampus
TATATAAACTGCCAGGCTCCTCTGTCATGGGATTCTCCAGGTCAGAATACTGGAATGGGCTGCCATTCCCTCCTCCAGGGGATCTTCCTGACTCAGGGATCGAACCCATGTCTCTGATGTTTCCTGTATTGGCAAATGGGTTCTTTACCACTAGCGCCACCTGGGAGGCCCTTACTGACACTGTTCCGTTCCGTTCCGTTCAGTCGCTCAGTCGTGTCCGACTCTTTGCGACCCCATGAATCGCAGCACGCCAGGCCTCCCTGTCCAGCACCAACTCCCGGAGTTCACTCACACTCACGTCCATCGAGTCCGTGATGCCATCCTATTTCTTTAACATCATTTTAACTAAAGATTTCTATTCATTTACTTCATGTTGCTTTGCTTCTTCTAAAAAGCAGGAGGAGGGACTTCCCTGGTGATCCAGTGGTTAAGACTCTGAGGTCTCAATGCAGGAGACACAGGTTTGATCCTTGGTGGGGGAACTAAGATCCTGCATGCCACACAGCTCGGCCAAAAAAAAAAAAAAATTATAAAAAGTAGAGGGAAACAAGAAAACATTGTAGCTACATTACATTTCTGAGTGTAATTCACCCTGAGTAGATCTTACCGTCTAAGGAGAAAGAAAAAGGATTCAGGCCTAACAGAAAGTCTGAACTCAGCTGCACGCCCACATCCTTGACAGCACAGACAAAACACCCAGATTATTGACCGTTTCTTCTTTTCATCCCCGTGATCTGAGCTCACAGAGCCAGAACCCAGTTAAAAGCGAGGCCAGGCTAACAGCAGTTAGGCCCCATTGGCTCAGGGGAGCGCTAGCTCAGAAAGCTGGCAGGCCTTTGCCTTACAGACCACGATTATTCTTTCCTGGGTTAGCTTTCAGCACATACCCTGGTTTCCATGTAAGATGATAAGGCCTCTGTGTTCTCTCACATGTGGACTAAAGACTTCTGAATACTTAAATGAAGAAATCAGGTCCTAGTGATGGCAAAATATTTGCACACTGATGAAGCTTGTCCATGAAACTGGGGATAAGGAACATTTCCCTCCGAGAGAGGGGGGAATTAAAGAGCACAGAGCCATGGTGGCATTTCGATGGTATTTATTGAGGCTTTTTCTGCTCACCTCACCTCCCCAACTTTCCTTTTATTTTCAGCTGGATAATTTTGGGAAATCTTCAAATTGGCAGTACAAAAACAGCCAGCATTGTGTTGTGGGTGTCTGTGCATACTGGTATGTGTGTTTTGGGGTATGTGATAGAGTCAGCTAGTAAGACAACCATCTAAAAATTTTTATGACACATAGTATTGTAAAAAGACTTACCAATGCTAAGAAAGATATCCATGGAAGCATCTTCTGGGCTCTGGTGGGAAACATTAGAGTCGGGCATTACAATAATTTACTATCTGTCAACACTGGTTGAGTATATACTATGAACCACCATAATCCAAGGCCTTTATACATATTACATGTGCTAATTAAATATGCTATACATATGAGCATATTTCCAATGCCCAATGATAAATGGGGTATTATTGACATTTTACAGGTACAAAACTGAGCCACACAGCTGACAAGTGGTAGAACTAGAATTCAAATCCAGATTGTCAGGTACCCCAGCCCCTGACTTTCCCAGTTTTAACCCTGCACTTCCAGTGTCCTGGGCACCTTCCCCATTCCAGGCAGACAGGGACAGTTGGTCATCCCGTAACACTAACCACTGCACTTGATCTCCTCCCATATACAGCTTCTGAGTCTTAGAACATAGTCATATTCTTGCAATTCTCAACACCACTGTCCAACTCAATAAACATTTTCAACCATCAACTGTGATCAAAGCTTTTTGCCAAGTGCAACAGGGATCTGGAAATAAATAAAGATGTAAAACCCTACTTTATAAGGCCAGTCATAAGTAACCTAAGGGGAAGGATTCATATTACTTCATCAAAAAATCATGCGGTATCTTCTGGCATCATACCTGTATGAATGTCAGATTTCTGTGTTAATGTGTGTATAACACAGATATTGGTTTCAGCTGGTGGCACAATTATTTACTATGACAGGACAACATCTTTGTGAGAACAGTGTGGGGCCAGGGTGGCTGGAGCTGCTCATCCATGCAAAGAATTCTTGTCAAATATTTTAATGAGAAGAAAAGCATGGCAGTTGGGATGAAAATCCAAGGTGACCTTGAGCTTGGCAACACACTGCCGATCACCTTGCAGTTGTTTTAAGGGTTTTTGTGTGTGTGTGTGACGATGAAGATGATTTGTTTACAAAATTCCTCTTTGGATGATGGAAAGAAAGAGAAACAGGTTTGGAGCAGACCATCTTATAGGAAGCATCTTTGTCCCAACAGTAAACCTTCATCCTAGTGGGGTGGATGCTGGGCTATGCTTAGTCGCTAAGTCGTGTCCAACTCTTTGCCACTCCATGGACTGTAGGCCACCAGGCCCCTCTGTCCATGGGATTCTCCAGGAAAGAATACTGGAGTGGGTTGCCATGCCCTTTTCCAGGGATCTTCCAAACCCAGGGATCGAACCCAGGTCTCCTGCATTGCAGGTGGATTCTTCACCATCTGAGCCACCGGGGAAGCCTAGTAGGATGGATACACAGCATCAAAAGCCCTTTTCTCCTTGGAAGAAATCCCACTGGCTGTGTAGTAGGAAGCGGCACTGACCTCCTCACTCCCTGGCAGTCAGGGGTCAAGCCTACCATTGGCCAGCCTGGACTTTCCCATGCAAGACTTTGCTTCTTGCATGAATGCCACAAAGATGAAGGTACAGTGAGGAATTCCCTCACAGCAGTGATGCTCAGAATCAGCAACTGGAACCCCCCCAGTAAGTCTCGTAAAGGATATGGAGCATGCACGCGTGCATGCTAAGCCACTTCGGTCGTGTCCGACTCTTTGTGACCCTATGGACCATAGCCCACCAGGCTCCTCTGTCCATGGGATTCTCCAGGCAAGAATGCTGGAGTGGGTTGCCATTTCCTCCTCCAGGGGATCTTCCTAACCCAGGGATCAAACTCGTGTCTCTTACGCCTCCTGCATGGCAGACGGGTTCTTTACCACTAGTGCCATCTGGGAAGCCCCAAAGGATACGTAGGCACCATTCCTACTATCTGGGTTTCTGAATTCTTCTCCAACCTGCTTTTCTTCATGTCTTTCGCGGCCAGCAGTGATGTTCTGCCTTACTGAGCCTGTGCCAGTGGTGAAAATGTCGAGGTAGCCCTGCTCCCATCAGTAAACAGCTGTGGCTCCAAGCTCCTTAACTGCATCTTCCTCTTGCTCTAGTTGAAAAAACCCCTGCCCTTTGCACCCCTCCCCCCTGCCCCGCCATTCTGTCTAGCTTTCCCCATCAAGGGAAAGCTAAGGGTTAACTCCTGGAACAGCAGGAGGCCACCAGGAACCTGTTCCAGTCCCCTTCTGATTGGCCAGTGCCAGACCCTATCAGTTACTAGTTTGAATATCTGTTCTACACAGTGTGATAAACTTTGACTAAATTCCCCTTTCTACTTAAGATAATAGAATCCACCTCTCCATTTGCAACCCTAAGCCCTCACTGATACACACACTCACACACATTTAATTTTATGCAGACTGTGCCTGAGGAAAAGAAAATCTGGTTTGGGGCAGGTATGGAATAATGAGGTATAGGAATATACCTTCTGTGAGGGAGGTATAGGGGCTTCCCATGGCTCAGTGGTAAAGAATCCACCTGCTAAATAAAAGATGTAGGTCTGATCCCTGGGTCGGGAAGATCCCCTGGAAAAGGAAATGGCAACCGACTCCAGTATTCTTGCCTGGGAAATCCCATGGACAGAGGAGTCTGGCAGGTCACAGTCCATGGGGTCGCAAAGGGTCGAACACAACTGAACACGCATGCACAAGGGAGTTATGTGAGAGTGCTGTATGTTGGCAGGGAAATGTTAAGAAATGAAATCGATTTGGTAAAAACTAACACGCTTATGCAACTAACACGCAAAGAGTCGGACATGACTGAGTGCCTGAACTGAACTGAACGGAACACGCTTATGGGGAGTCAAGGTCTCTCAGATACTATATGACATTACAAGCGCTTTGCTATCCCCTCTGTGTCTGTAATACAGGTTAAGGCATGCATGTTTTATATTATCTCAATTTACAGTAAGGAGTGATCTCAAACACTTCCTTGTTTTGTCTATACCTCGTTGGTTCTCCAGGTGGGCTGTTCTCCATGGCTGAAAAATACAGGAGTCCCGTGCCTGCCAAGATCAGAAATTCCACTACTCTTCCCTCTTTGGATTAAAGAATAGTCTCTAGAACATGTTTTTTTCAAACTGATTAAACCACATTAATCCAGAATATTTCATCAGGAACTATTTTTTAAATTACTTTAAAAAGTACTTCCCAAACTTCCCTGGCAGTCAGTGGTTAAGATTCTGCACTTCCACAGAAGGGAGCACAGGTTCAATCCCTGGTCGGGAACTAAGATCCCATGTGCTGTGTGGTACAGCAAAAAAAAAAAAAAAAGTACTTTAAAAATTAGCTAGCTGTTACCTGAGAAAGCAGAGCATTGGGAATGAGGAGACTTAAAAGGGCCACAGGGCCTTTGCATGTGCTAACCAAAAATGGTTCATAAACTCTGATAAAGGTCAGTGGAATTCTTTTATTTTGATTTTTTTTTTCCCACCTACCATAATCAGTAACACTGTATTCCAGCATGGTGGGAGGAAGTAGAGTAGGGTCAAGGGGAAATATTAGGGAAAGAGAGAGAGCATAGGCTGAAAATTTTCTCCTGCTAATTTGGATATAAAATTCTTTCTTTTTCAACTGCAAAGCTGTTTAGTCAAGAGAATATTCTTACAGGAATTTTTGGTCAATGCGTAAAAGTTAGTTTCCTAAGATAAACCTAAGAATCATTATAGAAATTAACTTCGTCAAAGTAGAGTAACTGGGTGGGAAAGTTGTGGGGGAGCAAATCATCTAAACAAACTGATTAAGACCTTTAGAAGCCCTAAACCCTGAAAATATTATGGGGCTCCTTTGACCTACCGTGTGGGCTTCCCAGATGGTTCAGTGGGTGAAGAACCCACTGAATGCAATGCAGGAGACCAGGAGACAAGGTTTCAATCCTTGGGTTGGGGAGATACCCTGGAGAAGGAAATGGCAATCCACTCCAGGATTCTTGCCAGGAAAATCCCATGGAGAGAGAAGCCTGGCAGGCTACAGTCCAGAGAGTGGCAAAGAAAGAGTTGGACCATATCGACTTCAAAAGCTTATAAAACCAGGGGCTTCATTAGTGGCTCAGTACAGGAGATGTGGGTTCAATCCCTGGTCCAGGAAGATCCCATATGCCATGCAACAACTAAGCCCGTAAGCCACAGCTACTGAGCCTCTGCTCTAGATCCCAGGAGCTGCAACTACTGTGCTCTCACTCCATGACTACTGAAGCCTGCACACCCTATAGCCAGTGCTCTGCAACAAGAGAAGCGACCATCATGAAAAGCCCACACATCGCAACTAGAGATTAGGGCCCGTTTGGCACAGCCTGAGAAAAGCACCCGCAGCAATGAAGACCCACCAACAGGCAAAAATAAATAAATAAAATTATTAAAAAACCTTATAAAACTGTAACATACTAAACTTTTCCAAAACACTTTGGCTGATACAAAAAAAAAATAGCTCATTGGAAGAAATTCTTAATGCAAACTTCTGGCTAAGCTCATCAAAGGAAAAATTTCTATGGTGCCTCTGACTCTCTGGTACTACCTGCACATGCGCTGTTGGTCTTTCAAGCACTCGCCTAAAGCCTGAAGCCTGTGTCCTAGACCCCAGTTATGTGCAGTGTGGTCCCGAGTCAGGCTCAGCTTTGTCAGACGCAACCTTCCTAATGTTTACCTGGCTCCTGCAGTGGGGGATGTCTATGGCAGTGCTTGCTACACAGTAAAGGGCTACACAATGCAGGCTGTTATTAATCTTGAGACGTCAGTGGGAAATAGATTACAGGGATATACTCAATGCTCCTGAGAGCTAGAAAAAACAGTCTATGACTCCAAAAAACATGCTGCTGCCTTGGGAGCAATAAGGTAGGGGAAACTGTAGGAGGTTTTTGTGATGTTTTGAAATGGGGTCACTGCAGTCTTGACACATGATGGGAAGTCTTGACACATTAGGGAAAAGACATTTTCAGTGTCAGAGAAGTATAAGACATGAATCTACGGTCAGAAGTCTCTAGATGATGCCCACTGAAAGACAGGGACAGGAAGCAAAGATTTAACTTAGTAAAGAGACGAAAGGGCCCCCCCCGGGATGATGGTGAAGAAAGACCGGGGAGGCTATTAGCAGGAGAACGGGCTAGTGCTGGGGGCCACAAGGATGTCAGCTATAAGAACCCCAAACTGATCAAATGGCAGATGTGTTTACAAATGTTTGGAAGACAGTCACAGTTTTGATAGGCTGCACGTGAATGACTGAGAGGTACATAGATATTGGCAACTCCAGGGAAAACAAAAAGTTACACAAGAAGGAAACGTAGTCATAACATAATCAATGGCTCAGTCATGGGTTATACCGACATGATCAAAACAAGGTAAATGTCGAATGTTGAGTTAAACGCAAATTGTGATGTAACTCTATTGTGAGGAAGGTGGTTGGAAAGGGGGCTAGTGTTGCCAGGCAGGTGTGTCCTGGGGGCAGTGGTAGGGAAATACATGAAGAACTGGAAGCTCATATTCTACAGTGGGGAGTTAAAGACAATATCTAGACTTCAATATGAAGAAAAAGCTATACAAACGTGATTTAGAAACAAGGGATATGTGCACAGAGATACATCAGAAAGAAAAGAGTCACTTAGACAATGGAACTGGGGTGGGTGAATATGGAACTTGAGGAGGCAAAGAGGAGCTTTATGGAATTTTTTTAGAACTAGGAAGGTATGTAACTTTGGGGGAATGTTTTTAATTCAAAAAGAAAAGAGAGGAATCTGGACAAAGCTGACAACAGACAGGATGCAGGACGGCATTCGTGAACCACAGGCAAGGAGGAATTAAAGCAGAAAGTCCAGCGGCGCGATCAGGAGCCGCCAGCCCTCTATCGCGACTTGGTCTTCGCCTGGGAATTAATAGGTGGCAATGAACATCTCTACCTGGGAAAGGCCGGCTGGCGCCTGGGTCGGCACTCCACAAACACTGACAACAGCAATAATGGAGCTGCCAATCCCAGGGGCAGGCGGGGGGCGCAGCTGCCACAGCTGGCCTTGTGAACTGTCAGCTGTCTTAAATGCACATTGCCAGGCCCGGGGAGGCTGTCACCTGTCTCTGCCTAGCACACACTGGCTGATTACTGTAACTGCTCATTTCCACAAATTAGATCCCAGTATGTCCAAACAGATTTTTTTTTTTTTAAAATGAAGAAGGTGTTACTCTGAGTTATGATAAAATTCTTGGAGAGCCCACATACTCATCAGGAAATGACTCCACAATCTGACTCTAGGGGAAAAAAAAGCCTTGGTGGGTTCTATGACCTCCCCAAAAATCCTATGTCAATTTGGATATTTCTCCAAAGGTGCATTTATTTTTGTACAGACTCTGTACTTACCTATGCCAACTAGACTGAAACTACTACATATCAAGCCAGGATCAAATGTCACCATTTGAGGGCATCTCACTTACTGAGTCTATGGGGAAAGAGGAAGCACTGCACAGGTCCCCAGGCTTCTATATCATCCCAAGAGCTGTTAGTTCAGGTTTCTGCATCTTGCAGGAATGAACACGTGCAGCAAAGATGTCAGCTTAATGCGGCAGGAATGGTGCAAAGCATCATGGAGAGCTGAACAATGCCTCCCTCTCCAGCAGGACCCTGGGGTTGACAACACACTTGCCCCACCCCCTTCCCCACTGCCAGGTTGCCTGGCGACCCTTCAGCAGCCTAGGATGGAGGAAACCTCTCAGAGCTCCGTTTAGAGGGTAGAGGTGGAGACTGAGATTCATCCAGCACAGGAGACTGCGGGGGGCACCTTGCAGCTATTTGTAGCGAGGACCTCACCTCCAGGAATGCTTGGAAGCAATGAACAGGCACTGCTGCCAGGGTGACTCAGAGTTGGCCATCATTTATGCTATCTTAGCAAACTGACTTCCAGGTGGCTCACTGGTAAAGAATCCAATTGCCAATGCAGGAGACCCAGAGATTGGGATTCGATCCCTGGGTCAGGAAGATACCTTGGAGGAGGATATAGCAACCCACTCCAGTATTCTTGCCTGGAAAATTCTATGGACAGAGGAGCCTGGGGCTGCAAAGAGTCAGACATGCCTGAGCACATACACACAGCAAATTGACTCAGGGCTAGTGGTTTAATGACTAAGCCTCAGTTTCTGTTAAAGGGGAATCATTTGACCCAGTTCATCAGGTTATTCCAAAGACCATATGGTGATGTCAAAACATCTGATGCCCAGTAAATCATTAGCATTCAATAGATAGTTGCTAGTATTATTGTTTTTAAAATGCTTAAATAAACATCTTAGAAACTTACCATTTATTTTAAGGAGAAGAAAATTTTACATTATACAAGTTTTTCATCCCAATAATAATATGTCTAGATAACTCAATTACTTTTCTTTTCTTTAGCTCAGTATTTCTCAACTGTTGGGGGTTAGAGTGTCCTACAGGGGACATTTGGCAGTGTCTGAGATATTTCTGGCCATCACAACTGGGGGAGAACCTACTGGCATCTACTGGGTTGAGGCCCGAGATGCTTCTAAACATCTACAATGCACAGGACAGCCCCACAACAAAGAATTATTCCGTCCCAAAGGTCTGTAGCCCTGAGGTTGAAAAGGCCTGCTCTAGCATTAAATATGAAACTTAAATAGGAAAAATTTATTCCAAGGATGCTGTTGAGCATTCCGTTCTTGGAAGAGATAGTGCCTTGATTTTTAGAGGAGTGTCTCCCGCTGCCCAGCCTGTCATTTCTATTCTGATGTCAGTGAGAATGAATGACAGCATTACCGCATGGCTGCAGGATGAGGCTGCCCTCATACACTGGTGGGTACCCCATCAGTCGGGCAAAAAGGGCTGGCTATTGTTTCAGATTTTTGTAGAGGCAACAAAGCTTTATTAGTTTCCCTTTTGTCCCAAATTTGAACTTTCAGTCCAAAATCTATTTTCAAAGGTAAATGAACACCTAAGATACTTGAAAACACCAGGTGCAATTTTGCAGATAAGACTTTTTAATACCCACCTCCCAAACCTCATAGACATCATTCGAAAATTAGGCTGGTGCTGACTGAGTTGGTTGATGCTCGTGTTAAACAGTCATTTCCATATCATGGTTTCAGAACTGTCGACCATCCTTGCAAATTACCATCTGGGAAACCATTGTACTCAGGCCAAAATTTTAGCTATGCGAGAAGGGCCTGCTTGTTTCTGATTGGGTTTCCAAAGATGGAAAGGCTAAACTATGGACATAACAATTTTGCCCACACTTTCCTTTCTCTTCTAGTATAAATGCATATTCAGATATGTTAATATAAAGATGTACAATAATACAGAAAGGGCACCCAAAGTGACAGGAGGACTTCACTGGTTGAATGGTGAGTTTTTGTCCCAGTTCCTGGAGCCAGCCATCTTCCACACCCCTCATCAGTCTTTTGTGTGAAAGTCTTTGCTAAGAGTCAAGTCTCAACTGATAAGGCCTTGGAGACATAATCATTTCCCATTGACAGCACCTTGCAACCAATTCACAAACATTTTCATATTAATATTGAGCAATTTCCCTACATTCTAATCCATCAAAGTAGGCTATTAATCCTTCCTGTACCATTCTCTATTCAAATGCTAACAATTTTCTTCTCACAAGCTAAAACATTTGTCCGACAGCCCCTCACACAAAGACCCTGCATTGTTAGCGATGATGGATCAGAGTGTTAATATGAAGAATGCAATGTAAATTATATCATTGATACTGTACATATGTAGAGGAAGAAAATCTTTTTAAAAGATCATTTGTATGCTAAAGATAATGAAAGTGATCCCTTGGTACAGCAACCTTAATTTTCCTTTCTAAGAGAAAAAATGTTCTTTATGGCAAAGAATATGGAAATCCATCATGATTTATAATGGTACAAATGCCCTCGTTTACTTCCTGAAAAAAAAAATATACACTGTTTCTTTTAAAGAACTTATTGAAATGACTCAAGAAACCTTGTTAAATTAAAATCTCTCTTAAAATTGTACCTTCCATCGTTACCAGAAGATTGCGGATAGCAGGGCTCAACTTGGGATGGAAAAGAGATCAATCCCTCCATTTTTGGGGGGAAGGGGGGGTGAGTGGATGGATGATTTATATTCATCATCAAAAGCCATTGCATAGTATAGAAATTTGGGAGTGAACACGCTTAGGCGGCCATCAGGAGAGATATGAAGAAGCTGAGCACGTTAAGAAATGGGATAGTTGTGGATGCGGCCCAAACACCTCCACGTCTTTGTGAACTACCAAGGACAAGACTAGACCATTTACATGGGTCCCATCTTCACGTAATTTATCTGTTTATGGCTGTGCCAGGTCTTGGCTGCTTTGTGTGGACTTTTCTCTAGTTGTAGCAAGCGGGGGCTTCTCTTTAGTTGTGGCGTGCGGGCTTCTCATTGTGGTGGCTTCTCTTGCTGTGGAGCGTGGACCCTATGGAATGTGGCTCGGTAGTCGTGGTTCCTGGGCTTCAGAGCACAGGCTCCATTGCTGTGGCACACAGCTTTAGTTGCTCCGGGGCACGGGGGATCCTCCCCAACCAGGGATTGAACCCACGGCTCTTGCATGGGCAGGCGGATTCTTTACCACTGAACCACCGGGGAGGCCCAGCGTGCTGCGTCCTACTCTCAGGATGGTCAGCGAGTCAGAGTCTTCAGTTCCACTCCGTTCAGTTGCTCAGTGGGGTCCAATTCTGTGTGACTCCATGGACTGCAGCACGCCAGGCTTCCCTGTCCATCACCAACCCCTGGAGCTTGCTCAAACTCATCTCCGTTGAGCCGATGAGGCCACCCAACCATCTCATCCTCTGTCAGAGTCTTAAATAGGCAGGAAGGAAATCATTATGATGCTTCATTCATTCATATTTATCTTCCACCTCCAAGTTTGCTTGCCTTCAGGGTTTTTCTTCTATGTCAATGGCCACTTGAAAGCAGATATCCAGAATTCATCCTTGATATCATCGTCTCTGTCACCAGCCCCCACCTTCATTCAGTCTTACCAAGGTTGCCAGTTCCTCCTGCAAATATAGTCCCTTCCTGATCTATCTCTCCAGTAGCTGTCTCCAGCACCTTCATCTGAGACCACTATCTTTCATCTGGACTCTGTCTCAGTTGGCCTCCTTACGCCTTTCACTTTCTCTTACAATATATCCCAAAGGATCTTAAAATACAAACTTGATTGTGTAACTTTACTGCTTTAATAGCTGTAAATAGGGACTTTCCTAGTGGGTCAGTGGCTAAGACTTCACATTCCCGATGCAGGCGGTTCAATGCCCAGTCAGGAAACTAGATCCCACATGCCATAACTAAGAACTTACATGTCACAATGAAGACCAAACACAGCCAATTAAATAGATACACATTTTTAAATGTTTAATTAAAAAATCAATAATTTTTTTAAACATAAAAAGTAAGTAAAAGTGGTAAATGTAACACACACATTCACACACATCAATACTTTCCCTCTGACTTCGGGATAATGTTCCAGTGCCTTCCTATAGCCTGGCAAACTTCGCTAATTTGGCTCCTGCCTGTCTCGCTGACCCCATGTCCTATTGCTTAAGATGGAGAATTCCTCCAGTTGATCAATGTCTTCTCTTCCAAGAGTCCTCGCTGCTGCTGCTGCTGCTGCTAAGTCGCTTCAGTCGTGTCTGACTCTGTGCGACCCTATAGACGGCAGCCCAACAGGCTCCCCCGTCCCCGGGATTCTCCAGGCAAGAACACTGGAGTGGGTTGCCATTTCCTTCTCCAATGCATGAAAGTGAAAAGTGAAAGTGAAGTCGCTCAGTCGTGTCTGACTCTTAGCGACCCCATGGACTGCATCCTACCAGGCTCCTCCGTCCATGGGATTTTCCAGGCAAGAGTACTGGAGTGGGGTGCCATTGCCTTCTCCGAGAGTCCTCGCATACGTTATAATTGCTGGAGAACCTTTGCTCGTTACCTGGTTAAGTATAGCCTGGCAAACTTCGCTAATTTGGCTCCTGCCTGTCTCGCTGACCCCATGTCCTATTGCTTAAGATGGAGAATTCCTCCAGTTGATCAATGTCTTCTCTTCCAAGAGTCCTCGCTGCTGCTGCTGCTGCTGCTAAGTCGCTTCAGTCGTGTCTGACTCTGTGCGACCCTATAGACGGCAGCCCAACAGGCTCCCCCGTCCCCGGGATTCTCCAGGCAAGAACACTGGAGTGGGTTGCCATTTCCTTCTCCAATGCATGAAAGTGAAAAGTGAAAGTGAAGTCGCTCAGTCGTGTCTGACTCTTAGCGACCCCATGGACTGCATCCTACCAGGCTCCTCCGTCCATGGGATTTTCCAGGCAAGAGTACTGGAGTGGGGTGCCATTGCCTTCTCCGAGAGTCCTCGCATATGTTATAATTGCTGGAGAACCTTTGCTCGTTGCCTGGTTAAGTTCTATATGTATCCTTCAGGTGTCAACTGGAACACCATCTCTTAAGGAAATCCCCTCTGACCGGTCCTATCCCACCTCAAACCTAAAAGAAATCTCCAGGAACATCTTCACTTTCCCTTCTTAGCTCTTACCGAGAGTTAGAATAACACATGTGTGTGTGATAGCGTTCGTCTCACACGTGCCTTCCATGAGACTGCACACCCTAAAAGAGGAGGCATACTGTTGATTGTGCTCAGTCGTACAGCCCCATCAGCCAGCACAGTGCCTGGCACAGAAGCAACTCAATGCATCGCTGAGAACCTACACAGAGCATTTTACTAGGAGCTTAAGGAATAAGTACAAGATACAGTATGAAGAAGTTACCATGTGGAATTTGAGCATCATTAAAAGAACACACACACACACATGGACAATCTAAATTCCTGCTCTGAATTTATTTGGAAAAATTTCTCCCCCAACTCTTTGTATGCCTTTAGTTTCTTTTGGAATTTAGATAGTTTTGAATATGAAAAGATAATGAATGAGGGTGGATCTCCTCTTTGTTGAACTCCATTAAGGCTCCTTATTAGTTTTTGAGGACGGAGGCTTGCCCCTGAAGGTTTTATGCTAAATGAGGTGTTATTTTTAAAAATGTCTTCGGAGTACAGTTAATTTACAATGTTGTGTTAGTTTCAAATATACAGCAAAGTGATTCAGTTATACATATACATATATTATAATAATTTTTTTCATATTCTCTACCCCATAGGTTATTATAGAATACTCAGTAGAGTTCCCTGTACTATACAGTAGGTCTGTATTGGTTATCTATTTTATATATAGTAGTGTGTGTATGTTAATCCCAAGCTTTTAATGTAGCCTTCTCCCCCAACCATGTTTCTCCTTTGGTTACCATAAGTTTGTTTTTGAAGTCTATGAGTCTGTTTCTGTTTTGCAAAAAAGTTCACTTGTCTATTTTTAAAAATAAGACTTCATGTATGAGTGATATCATATGATAAATGTCTTTCCCTGTCTGACCTATTTCCCTTAGTATGATAATCTCTGGGTCAATCCATGTTGCTGCAAATGGCATTACTTTGTTCTTTTCATGGCTGAGTAATATTCCATTGTATATGGAATGTCCCTCAACAGACATTGTTCTTTATCTCTTCATCTGTTGATGAACATTTAGGTTGCTTTCATGTCTTGACTATTATAAAGAGTCCTGCAATGAACTTTGGGGTGCAGGCATCTTTTCAAATTATGGTTTTCTCTGGATAAACGTCCAGCAGTAGGATTGTCGAATCATATGGTAGTTCCATTTTTTTGTTTTTGAAGGAACCTCCAAACTGTTCTCCACATTATCTGTACCAATTTACATTCCGACCAACATTGTAGGAAGGGTCCCTTTCCCCACACCTACTCCAGTATAGACTGCTTGCAGTCTTTTTAAAAAACTTTCATTTGATATGGAGTATAGTCAACTAAGAGTGTTCTGAAAGTTACTTATGCACAGCAAAGTGATTCAGTTATACATATACATGAATCTGTTCTTTTTCAAATTATTTTCCCATTTATGCTATTACAGAATATTGAGCAGTATTCCCTATGCTGTACAGGAGGTCCTTGTTGGTTATCTATTTTGAATCTAGCAGTGTGTACACTGATGATGGCCATTCTGACAAGTGTGAAGTGATATGTCATTATAGTTTTGATTTGCATTTCTCTTTCTTTAGGACAAGAAAATTGGTTTCCAGAAGATATTGTGTATTGACCTAGGTAATAAAAGATTTAATATCAACTCCAAGCTTAGTTTCCTCCCTGCTCACCCCATCTCACAGAAGATGTATGCTCCGAAAGACAGGATTTCCAATCATTCTCTCCCTTCTCCGAAATAGGTCAAAGGGCCATCCTGAGAAAACCAGCTTTTCTCGAGGTGGCCACAGTGACTCTCGGCATCCAAGCCAGTTTCAACAGGAAGAGATATTTTACCAAGCTTTCCAAAGAGCCAGCTAGCCATTCTGGAATGGAAGCAAGAGGAAAGAAAGTTGGCACTTTCTCCCAGAGCATCCAGCAGGGACCCCGTGCAACTCTACTCTGCACAGTCCTTCCGCCTGAGAGCTCTCTCCCAAACATCTCCTCGCTTATTAACTGCACTAGGGTTCAGCAGTGTCATCCACACGCAACCAGACGGTGACCCAGAGTCCTTCTTTTCCTGGTGCTGAAAGCCAGCAAGTAGATAATTATTCAAGGTCAGATTTTTCAAGTTGGATGCCAGGGGGAAAAAAAAAAAAGGCCAGCCTTCAGGGTGAGCCAATACTTTGCAAACACTTGTTTAAGGATTTCCTAATTACTCTAAGTGGTTTCTCTAGCTCTTGCACTTAAAAGGCTGCTATTTCATATGATGTCATCCCTTGCCCATTATCTCTGCAGTCAATTTGCAGTATTAGGAGAGGCAGCAAGAAAATATTTGCAAACATCAACATTCTCAAGCTTAAAAGATAATCCCCCTTTCAACTCCCTACGAGCGTATCAGTGGCACAGTTAGGTTTTCAGATGCCTAGAAACGGTAACACCACCAGCTGGACTGTACAGAAAAACCTTTCTTCTGAGGAATTCAAAGAAATTTCTAAGTGGCATCATATCAATCACCGAGCAAGTCCTCAGAGGACTGGCCAGGCAGGTAGTTAGAGGGTAATTAGAAATGCAAATGGATAAGCCCCTTTAAAACAGCTTCCAGAGGCAGCTCCCCCCTGAGTAAATCTGGTGTTAAGATTTTAGTGTAAGGATAGCTAGCGCCAGTCTGTTCTGACCCACTGTATGTGGGCCTTGCTTCACGAATTCACCATCACAATATTGTCATTAGTATCCCCATAATTTAGGCGGGGAAACCAAGGCAGACAGAGGTCAAGCAACTTATGCAAAGCCATGCAGCTGAAATGACAGCCCCAGAGGTGGAGCTTAACCAAGTCTGTCCAACTTTTAAAGTTAGCCTTCTCACCCACCACCGGGCTGCACAATCTCCTTTCCCTTCCACAGGACAGAAGATCATGGGGGTTTTAAGAAACACTGTGCAGAGAAGCGTTCCTCCGCGGGAGGAAACCTTGCTAAAGTCAAATGCCTGTGAGGTGAAGAATGCTTTCAGGCCAGGCTGCATTTAGATTTTGGTTCCTCCGCTTATTAGCTGGGTGACCCTGGCCAAATTGCTTAACTCCTCTGAGCTTCTGCTTCTTCATCTGTATAACAGAGATTATAGTGGTTCTTACCTTGGAGGGTTGTTTTGGAGGTTAAATCAGATAATGCACGTTAGATACTTAGCATACTGCCTGGACCCAGGAAGTGCTCAATAAGTATTATGATGCTGATGATATAAATTCTATATACATCAGCATAATACATATATTTATTGTTGTTTAGTCTCTCAGTCGTGTCCGACTTTTTGTAACCCCATGGACTGGAGCAAGCTAGGCTTCCCTGTCCTTTGCCATGTCCCAAAGCCTGTTCAAACTCTCGTCATTGAGTCAGTGATGTCATGTAACCATCTCGTCCTCTGTCGTCACCTTCTCCTCCTACCTTCAATCTTTCCCAGCATCAAGGTCTTTTCCAATGAGTCGGCTCTTCACATCAGCTGGCCAAAGTACTGGAGCTTCAGCTTCAGCATCAGTCCTTCTAATGAATATTCAGGGCTGATTTCCTTTAGGATGAACTGGTTGGATCTCCTTGCTGTGCAAAGGATTCTCAGGAATCTTCTCCAACACCACAGTTCAAAAGCATCCATTCTTCACATTCAGCCTACTTGATGGTACAACTCTCACATCCATATGTGACTACTGGAAAAACCATAGCTTTGACTAGATGGACCTTTATTGGCAAAGGAACGTCTCTGCTTTTTAATATGCTGTCTAGGTTGGTCATAACTTTTCATCCAAGGAGCAAGGGTCTTTTCATTTCATGGCTGCAGTCACCGTCTGCAGTGATTTTGGAGCCCCAAAAAATAAAGTCTCTCACTGTTTGCCCATCTATTTACCATGAAGTGATGGGACCAGATGCTATGATCTTAGTTTTCTGAATGTTGAGTTTTAAGCCAACTTTTTCACTCTCCTCTTTCACTTTCATCAATAGGCTCTTTAGTTCTTTGCTTTCTGCCATAAAGGTGGTGTCATCTGCATATCTGAAGTTACTGGTATTTCTGTAACTGGTGTTTATTGGTATTTCTCCCAGCAATCTTGAGGTATTTACTGGTATTTCTCCTGGTAATCTTGATTCCAGCTTGTGTTTCATCCAGCCTGGAATTTCACATGATGTACTCTGCATAGAAGTTAAATAAGCAGGGTGACAATATACAGCCTTGTATTCCTAATTTGGAACCAGTCTGTTGTTCCAGGTTCAGTTCTAACTGTTGCTTCTTGGCCTGCATACAGATTTCTCAGGAGACGGGTAAGGTGGTCTGGTATTCCTATCTCTTGAAGAATTTCTCACAGTTTGTTGTGATCCACACAGTGAAAGGCTTTAGAGTATTCAGTGAAGCAGAAATAGAGTTTTTCTGGAACTTTCTTGCTTTTTCTACGATCCAACAGATGTCAGCTCTTTGATCTCTAGTTCCTCTGCCTTTTCTAAATCTAACTTAAACATCTTGAAGTTCTCAGTTCACATACTGTTGAAGACTGGCTTGGAGAATTTTGAGCTTACTTTGCTAGCAAGTGAGATGAGTGCAATTGAGTTTGAGCATTCTTTGGCATTGCCTTTCTTTGGGATTGGAATGAAAACTGACCTTTTCCAGTCCTGTGGCCACTGCTGAGTTTTCCATATTGGCTGGCATCCTGGAATTCCATCACCTCCACTAGCTTTGTTCGTAGTGATGCTTCCTAAGGCCCACTTGACTTCGAATTCCAGGATGTCTGGCTCTAGGTGAGTGATCACACCATTGTGGTTATCAGGGTCATTAAGATCTTTTTAACCTAGTTCTTCTGTGTATTCTTACCACCTCTTCTTAATATCTCCTGCTTCTGTTAGGTCCACAGCATTTCTGTCTTTAATTCTACCCATCTTTGCATGAAATGTTCCTTTGGTGTCTCTAATTTTCTTGAAAAGATCTCTAGTCTTTCCCATTCTATTGTTTTCCTCTATTTCTTTGAATTGTTCAGTTAGGAAGGCTTTCTTATCTCTCCTCGCTATTCTTTGGAACTCTGAATTCAGATGGGTATATCTTTCCTTTTCTCCTTTGCCTTTTGCTTCTCTTTTTTCCACAGCTATTTGTAAGCTAAATAAATAAATATATTTATTATTATATATTATTTATTGTGCATGCAAGTGTGCTCAGCCATGTCCAACTCTTTTGCAATCCTATGGACTTTAGCACACTAGGCTCCTCTGTCCATGGAATTCTGCAGGCAGGAATACTGGAGTGGGTTGCCAGTTATTCCTCCAAGGGATCTTCCCCACCCAGGGATTGAACCCACGTCTCCTGCAGTGTCAGGCAGATTCTTTACCACCTGAGCCACCTGGGAAGCCCCATACCGTATGTAAGTATAATAAAGAAACAAGATTACTATCAAACATATGGTTCTTATTAGGAGATGTCTGACCTGTGAAAAGAAAGCTGTCATTGTCCCCAAACTCATTATGCTCTCAGGGGCGCCACCTACTTAACCCCCAAACTCATACTTCATGTAGAAGCCTTGGTAGGCAAACTCCAGTCTGTCTTTGACATCTGCTCACCTGAACCTTCACCCCCTCAAAGCTGGGAGAGAAACACTTTTGTACTGCATTTCCTTCAGTCTGGTTCTCCCTCTGCAATTCTGGACAAGCATTTACTAAGCAAATCCTCAACCGAATCCAAATTTCAAAGCAGAGAAGCTGTGGCTAATTTCATATGCAAAGAGAGAGCCTGGGGCTCCATATTAGTATACTAATTTATGAAGAGTGAAATAAACTCCAGACGTGGCCAGCTGGTTCAGGTAAGGGAATAACAGCAGAGCAAGCAACACCCAAGGAGGACAGCTCAAATTGTACAAAATAAAATTCAGCAATACTTAAAAGCAATTTTTTCAGCTCATCTGAAGCTTCTAAACAGGCCCAAACTCAGTAATAACTAAAGCACACAGTGTCATGAATGAAATGAAAAGGTGACCCGAAGATCTCACCATTTATTCAGAACTGAGAACCTGAAAATTGCCCTCTAACTGATAGGCTTCAAGTTATTACTTCATTCACTTAAGCATTTTACATAAGGTAATTCTCTGATGATAAATCACACTGAAATTGATTTCAGTTTAAAAATGAAAAAAACTTCCACATTAACATGTGAAAGCTTAAAGATCTGTGGATCTGAATTATTGGGGTGCTCATGTTAAGAATGGCTGACAAATTGAAAAATAAGCATGTACTCACTTTCGGAAAATAAATCTGGTCCTCAGAATCACCCATTATGCAGGGAAAAATAAACTGCCTCTCATTTCATTAGGAAAGCTCATTTGCATCAACATTTAAACTTACATATGTAATAATGCATGGTCCCAGCCTGAATACAAGGTGGTAATTCAATCAAAAAGCTCCGTTGATATGCTATCGTAAACAGCAAAATGGAAACAGAGCCTTGGGAATAAATCACCCTCTTACTATTCAGCTGGGACCACACTGGGCTATTTTACACTACATGCATTGGTGCAGTATTTCACAAATATAAAAAAACACAAAACAAAACTGTCTTTTCCTTTTATTCACTGACATGTGGCTGTTTGAACTGGCAGCCTATGGAACTCCAGCAGGTGCAGGAATGGGTCCCAGCGGTGGAGTCAGACGGCAAGCGATGAAGACAATAAAGCAATTAAAATTTTTTAAATTGAAATAATTCTAATCAAAATTTAAAACACACTTGAAAATTTAATCCAAAGCATAAGGTTTGCACACATTATCTCTGTTTGGAGGGAAGAAACCCTACTGAAAATTAGCATCATTTTCAAAGCAGCAATATTTTCAGTTGCTAATTAGACATCTTCTCTTGGCTGATTTGATCATTCAGAAAATGTATAAGTGGCATTTTCCAAGGCTTTACAGGGTTAGTTCTTAGACAGAGTTGAATAATCTTTGTGATGTACTTGCTGTTCCCTCTGCCTGTCTTCCTGCCTTTTCTCCCCATGGGGCTGACTTCTGGCCATTGAACTTGCGAGATTTCCCTGATTTCTCTATCACTAATCCTGTTTGTGCTATCTCTTACCCTGTTTTATTTTAAAATTTATTATAGACATTTTCAAGAGTACATAGAAGTAGGGAGAATAATCGATTGAGCCTGCTGTTCTCAGCTTTAATGCCCACTGACACTTAGCCGTTGTCTCACCCTTCTCTGGCCCTGTCCACCCCTTCCTCATACCCAGCTACTTCAAAGCACATGGAAGACATCATGTCCTTTCATTTGAAAATATTTTGATGTGTTTCCATACGTGAGACTATGGTAAATAAATTTCACGTTTAGGATGACTCAATGTTAGATAGTTCTTTCTTTCACTGATCTGAAATCCATATTTGCCCCTTGGTGGAGCCAAGCAAAAGCGTCGAGTTTAGAAAGTTCTGGTTTTGGTGCCCTTACCTTCTAGACCATTTCCTACCATGCTGTCTTGGGAAGTTACTTCTGCTGTCTGAGTTCTCCTTTACTAATCTCTAAAATGAGTACCCTGGTCTGGCTTAGCATGCACAAACTCACCTTGAATGCAGAGGTTACAGACCCTTTCTGAGCCAGGCTCATGCTAACTTCACACAGCAGACACTCTTCAAGAAACCTTATAAATATTTCCTCACTTAATCCTAATAAAACCTGTAATGGTTGGGACTGTTATTGTCCTCATTCTGTGGATGGAGAAATAAGGCAGAGAGAGTTTAAGTAATTCATTCACGTTCACACCGCTGTGGGCTTCCCAGGTGGTACTAGTGCTAAGAACCTGCCTGCCAATGCAGGAGACATGAGAGACGCAGGTTCGATCCCTGGGTTGGGAAGGTCCCCTGGAGGAGGGTATGACAACCCACTCCAGTATTCTTGTCTGGAGAATCCCATGAACAGAGAAGCCTGGCTGGCTACAGTCCATGGGGTCACAAAGAGTTGGACATGACTGAAGTGACTTAGCATGCACACACACACACACAGCTGTAGAACTGGGGTTCAAACATGAGTCAATCATACTCTGAACTACTCTGCTATGCTACCTTTCAGTAGAAACTTTATGATGCAGTAGGCTCCCACTCACCAGAAATTTAAGCCAAAGCTGGCCATTTTACTAAATGAGGCAGGGCCTGTGAAAACACAAAGTATGGTGCTTACTATATATGAGATGTGCCATCCATGACAACTAACTTTCCCGGGGATTGCAGCATGGAAGCTGGGCACATGTGAAGTCTCCCAAAGCCCACTGAAACTGATGTTGCTATCAGCCCCCTAAAAAGGGGCAAGTGTAGCTTTGCACACTCAAGGTCTAGTCTTGCCAGGAGAAAGCAAACAACTTGGATAAGCACCAGAGCACAGAAATAGTTAACAACTTACATCGTGTAGAACCTGCCATGTGCCAGGTCCTGGTCTGGGCACGTTGCATATATGAACTCGTTCAATCCTCCAGCAACCTGACTCAGACTATTATTTTTGTGGTTAACAGATGAGGAGACAGAGGCTTAAGGAGATTAAGCAACTTGACTTAATTGGAGGAACTTGGATGAGACTCAATTTTTTATCCAAGGAGGCTGAAGGTACAGACTTCAATCCTAGTCCTAAAACCACCATCTCATCTAAAATGGAAATGAAGTGGGGCTTCCCTGGTGGCTCAGATGATAAAGCGTCTGCCTACAATGCGGGAGACCTGGGTTTGATCCTTGAGTTTGGAATTTCCCCTGGAGAAGGAAATGGCACCCCACCCCAGTACTCTTACCTGGAAAATCCCAAGGACGGAGGAGCCTGGTAGGCTACAGTCCATGGGGTCGCAGAGTCAGACACAACTGAGTGACTTCACTTCACTTCACTTCTTCAGAGTTATAGGACCAACAGAGGGAGAAGACAGAGAAACTCAGAGACATTCAAGAAACCAAATAAAAAAAAAAAGAAACCTGTGTTCTCCTGTCAGTGATGCAGGGAGGAGCCACCATGGGCCAGTCCCTGAGCCAGATTCCGGGAGGTGAGGTGGCTGGAGCAGCAAAGAGGCCCCCATGCTTATTTTCAAGGAGCTCAAATCCAGGCAGGGAGGAAGGAGACATAGCAAAATCTCTCAGAGCGAAGGAGAAGGCTGTTGGTGCCATTACAGAGTTGTTTGTTTCGTTATTCAGTCGTGTCTGACTCTTTTGTGAACCCATGGGCTCCTCTGCCCATGCGATTTCCCAGGCAAGCATACTGGAGCAGATTGCCATTTCCCCCTCCAGGGGATCTTCCTAACCCAGGGACTGAACCTGCATCTCCTCCATTGGCAGGCGGGTTCTTTACCACTGAGGGCTTTTCTAGGGCACCACCTCCTGGCATTTCAGAGCTCTAGGACACCCCCCATCCACTTTCCTTCTTCTGACTCTATAGGCAGCAAAGAACAAAGTCAGTTTCACAACTGGAGTTCTGAGTGGCCCCAGTAATTGACAGAGATCCCAATACTCTGGAGAATAAGGAACGCTCAATTTATTAACTGATCTCCTCAAAACACACACACACATGCCTGCATACACACATGTACAAAGGTACTCCTGCATGCACACACATGCAAGCTTCCATATCAGAAAAAGGAATCAGTAGCCCCATCTTTTCAAGGATTTTTGATGGAATGCTGATAGTAACGTGGGATGAGCAGAGGCTATGAGTCTGGATATTCCCATCATCCCCTTGTCTGAGCATCCACTGTGTGCCATGCCCTGGGATTAGCTGAAGCTAAAGGTTTAAACTGGAGGTGAGCTCAGGGAGAAGTGAGTGGATGTGGCTACAAGCTGCAAGGTCAAGGGAGGCAGGAGTCTTCACCCTTCAGGTCCCCAGGGCCCAGTAGTGTCTATTGCATGCAGTCAGACAACAGCAAGTGTCTCTTGAAGAAATGCATGAAGGGGTATGTAACCTCGGCCAAGGTCAGCTTCTTTCTTGGTGGTGTTAAGTTTCCTTCAACCACTGAGAGGGCTGCCTTGAAGAAGGATTTGGCATTCAGTGTACATGAGAGGTCTCCAGAAAAGCAAGGCAGGATCCATTTCCTAGGGAAAGCGCCCACTTTCTGAATCTATCCATATTCACCAGAGCTTCTGCAGAAATAAAGGAATAAACTTCATGGACCGGTTTTTCATTTTTATTTGTCTGTCTCACTTCCAATAAGCAAAGTAAAGCTTCCTCTTTCTCTGACACCGGCCTTGTCATTCCCCAGAGCATCCCTGAGTTTGCCCAGGGCTCCCCTCTTGCTGCAGCTCAGCCCGCGGGCGGGCGCCACGGTTTTCCTTCATCCTTTCACCTTTTCGGCAGATGCAATAAAAACCTTTCACTGCTTGACAACGAAAAGGCAGCACTGCCTCAACTGCTGGGTAATTCAGGAAGCCTCTTTCTGGTTTTAATTGGTTTCCTAATTGGACTGTTTATGGGTTGTGCAACAGCCTGGGATAAAAAGGCCGGGCGAGCAATTATGTGCCTGGCATTCCTATCTGGCAGGAGTTAATACTTTAATAAGAAGAAGGAGAAAATCCAAAGTTCAGTGGAATGCCATGATTTCGTTCTCAAGAAATACCTCGATGTAAAACAATCCCCCCAAGTCAGAAATGAAGTCAAGCAGTGCTTACTGAGTAGCAAGCTGGCACTTCGTGAGTCTCTGGGTTCCTCTTTGATTTAGTGGGATGTGCAGAATGGGGGCTCTCTGGGGCCTGTCAGGTTTAAAACTGTGCACTCCCTCACTGGCTGGAGATAAGAGGGTGAGCAGGGCCCTCGATGGACCCAGCTGATTCTCTGGAACAAAAGTTTGTCTTCCCTGGTGGGATGGATGACTTCATTCTGGTAGATGAGGTCACCTGAGTCAAGGTAATAAAGTGTCTGATATTCACATGAAAGCCAGGGTTCAAAGCAACCTCGGAAGGAAAGTCTCACAATGCTCCCAGACCCTCCACCCCATCAAGAAATTGCCTCTGTGCTAAGACCCTTCTTGCCACGAGATGCTTTATTCCAGAATAAAGTGCCCATGCAAGCAAACTCTGGAGCCAAATTGGATGATTCTAATTTATAAAAATTTGGGAGTGGGTGGGTTGTGCAGAAAAAATTGTTCATAACGACTGGGGCATTTGGCTACACTGAGTGTCATTTTCCTAAAGGAAATCGTATTCTAATTGTTGCCACATCATGGCAACTGGGCCCTTGGTTGTTTTAAGCAGGCTCACTGGTTTCTTTCAGCTCTGAAAGTCCCTGGTATCAATTTTCTGGTAGAGAAACAACAGACCAGGAACTCGGCTTTCATCTAATCCTGTAGATTACAAGTAACTATTTCATGATGCTACTGTACTGAGATGGCATTATCTAAAGCAGCAACACTGACGGAAGGTTTGGATTTGGGAAAGGACCGAAAAAAAAAAGCTTTTCTTTTTGATACAGGAATGAGAAAAGATGACCTCTGCCTATGATTGCAAATTAGAAATCTGCCCAGAAAGCGAAGTCCATTTATGATTTGAGTTTTGAACTGAACTAATTTGGCCCAATTTTATCTGCTTTATACACTACTGTTCATCTTGGCACTTGGTGGTGGATTGGGGTAATTAGTTAACTTCCCCAAGCATTGCTTTCCTTAGATGTAAAATAACACCAAGTTCAACGCTAAGTAAGATAATCTTGTATTTTGAAGAAATGGAGATGCCATCAATTGCAAGATGCAATATTATTATTTTTAATATTTACTTTATCTATTTGCACTGGGTCTTAGTTGTGGTAAGCAGGATCTTTCAGTGGTGATTTGTTTAGTCGTGGCATGTGAGCTCTTAGTTGCAGCATTTGGGATCTAGTTCCGTGACTAGGGATCAAACTCAGACCCCCTACATGGGGCTTATGTAGTCTTAGCTACTAGACCATCAGGGAAGTCCCAAGATGCAATATTATTTTGTGTCTCTCCAAGAAAGGAAAAACACTGGTGATGGAACCATATCCCAAAGCTTTCTTAGCATTTGAAATTTTTGTTGAAAAAGCTTTTTGGAGACTTATTTTAACATAGATTTTCACCAAATATTACTCTTGGCATTCATACAAAACAGAAGTGGGATATATTGGTTAATGCAGTGACAACTAGGTCATGACCATTGCTTGGCTGCAAGCAGTTGTAAGAGGCCATCGAAGAGAAGATGGATCCTGATTCTGGAGATTTCAGATAGAAAAGTTGTGTGTTAGAACTGAGGGCAAACAGGAGCTTGGTACATAGTAAATATTCAACAAAACAGATATTAGATTACAAATGATTATTCTGGAGATGAACTGTAATGTAATGCAACTTGTCTCTTTCCCTCAAAAAGGAGGTTGAAACAAGTTTGATGTCTGAGTTTCCCTGGACAACAGACTTCCCTGGTGGCTCACATGGTAAAGTGTCTGCCTACAATGTGGGAGACCTGGGTTCAATCCCTGGGTCGGGAAGATCTCCTGGAGAAGGAAATGGTAACCCACTCCAGTATTCTTGCCTGGAAAATCCCATGATGGAGGAATCTGCTAGGCTATAGTCCATGGGGTCGCAAAGAGTCAGACATGACTGAGTGACTTCACTACTTTGCCATCGCCGCACACTGCTCCCTCCCACTTCCTAGTCTGACCAGACAGACTTTCTTTCCATGGTTCCACTCAGGGGTCTCATTGGCCCACTTAGGTCACATGTCTTTTTCTGAAGCAGAGAAAATGGATGTTTTGATTGGCCAGACCTGGGGCACGTGCCCAGTCTGTTGCCAGGGGTTACAGTTAGTCCTACCTTAGCTATATAGCCAGGGAGTGGAAAGGAATGGCTTCCCAAAGAAAGAACAAGGTAGTTTGTTACCAGAAAAAAGAGGCATGTCTGTGGGTCAGTTAAAACCACTTTACAAGACTCAAATCAGGACCCAGATATCCACAGGTATTTAAGCAGCCACCTTGAGCCCAGACCCATCTAAGGATTGAGGGAGCCCCTGACAGCCTCAAGTCTCTGTGAGGAGCTAATAAACAAACTTATAAGACTCTTGGCTTATAAGGGGTAAGTACTCAACACAGCTTCTGTTACACAGGAGCTGAAAGCTCCCTACCAAAGATGGAAGTCCCTGACTGCAATTTAAGCATTGCATTTCTTTCTGAACATGCCTACAAGGATGACAAAGCGAGTGCTGAGTTTTCACAAAAGGACATCCACTAAGCTCAGCATGATTACCACCCACCATGCTGGTAACTCCTTTTTCACAGTGCAGGCTACTGAAACATGTAGTCAAATGTAACTGAAGTAGTTTTATCAATTCTCAAAGGGTGGCAGCCATCAGTTAAAGAAATCTGAATGATGCAAAAGTGTCAGCTACTCATTCATTGACTAATTCTAACTTCATCACTTGGAACAACCCTTTAAGAATCATGGTATCTTTAAGATTTTCTAGCTTGAAAGCATCATCTAATTTGCAGAGACTAATTTCCAATATTTTCAAATCTGCTGCCATGTATCCTAAAATGTGGGTATAAATTAGTAAGTGTGATGAGCAAATAAAAGGTCTACTGTCAAATAAGTTTGGGAAACACTGTGATTGTCACAAGACTTCTTAGAGCCTGTACTATTATTTACTCAATAGTTCATTCTTAACCCATCTAAGTGCCTTTCATGAACCGAATTCATTCTCTCAAGAACAATATCACCAGGGGGTAAGGAATAATAATATCATTCCTATTTTATAGTCAAAGGAAATATGGCATATGGGAGTGTGGCCAAAATTCAAATCCAAGTTGACCTCAAGGTGCAGAGTTTTTTTTTTTAGCTCTACACCACACTCAACACCATTTGAGCATTGATATGCATTATGAGCTTTCAAGGGAAAATGAGAAAAAGTAGATTTGTTTCAAACTTACTTGACACAAAACCTTCCTTTAATAGGATCTCATGAAGTGTAGTTTGGATATGTCCCATGTGGGAAAATGCTGAACTAAAACAATTGCTCATTTTTCTAAGCCCCGCTGAGCCAACATTTATGGACTATACATGCCCACCACATTCCAGGAGCTGTGTTTGTAGCTGGGGAAGGACAGGATTACTGCCGTAGGGGAAACTACCATCCAGAAAACAAGACATCAGACACTTTGGTGCTGTGACAGACCTGAGAATAAGAGACCGTGGGCCAGCAGAGGGACAAGGGGATTCAACAATCCCTAGAGGCAGCCTGGAATAGGCTTGAAGTGTGGCCATTAAAGGATGACTAGTTTCCTGGTAGCTCAGCTGCTAAAGAATCTGCCTGCACTGCAGGGAACCCCTGTTCGATTCCTGGGTCGAGAAGATCCCCTGGAGAAGGGATAGGCTACCCACTCCAGTGTTCTAGGGTTTCTCTGGTGGCTCAGCTGGTAAAGAATCCTCTTGCAATGTGGGAGGCCTGGGTTCAATCCCTGGGTTGGGAAGATCCTCTGAAAGAGGGCAACCCACTCCAGTGTTTTTGCCTGGAGAATCCCCATGAACAGAAGAGCCTGGTGGGCTACAGTCCATGGAGTGGCAAGAGTCGGACACAACTGAGTGACTAAGCACAGCACAGCACAGAGCCTGTCAAACACAGCAGAGGGGACAGAGACATTGCAAGCAGGGGCACAGCACAGTGACCTTTAA
>SJXQ01002256.1:754058-802526 GCA_006408695.1 Aepyceros melampus
TATGAACTTCTCTCTCAAAGCCCTTATAACCAAGAAAATGGCACTGCAGGAGATGCTATGAGTATCCATCCAGGTAGGAAGGTGGTTTGCCAAATCCTTGGTTGCTTCTGAAAGATGTTAATTGAGTTTGGCAGGGTCTCAGGTACCACCCAGACCAGATCTCACCACCATCAAGGGCAAGACTGCTTCCCACAATGACCCCATGTGGTGGATTTAAAATAGGTCTGCTCATTCATGGACACTCTTTCCTTCAAACAGTGGAATCTGATTTCCTCTACTTGCATGTGGGTCAGACTACTTTTCTTAACTTTCTATTTTATATTGGAGTATAGCTGCTAACCATGTTATGATTGTTTCAGGTGGACAGTGAAGGGACTCAGCCATACATACAAATGTATCCATTCTCTCCCAGATTCTGCTCCCATCCAGGCTGCCACATAGCATTGAATGGAGTTCCCTGTGCTGTTCAGCAGGACCTTGTTGATTATCCATTTAAAATATGACAGCGTATACATGTTGATCCTATTCTCCTTAACTCTCCCTTCCCCCTTTTCTTTCCCACTAGCAATCATATGTTTGTTCTCTGAATCTGTGAGTCTCTATTTCATAAATAATTTCCTTTGTCTCATTTCTTTTTTAGATTCTGCGTGTAAGGGAAGTCACATAATATTTCTCCTCTGTAGCGACTTGATTTTAATGAATAGGAAGGGACAGGGAAATTCTCCATGAGCTTTTCATAAAAAGGATAAGCTTCCACCAAGTTCTCTCTCTCTCCCCCTGACCTTCTGTTTCTCTGTCTTTTTGTCTCTTTCTCCCTCCCTCTGCATTTGCCTCTGTTTCCTTGTCCGTGTGTGTCTATCTGTCTGTTGGTCTCTGTCTGCCCCTCTCTTCCTATCTTCTCCCACTCTGTACACTCACTTTTGGACCCCACTACCATGTGTAGAGGGTTTCCCAGTGGTAAAGAATCTGCCTGCCAATGCAGGAGCCACAGGAGTTGTAGGTTCGATCCCTAGGTTGGGAAGATCCCCTGGAGGAGGGCATGGCAACCTGCTCTAGCATCCTTGCCTAGAGAATCCCATAGACAGAGGAGCCTGGCGGGCTACATAGAGTCTCAAAGAGTCGGACATGACTTAGCAACTGAGCAAGCATGCACACGAAGTTGTGAGGAAGCCCAGGGTACCTGTGAGGCCATGTGTTCCCCACAACACACAGCCCTAGCTCAGGTCTCAGTCAATGCAGTCATATGTGGAGTCACATTATTTTGTGCATTTAAGCTAGTCAAACTTAGCTCTACAGTCTTATAGGTGGTGGACAGAGAGCAGGTAATACAGTATGCTAAATAACTCCCCTATCTTTTTTTAGAAAGCATATTTGTGTGTTTCTCTTATTCTCTATGCTTCATGGGAAGAGAAACTACAGTAAAATGCAAAGAAAAAACAGCACAGTTCTTTGGGGGCTTGGGAGCCCAAGAGGGTTCTGGTTGCAAAAGTTAGAAGGTTTCAACTTACACAGAGATTTAGAACCTTTCTAGCAGGTGCCATGCAAACTCTATCCATGTTCTAAACACAGTAGTGATTTAAAGTATTTTAAAAGAAGTTAGAGACCTTCCTGGTTTTACCAGGCCCATATCTGAATATCTGGGCTTCCCAGGTAGCTCAGTGGTAAAGAATCTGCCTGCTAATGCAGGAACCCAAGGAGATGTGGGTTCGATCCCTGCCTTGGGAAAAATCCCCTGGAGGAGGAAATGGCACCCACTCCAGTACTCTTGCCTGGGAAATCTCATGGACAGAGGAGCCTGGGAGGCTACAGTCCACGGGGTTGCAAAGTCAGACAAGAAGAGCATGCATGCACACATATCTGCATACTAAATCTGTTCTGCTGAATCTTCTCAACTGTCATGAATCCCTGGGGGATTCATGGCAAGGCAGCTCAAGTCTAGGCTGGAGAAACCCTGACCATGTCATCTGACAGTTTCAGTACCTGCTCCTCACAGTGCCAGGTGCTGGGTCAAGTCTGCACAAAGAATGCGGAAGCCATTCAAGACCTTGCAACCCAGCTGTCTTTCCACTGCAGGCCAGGGAAATGGTCCCAAAGGGGCTGCTACCCGATGGGGACCCAGGAAAGCTGTCAATTTTCAGGTACAGGCTGAAAGAATCTTTCCTGATCTTTCTCCTTGGAGGGGGGGTAAATTGGGTGTACCTTTTTTTAAGTGTTCTAACAGCCAGGGTTGAAATTAGGTGGCTTGTTTTTGTTTTTTAACTCTCAGTTAAGCAGAAAGATGAATTAACCGGAAAGGTCATAGCCTAAAGCATTCTGGGCAAGGGAGGTTTTCGTCGTCATTGCTGAAGGGCCTCCTTGCTTATCAAGCTCTGTGAAGTTACAGTCCTGAGCCAGGAAATGCGACGCATGACAGGAGACACAACTTGTGAATAAGTCAGCACTGAAATCGTTCATTACTGCGGCGTTAAGTGTTACAGAGAAGTATGAGGATTCTTTTCTGTTTTTTAAAATGTATTCATTTATTTATTTGATCTTAGTTATGCATGCAGGATCTTCACAGTGTGTGGGCTCAGGAGTTGTGGCACCTGGGCTCCGGAGCATGCAGGCTCAATAGTTGTGACACGCAGGTTTAGTTGCTCCACAGCATGTGGAAGCTTAGTTCCCCTACCAGGGATTGAACCCACGTCCCCTGCATTGCAAGGGGGATTCTTAACCACTGGACCATCAGTGAAGTCCCAAGTACAGGGATCTTAATTAAGGTGGCTAATGGGGCCGAACACACTTGGGGAGTCAGGATTCCTGCTCCTTCTCATGGCTGTGTCAGCCTTGTTTGAGCTGGTGCAAAACATCTCTCTCTGAGTTCCTTATGAGACTGCTCCGTGAAGGAAGGTTGCAGTCAGCCAGCTCCCTTTCTTTATAACCAGCATCCATATCATTCCCCGCAGGGTGCCTTCAGCAGGAGTATGAATCCTCTATCCCACCCCCACCAGGGTCCACACAAATAAAATCCTGAGAATGGCCAATATATCCTGCGCCAAGTCACAATAGCCTGCAAGAGGAAATGCATAAACTCATAACTTTGAACCTAAGCTATTTAGCATCCCATTAAAAATATTCAAAATATAAATCAAAATTCATGGGAATAAGTAATATTCAATTTAGAATTTATGGCATTTTAAAATAGGATGATTTCCTCCAATGTGCAATAAATTTGGTTTTGTGGAATTGCACTTGGCATCTTATCATGACACTTGCTTTATCTACACAGCCCACCAAAGCGGAGTCACTTTATAGAATCTAAATTCACAAATCAACTGTCGTCTTCACTTCACTGATTCATTGCTGATGGGCCTTTCACAAGGTAAAGGAAAAAAAAATCCCTTCCAAGTTGACAAGAGTAATATATGGGGAGGTGAGCACTGCCCATCCATCCGCTGGCCGGCTGACCTGCCTGTAGTGATACATGGCAGAATAAACTCATAAAGCAGCTGCATCTTTTGACCTTTCAGAATAAATGGAAACAGAAGAGCATTTATGGTGATCATTGTCTTTAAGGATTATGGTCTAGAACAGAGGATGATACAAACCCAAGAAGCATCTTGAAGACAGGAAGCTTGGCCAATGACAGTCAAAAATCTCAGAATTTTAGAGAAGCTTTTTCTTTATTGGTTTTTAAAGATGAAGCTGAAGATTTCTTTTTTCTTCTGTTTTTGGCTGTAGTGCGTCTTCGCTGCCGTGCAGGCTTTTCTCTGGTTGCAGCAAGCAGGGGCTACTCTCTAGCTGCAGTGGCCTCTTTGCTGCAAAGCATGGTCCCTAGGGCACATGGGCTTTGGCAGTTGCGGTGCATGGTTCAGTAGGGGCAGCTTCCAGACTTTAGAGCACAGGCTCAGCAGCTGTGGCACACAAACGTAGCTGTTTTGAGGCATGTGGGATCTTCCTGGCCCAGGGATCAAGCCCATGATTCCTACACTGGTGGGCAGATTCTTTACCGCTGAGCCGCCAGGGAAGCTCCCTTCATCAGTTCTTAAGAAGCCTGCTGTCCTACTGTTTAATCAGGTGAGAGAGTGATGGTGGAGAACAGGTAGCCAGGAACGGGCATCTTGAGTCTGCAGAGAAAACATTACATAAACACTAGGAAGAAGGAAATTGACCTAATTGAAAGATTTGGTCAGATAGGCTGCAGATATTTTTAGAGTCACCTGTGTACAGCTTTTCTGAATGTCAAATCTTAGCTTCATATGAGCTAAGGAAAACCCCTAGTTTGCAGTGTAAGAAATTTGTATGATTGGCAAACACACAGCTATTTTCTCAAAAGTGTAAAATTGTTTCTTAAGTAACAAAAGTTGAAGCTTTAAAAACGTGTCCTCAGTTAATTTAAGCCTAGACCATGCTTTATAAACTGTTTTTAAAAAACAAACCATTTGTAGAATGCAAATGCATTTTTCAGTTCTTAATTGACAATATTCAGAACCAAACTCTTAATTATGTTTGAGAGAAAAGCAAGAAGCAAATTCAGGGCATCCTAGTCACGATAGAAGCAGATGAATTTCAATTTTCTGAACTCAACTCTGGGACAGAAATAACATATGGATTCAAAACAGCTAGTGAGATTTTGACCATCAGTGTCCAGAAATGGATTTCTGCTTATTAGAAGTATACAACAGGAGGGACACATTTAGGCAAGTGTTAATTCTGACCTCATATTTAGAATCTGTACTCAGATGTTCTGTTGGGAAGTTGAATATGTTTTAAGGGACTTTTTAATAGTAAAAATAATGCGACATTATTGTACAAAGATTGGAAGAGGAAAAGATTACTCCAATGAAATCACCCTACTGCAACTATTACTATCTTGTGTATTCACCTTTACTTCAAGATATGTTCACAAGAATAGCATATATATAATTTTGTATTTTTAATAAGTTTTTTTAACATTTACTTCATGTTTTTGTAATTATAATTTTAATGGCCACATAATTATCTATCAGATATATGCACTATGATTTAGTTGATCATCATTTGGTTTATAATTGTTGGGTATTTCAGCAGCTTCTACATTTTCAAATTATAAATAATTCTCTGACTAATAACTTCATATTTGTTAATAATATACTTGTGGACAATTAAACTTCAAAGGATTAAATAGCAAATTAAATACAGCTGAGGAGAGAATTATTGAGTCAGAGGAGAGATCTGAGGAAGTTTCTCAGAATGGAGTATGAAGTTAGAGAAAGATGGATCATATGGAAGAGAGGTGAGGAGACACAGAAGATGAATCAGAAGATGCAAATACATCTAACTGGAGTTCCAGAGATGAGTACAGGAAGGGCAGGAAAAAGCATCATGTATCAAGTGTACATGAAGGCTGACGCTTCCTAGAATTAAAGATTCATGAGACTCCAAATAAAGGAACAAATACTGGGGAGCATTAATTAAAGAAACCCATACTCCTCCACATGCAATGACAGTGCAGATTACCAAAAACAAATGAAAAATCCTAAAAGCAAATGGAGGGGAATGGACTACAATTAGAATGATGATAGGGTTCTAAGTAGCAATCAAGGTTAGTAAATAATAGAACAGTATCTTCAAGCCATTGAAAGAGTAAATTACTTAAAAGTGGGGATCAAATAAAAGTTTTCAGAGAAAGACTGAGAGTTACTATTCAAAGGTCCTTGCTACTAAGGGATAGCTGTTCAGTCTCTCAGTCGTGTCCGACTCTTTGCAACCCCGTGGACTGCAGCACGCCAGGCTTCTCTGTCCTTCCCTACCTCCCAGAACTTGCTCAAAGTCATGTCCATTGAGTCTGTGATGCCATCCAGCCATCTCATCCTCTGTACCCACTTCTCTTGCCCTCAGTCTTTCCCAGCATCAGGGTCTTTTCCAATGAGTCAGCTCTTTGAATCAGGTGGCCAAAGTATTGGAGCTTCAGCTTCAGCATCAGTCCTTCCAAGAAGGTCTATACATGGTGTAAACCTTAAGAAACATTACATTTTCAAGTCATAACAAGGCAAAATGACCTCTATTATCATTTTTATTCAGTGTTGCTCTAGATGTCCTAGAAAATGTAATAAATAAGAAAAATACACAAACACATTTGAAAAGCAGAAATAAGATTACATTATTTATATGGCAATTTTTAATATAATTGTCTACATAGAAAACCAAAAGAATGGATAAACTGTAAGAAAGTGCAGTAAGTTTTCACAGTACAAAATCATTATTTCAAAAGCAGTTAAGTACCTCTACGCCAGTGACAAACTTTTAAAAATGTAATTTAAGAAATTCTCATTACAAACTACCTGGGATTAAATATATCCAAAAACGTTCAAGACATTTACAAGGAAAATGATAAACTTTACAGAAGATTAGAAAATAGTGTCTAAATAAGCTCAAAATATGTTTGTGGAAGACCAGTGTAACAATTACCGTTAATAAATCAATACACAATTAAATTCTGATAAAAATTCCAGGTCTTCCTCAGAAAGTAGTAAGTTGACACTAAAATCCACACAGTATAACAAGGGAAGAAAAATCATCAAGCAAGCACTCAGTAACTCTTGGATATTTTCATCTTCATCACCATCATCATCTTCTTCATGTATCCAATCGAAACAAAGCAAGAACTTCAAGTCTCCCTAGTGATACTTCTGTACTGAGTTCCTTCTGAAAAAAAATGCAGCTTGGAAAATACCTCTGCTGTCTCATCAGGTATTGGAAAGATGTGTTCCATGACATTGCTGTTGCCAGCACACTTTTTTACTCACTGAAGATGTCTCATCTGACCGTCTAATGCCAGGAGACAGAAACAGCACCATCAAGAGCAGAGAGTCTCCTCAGCATGAAGCAACGTGCATAGATGACATGACCACGCCATTTTCTGGAGAATTCAGAAGATTTCCCACCATCTGTGGTTTGCAGCATCTGGTACCTCACATAGCTTTCTGGAGATGACTTTCTAAGGGTGAAGCCTGAAGGATTCCACTCTCAAGTGTTTGCATTCTAAGTCGCTTCAGTCGTGTCTAACTCTTTGCAAACCGTGGACTATAGGCTGCCAGGCTCCTCTGTCCCTAGGATTCTCCAGGCAAGAATACCGGAGTGGGTTGCCATTTCCTCCTCCAGGGGATCTTCCCAGCCCAGGGGTCGAACCTGGGTCTCTTACATCTTCTGCATTGGCCAGGTGGGTTCTTTAGCATTAGTGTCACCTGGGAAGCCTCTCAGTGTTTAGGCCTATAACTTTATCTGCATTCATTTACTTAATAAAATATTTACTGAGCATTTCCTTTGTGCCAGGCGGTGTTCTAAATGCTGGAGAAACAGCAGTAAACAACTTGGATAAGATGCCTTGCCCTTAGACTTCGCTGGCAATGTAGCAGTTAAGACTCCATGCAGAGGGCTTGGGTTCAATCCCTGATTGGTGAACTAAGATCCCACATTCCTTGAAGTCTGGCCAAAAAGTAAAAAAAAAAAAAAAAAAAGGAAAGGAAAGTTATGCCTTGCCCTCAAGGAGTTTATATTCTAGTTAGGAGAAGCAGATGCAAACACGATAATTAGGTAAAAATATACAGTATGTTGTTGTTTAGTGGCTAAGTTGTGTCTGACTCTTTCATGACCCCATGGACTGTAGCGCACTAGGCTCCTCTGTTCAAGAGATTTCCTAGGCAAGAATACTGGGCTGGGTTGCCACTTCCTTCTCCAGGGGATCTTCCTAACCCAAGGATCAAACCCAAATCTGCATTTCAGGCAGATTCTTTACCACTGAGCTACCTGGCAAACCTATATAATACATTAGATGGTGGTAAATGCTGAAAAGAAAAATCAGGATAGGGAACAGGCAGTATATGTATTTGGTAGTGGAAGAGGAAGGCATCTGGGAAAGAGGATGGGAGGGATCTCCCTGAGAAGGTGACATTTGAATAAAGATTTGAAGGAGAACAAGGAATGAGGAATAGTGTTCAGAAAAGAGGAAATAGCAAATACAAAGTGTTTGAGGAAAGAGTGTGCCCGGAGCATTTAGGAGGCATCAGGAAGACCTCGTGACAGAATAAAGTAGTACAAGAGCAGAATCACGGGAGAGGTTGGAGGAGTGATGAGAAGGACAAAAATGGTGTTGGGCCTTAAACACCCTCGTGAGGAATTGGCTTATTTATTTATGGCCATCAGGTTTTGGTTGCAGCACACGGACCTCTGTGGATGTGGTGTGTGGGCTCCAGAGCTTGAGGGCTCAGTTGTTGCATAGGTTTAGTTGCCCCGTGGCGTTATGGCATCTTAGTTCCCTGACCAGGCAATTGAACCTGAGTCCCCTGCGTTGGATGGTGGAGTCTTAACCACTAGACCACCAGGGAAGTCCCAAGGAATTACTTGGCTTTTACTCTGAGAGATACGGGGAGCTACAGAAGCATTTGTGCAGAGGAGTGACAAAAATCTGACTTAGGCCATAAAGGATCCCTATGGCTGCTGCGTTGTCTGCAGACCATCAGGGGCTTTGGTGGAAGCTGGAAACTCAGGTAAGAGGCTCCTGAAGTCCATTCACTGAGAGATGGAGGTACCTGGGCCAGAGAAGCAGCAGAGGAGAACAGCTTCAAGTTTCCATGGGAGCATTTTCCCCAAAGCCCAGAGATTAGAGGAATTCAAGCCTCTTAAATGACCTCCAGGGCCCTGGGAACACCCTAATGAGAAACCACATTATTGCAGAGTGAGCTTTATCACAGCACGTGGCAATAGTATTTGTAAGAGGTAGTCACATCTAGGGATGTGGAATAGATTCTGATTTGCCTGACCCAGCTGAAGACACAGTCCTTTAGAAGACTCCTCTCTGATGGAAACGACTAGAAGCCCAGCAGAACCCTGGGAAAAAAGAGCTTTCCGTTATGATTGACAGCTCCTCCAAATATTCACAGATGTACCAATACTCTGGAAAAATTATAGCCTAGGGACTTTGGCTTCCTCCACTTGATAACAGATATATGAATGTCGCTAGATATAGGCAAAAAGAAACACAAGGATAAATCCCTGTTGATTCATAACTATTTACTGACCTTCTACTATATGCCAGGCATTGCATTAAGACTTCAACATAAATTATCTTATTTAATTCACTAAAATAACTCAGCATGGGAAGTATAAACCAGCCCAGTTTTACAGATGGAAAATCAGGACCCAGAGAAGACACTTGTCTAATAACTGCTGGAGTTAATATTTAAACTTGACCTGGCCTCAAAGCCACATTCTTCTTTCACCACCCCACACTATCTTGAATTGGTTGACAGAGACTGTTATTCCTGACAGTGGGTTCTGGCTGACTTCATGGAAGCCTCTGAGCCATTGCCTTGACTCCTCTTTCAGTTCAGTTCAGTCGCTCAGTCGTGTCCGACTCTTTGCAACCCCATGAATTGCAGCAAACCAGGCCTCCCTGTCCATCACCAACTCCCGGAGTTCACTCAGACTCACACCCATGGAGTCAGTGATGCCATCCAGCCATCTCATCCTCTGTCGTCCCCTTCTCCTCCTGCCCTCAATCCCTCCCAGCATCAAAGTCTTTTCCAGTGAGTCAACTCTTTGCATGAGGTGGCCAAAGTACTGGAGCTTCAGCTTTAGCATCATTCCTTCCAAAGAAATCCCAGGGCTGATCGCCTTCAGAACAGACTGGTTGGATCTCCTTGCAGTCCAAGGCACTCTCAAGAGTCTTCTCCAACACCACAGTTCAAAAGCATCAATTCTTCAGCGTTCAGCTTTCTTCACAGTCCAACTCTCACATCCATACATGACCACAGGAAAAACCATAGCCTTGACTAGATGGACCTTAGTCAGCAAAGTAATGTCTCTGCTTTTGAATATAGTATCTAGGTTGGTCATAACTTTTCTGCCAAGGAGTAAGCGTCTTTTAATTTCATGGCTGCAATCACCACCTGACTCCTCTTTACTCTAAGCAAATGGTGGGGAACAAGGGTCAGTCTATTTTTTTCCAAAAGAATCTGATAGAAAACACTTCAGGCTTTATGGCCATATGGTCTCTATTGCAATTTCTTAGCTCTGCTTTTGTAAGCATGAATGCAGCCAAAAAAAAACCCAAAGGAATGGAGGTGGGGTAGATATGTTGCAAGAAATGTTTCTTAATAAAAATAGCCTGGACTTGGCCTCTGGGCCATAGTTTGTGGAACTGTGATGTGGAGGACAAAAGAATGGCTTCAGGTTCTAGGTTGATTGGGTTCAATCCTGGTTCTACCATCAATCTTCAGGAAGTTATCTAATTTCACTATGTAAAATTAGGATAGAAACACTGTGAGAATCAAAAAACTGAATATGCATGTTATTTAGAAACTTCTGAAATGAGAAGTATTATTGTGAGCCCTCACCTTCAAGATTTTAAAAATTAAAACCAAGATTGAGCTTAGCACAGTGAACTTAAGCCTATGGATTTGAAGATCTCAAAGCAAAGAGCACAATGCTTTGGATCAGATCATACTGAGCTTCGGAAAACACTCTTTATGTACTTCAGTTCAGTTCAGTTCAGTCACACAATCGTGTCCAACTCTTTGTGACCCCGTGAATTGCAGCACACCAGGCCTCCCTGTCCATCACCAACTCCAGGAGTCCACTCAGACTCATGTCCATTGAGTTGGTGATGCCATCCAGCCATCTCATCCTCTGTTGTCCCCTTCTCCTCCTGCCCTCAATCTTTCCCAGCATCAAGGTCTTTTCCAATGAGTCAACTCTTCCCATGAGGTGGCCAAAGTATTGGAGTTTCAGCTTTAGCATCAATCCTTCCAATAAACACCCAGGACTGATCTCCTTTAGAATGGACTGGTTGGATCTCCTTGCAGTCCAAGGGACTCTCAAGAGTCTTCTCCAGCACCACAGTTCAAAAGCATCAATTCTTCAGCACTCAGCTTTCTTCACAGTCCAACTCTCACATCCATACATGACCATTGGAAAAATCATAGCCTTGCTAGATAGACCCTTGTTGACAAAGTAATGTCTCTGCTTTTTAATATGCTGTCTAGTTTGGTCATCAGTTTCTTTCCAAGGAGTAAGTGTCTTTTAATTACATGGCTGCAATCACCATCTTCAGTGATTTTGGAGCCCCTCAAAATAAAATCTGCCACTGTTTCCCCTGTTTCTCCATCTATTTGCCATGAAGTGATGGGACCAGATGCCATGATCTTAGTTTTCTGAATGTTGAACTTTAAGCTAACTTCTTCATTCTCCTCTGTCACTTTCATCAAGAGGCTCTTTAGTTCTTTTTTACTTTCTGCCATAAGCGTGGTATCATCTGCATATTTGGGGTTATTGATATTGAGTTATATACTTAACTTGGCATATTTATTGGGTACCAAGTAAGTGAGCAACTTCACTTTAACTTTTCACTTTCCACTTTCATGCATTGGAGAAGAAAATGGCAACCCACTCCAATGTTCTTGCCTGGAGAATCCCAGGGACGGAGGAGCCTGGTGGGCTGCCGTCTATGGGTCGCACAGAGTCAGACACGACTGAAGCGACTTAGCAGTAGCAGCAAGTAAGTGCCAGGCATGGAATAAGGATGGAAGATGCTAATACCTTGCCATGTTCTGTGCTAATGTCTGAGATTGAGGGAACACCCATTTTGGAGATCACTGAAAAAAAAAAAAGCTTACAGACAAAACAATTATTTTAATTTAGTGCTTTTCTGTTTCAAAACCAATCCACTAAAAAGTGACTCTAAGGTCCTCAAGTACAATTCACATCTGAATTTGATGCCAGTTGAGTTTGGTCATTATAGTTTAACCACTAGGGTATTAATTGAAGCACTAGAAAATACCTCTGGTCAGTTTCATTATCTAATGGCCCTTGGGTTTCCTAATGCATCTTAATAAGAGCTGTTGCATATGCATAGACCAGTCCAGATTTTATAAGTATTAGTTTACGCTGATTAAGAAAAATGAAAACTGGCCACAATCTCCTTACACTTCAAGTACAGTTATTTTTCTTATTATTTTTCCAGATATGACTAGGCTTTAAAATACTGGCTGGATTTCATTTAAATCTATTAGTATTTTTTTTTTTGTTTATCAATAAAATTAATTGCTATAACAAATCTCTGCTGGCTTAATTTATACATCTGAATTGAGTTCCTTAGTATTACTGAGTACAGAAAATCAGTTCCCCTAAATATGATATAATTTCTCAAAAAATGGTAGCTTTATGCTAAAAATAAGATTTTGTTTTCCTTAACTTGACTTACTTTAAGAATTAAGTGTACCATTTGCTAATTAAATTACTCAGTATTGACTCTAAAACTTTTGGTTTAAAACCTGATTTGATAAAGAGCCATTTGAAACATTAGCTCATGTTGTTCTCAGTGTGGGAATGCTGATACACCATGCTCCATACACGATCTGGATTCCACGAGATTTCATTTCTGTTTTAAACCATATTGAAAGCATATTTTAAAATAAAAATAGTTTAAGCTGTAATCATATCAATGTATTAACTACTGACTGTGTTCGAGTCAAATTTATGGGAGAAAAAAGGGAAACCAGAAAAAACGAAGCCCTAACCTAATAGAAAGGAATTGTGCAAAGACCACTTTTTTCAAAGTTGGCCCTCGTTCAAGGTACATATGGTCACATAATCTTTTAAAAAGCACAATTCAAGTCTCAAGTCTCAATTTAATTTTATAATAGCATAAATGGAATTACACTGCTGATGAAGTTCAGTGCTTAAGCTGAAGCACACACCAGGCAGGCTGAGTGACCTGACTCAGTGTACTTGGCCCTCAAGATAGCACAGGGCACCTCTACAGCTTACCTCTGTGAACTAAATCACAGCCACCAGGCTGGATGGGCTCTTTCACATGAATGGCACCCCAGTCACCTTGTAAACACGGTCGTAATGCAAGGTTAGTAATTACTTTACAGTGACGCGTTATGTACTCTGTTTCCCTCTTTGTATTTTTTGGGGGGTACCAGGGATTAGCTAATGGGAAAGCATTGGCTCCCATAGAAGAGTTCCAGTTGAACTGTGGGTGGAGACTGGGTAAATTTTCCGACATTCAAATCTGCCTGAGCTCTGTAATTTTCTTAAAGTGTATCCTGAAGGTCAGCCTCCAAATGGCTACTAAGGAACATAAGGGACCTGCAGGTGAGCTTTTCTTTTTTTTTTAATTGATGAAGCAACTGAAATATAAGTGCATACCTCTGGCCACGGCTCACACCTTAGGTAGCTGGAGACCATGTTCAGCCACAGCCTTTGGGTCAACCACTAACCTAGACTTCCTCCTTGTCTAGCCCTGTCAACACAGGCTTCCTTGCTGGCACGTGCCACTGTGTCTTGGTGTTTCCCCTACAGACCTGGAATTTTTCAGGGGACTGTGTTTTATTCTTTCTGTATTCTCAACATCTAGAACATAGAGTCTATTGCATATTTAAAAATGGAACTATGACCAGAGGACTGTTTATGCACAATGACGAATCTTGATGCTTCATATTTAATAACTCGTGGAGATTTGTTTTTCAGATGAGAAAATAAACTCCACAAAGTGAGATAATCTATCTGGGATCTCATACCCAGTATGTAGCAGGATGGGATTTGGCCCCAGATCTCCCAAACCCAAACCTTTTGTATCAAACCCAAACCTTTTGTATCAAACCCAGAAATAATGTAATGTAAGGCAGAAAATGACACATTCCTGCAGGAATTGTATTTGAAGTACCTCAAGGCTTGGAAAAGGGACCACCACCAGCCAGGAAAATTCCTTGGCATATCTACCCTCCAGAAATCTCAAATAACAGCTGAGTCCAGGAGCTTTCTCTCTGCCGATTTTCCAGTGGGAACTGGTCCATGGCAGTGTGCTGCACCTTTTTGCCATTAGACCTGAGAACCATAGATTAGCCCTGAGAGTTTCAGTGGAGAAGGAAGAGAACACCATGGCCTGCTTAATCAGCAAGCGTGCCAAAGTCCTTCCAGTAAGCCCCAAATAGCTGTGCTAATGCAGGGCAGGCAGCAGCCCATGAGCCACTTAACGAGTGAGCTTTAGCTCGCAGTGGTGGGGAAAGCCAGCCGTGGCTCCTGGAGCAAAGAGACTGCCAGAAAGCCACTCACGGGTCCCAGTGCCATCCCCTACCTGCCACCCTGGGTCCTGCTCTGTCTTTAGAAACCACTGAACTGCCCCTCAAAGTTATGAAACTGATATCTGATCATTCAACCTCATTGCAGCCAAGTGCATATTGACGGGTCATCAGCCATACCAGCTTACATTGTCTGTGAGCCTTCTCACAACTTGCTAACGTGGTCTCATCCAGACAGAAGCCTTCTGGTCCAAATGAACCAAGGTAATTTACAGAGGGACTATTTATGGGTTTCCAACACTATTCCTTGCCTTTTGGGGGGTTTGTTTTTTTGTTTTACAAACAATGCTTGTGTTCATTTTCTTACTCTTGTTTAAAAAAATCCTCTTAGAAATTAAAAGTCATCTCTTTTCTACCTTAAATAAGATAGTAAGTGGAAATCACTCACAGTGCTTCCCTTTTTGCTTTCATTGCCAGGAAGCTCCAAACCAAACAAACAAACAAACAAACATTTTTTTAGTTGCAAATATTTTCCCTTAACTTAGATTGAGCCCCATAATCCTAACTCATCACCCTTTTATTACTCAGCTTTGCTTTCTGTCTGTTCTTTTTACTGTTTCTGTGCTTTTGAGGGAGAGGAAAGCTACCTATTTCCTTTTTGAAAGGCAGAGGAGTATAAATAATTGAAATCACTCTTAACCCCAATACACACTGCAGATAAACGTAGCCTTTCAGAAACGATCCCTCCCTTCACCCTGCCGCTCTCAAATTCCCAATGGCACATCCTTCATCTGAGCAGAGAATCACCGGCTGATTCTGTTCCTTGCATTTGGCCTCCAGCCTAGACCTCAGACACACAAGCTGAATTAGGGCCCGTCTTTTGAGTCCTCAGGAGGATCAATGTTATTGCCACTGGCAGTTCCCTGGCCCCTCCTGCAGTCTCCTTCCAACAGGTTACAGGATCAAGTCACTTTGATGGTTGTTATCACTTTTACGGTTGACATACAAGCATCAGAGAATAGCATCTATTTTAATGTTTGAATTTTTTTTTTCCTCAAATTAATGGGCAAGATCCTAAAACTCTCCCTATGACAAAAGATGATTTGATGAATCACAAATAAAATCCCTCTGAGCATAAACGAATAAGGTTCGAGCCACTTTGAGTTATTTTTCTTGTCTGATAAAACCATTATCAGGTTTACTGCTTTGACAATGCTGAACCACATTCCTTTGATCATCTTATAAAATTAATTGATCTTGCTTATCTATTGTTCTATTTTAAATCATTTAATTGAGGATATTAAGAGAAGTAATGGTAACAACTAAGGCACTTATTAAGCACTGATGTTCAAACTTGCAATGCGATTTTCATAATCTGAATTTCTCTATCACCAAATTCTATTCTTATGGGAATTTACATATAGAGCACCTCCGGCCACAGATAATTTTCTGTTGCTTAACGTTTTAAAGGATAGACATACGCTGTGGCAAATCATTGCAGCTATATTTAATTTTAATTATTCTTTTAAATCAGATAGATACCCTGCAGTGAAATTCTTATAATTAAATAGAAATTAAAAGTTTCTAAAAGCCTTAATTTCAACTTCAAATTTAAATGCAAATGAATGTATGGGTATCAAAAGAATCTCCTTCTCCACCCCCTCCAAAATTTGGAGGGAATTCTCCAGAAGCTTAGGCTGACCATGAAACCTTATTGTGGCCCCCAAGAGGCCCTTTGGCTCCAAAGCCATTCCATTTTGCAGTGCCTGGCCCATGACACTGACGAGATAGGCAGGAAGACCCAGTTTTCCTAAGTGACAGGTGCCCAAGAGAGTTATTTTAGTTTGGGTTCCCTGGGAAGTAGACCTTGAGACAAGAATTCATGTGTAAGCTGTAGGGAAGTGGGCTCAGGAAACAGGGCTGTAGAAAGGAGGAGTGAGACATGGGAAGGAAGACAGCCAGCCAGTAAATGGTGTGTTCTTAAGCCAACTGAACTGGGGCTCAGTCCTGCTGAGACTATGGAGTGCCACTGTAGAACATACATGGGTCTCAGGGTTATCCTGCCTATGGGTGAGGGAGCTGGGGCATTTATCCACCACTCCCAGCAGTTATTAATGTGAGCTGCTTCTGAAAAGGGTCGGCTCTCTGGCACTGAAGTATCTCTGTTTGAGCTGTGAGCCAAGTGAATGTTTTGGCCTCAGAAAGACCCCAGGCAAAAAAACCACAGGTGTTGAGCACCCCCGAGGGCCCTGAAGTAATAAGACCCCGCGAGCACCACTAGCATCCATTCCAAGGAGCTGGCCTAGAAATGCCAAACTGAATGCAGCCGGCAGGTGTGTTTTGGTTGAGATATACCACATTTTTTGTTTTTGTTAACTTTTGAAAGCTTTACCTAAGAATTAGGATTTTTGAACCCTCTTGAAAATGTCGATCTAATTGATCTAGGACAGGATTGGAGACTGAAGTAATCAACTAGCCACTATTTGGTGAGTAAATCACAGGTACTAAATAATTACCTTGTGACAGACGCAAAAGACCCCGAGACTCGGTGCTTCCAGGACCCAGTGCAGCAAAGCCGAGTCAAGGCCTTATCTGCAGCCCAAAGGGAAGACGCAACACGAGGAAGCTCAGCTCTCAGAGTATGAGACAACTGGCTCAAGCTGCATCCTCCAGCTGCTCCCCAGGACAAGTCTGCCCCCAAGCCTACCATATTTTGGCAACCGTAATGGGCATTTCTAGAATGCCAGGCACTTTTTGCAGTGCAGTGCGTGCACTTAGACTCACAGGGTTCTCACAACGCCCTTTGGGATAGGAGCCATATTTCACGGAAGGAAGCTAATGCTCAGCAAAGTCGAGTAACTTACCTGGAGCAATACAGCAGGAGAAAGTCTGAACAGGGTTTTTTTTTTATTAATTAATTTTTATTGGAGTAGAGTTACTTCACAATGCTGTATAGTTTCTACAGTAGAGCAAAATGAACAAGATACATATACATATATCCCCTTTCTTTTGGATTTCCTTCCCATTCATGTCATACCTTGCATTAAGTAGAGTTCCCTGTGCTATACAATATGTTCTCATTAGTTATCTATTTTATACATACTATCAATAGTGTATATGCGCACTGAGATTTGAATGCAGTCTGACTCCAGAAGTTGGACCCTTAACAATTACACTGCACTGCCTCTAAAAGCGTACCCAATGCAGTACTAAATCCTATCTTCTTTCTCCAGTTCCTGTTGTTCCTCCCAACTAGTGTAGCCCTTTGTCATCCTGGCAATTCAGGATCCAGCTTCCTGAGCCCCTTGAAGCCTCCTCCAAAACCGTGGTCCACTCCAATCTCCAACCTTTGTTGAATTCCTGCAGCACTTTTAGTCTGAACTCTGCAACTGACCTTGAACCCCACACAGTCAGCTCCTGTTGACAGGGGTTATAGTTCTAGGGGGAGGAGAAAAATATATAACAGTTGTGCACAACCACAACTGGCAAGACTAACTTCTCATCCCCAAATAATAAAATCCATTAATGTATTTCACAGCACATATCCAAGTCAAAGTTTTGAAAGGCGTCTCTTTATGAAATATACCAGCTTCTTTGCTATTACAAACTAGCCTGAAGGAGACATTGACTATGACCTCGAAGTGCCCTGAGAAAGATCTGCCCTTGATTTTTTTTTTTAATATTTTAATTTTTGTCTGTACTGGGTCTTCGTTGCTTTGCACGGGCTTTCTCTAGTTGTGGTGTGTGGGCTTCTCCTCTGTGGTGGCAGAGCACGGGCTCTGCAACACCAGGCCTCAGTAGTTGCAGCTCATGGACTCAGCAGCTATGGCTCGCAGACTCAGCAGCTACGGTGCATAAGCCCAGCTGCCCCCGCTGCATGTGGGATCTTCCTGGACCAGGAATGGAACAGGTGTCCCCTGCATTGCAAGGTGGAGTCAACTACTGAACCACCAGGGAAGCCCTGCCCTCAATTTTTATGTCATAGATCCATACTGAAGTTTCAAACTGTTCTTATTGATTCAAGAATTCAGTGGCATCACTTCCTGAAATCCTGCTGTTTGTCTTCCTAATCTTCAATGTGTTTGCCTTTTCGCAAATAATCAAGCTACTTCAGGATACATTTTTCTGGACTGTCTCACACCTAAGATTCACCGGGGCATAATTCTCTCTCCTTAACACCCTAGGGCTCCCTGCAGCAAAGTCAAAAGTCTTCAGGGGCAGGTAGGTTACGAGAGCAAGGGAGGTGACCCAGGCACCTTAGGCAAATGGATGTCACAGGATGGCTCACCTCCTGGGACCATCCACATCTCAGCTCCAGCCAAGTGTTGCCCTGCAGGAAGGTTAATACCTTTCTATTATTGAGGGAAACCCAGCAATTCATATTGTAATCTAAAATCTCCCAGATTTAAAAAATAAATGAATAAAAAATTTTAAGTCTCCCAGATTTTTAACATTGCCAACTAGTTTAATTATACTGTAAATGCAACACAGGCTGGATTCACACATGTGTGAGGGACCCAGCCTACAGGTCACCAGAACATGGAGTGTGGTCAGCAGACAAGCACTGTCATGCTACTTATGACTGTGAACTTGGCACTTATGAGTGACGGCAGTGTTTTAAGTCTTGAAATCTACATGTAAAACCAAGTCTGTGATTGCAGAAAGATACTACCCTTCTCTCAGGATGTCAAATAATTAGTCCTTCTGCATTATATTTTTTCCTTCTCGATATTGTAAGCACTCAAAGGAGACTTGAGTCTGTCAATTGAATTATTCTTTCATTCAACAAAAATTTGTGGGCACTGACTACATGCTAGGTACTGCTCCAGACAGTGTGGAAATAACAGTCAACAACAAAAAGACCCAAATTCTTTGCCTTTGTGGGACTTACTTTTATTTTCTGATTTAGCTGCATCGGGTCTTAGTTGAGAGAAGTTTGCAGACTCAGTCGTTGTGGCACTAAGGCGTAGTCGCTCTACACTGTGTGGAATCACTCCCACAATCAGCGATTTAACTCATGTCTCCTGCATCGCAAGGCAGATTCTTAACCACTGGGCCACCAGCGAAGTCCCTGGGACTACATCTTAATTGGGAAAATGAAATTGATAAAAAGGGTCAGAGTGGGTCCTGCATATGTACACACTGAAAGGACCAACATCCTTCGGAGCTGAGGTCAATGTGGACTGGCTCTGCCAGCTGCCCAACCTTCTATCCACTTCTGCATCGAAATCAGGGACCTCACGGTCATGTCTGGAGCTGCATTTTGCCTACACATAGCTAAAACCCAAGCCAGATTGCATATCAACCCAAGGACGTCCCCTGCTTCGTACCTGCCCGTGCTTTAGAGCCGTACACGGCAGCTTTGATTGTTTCACTGAAAACGATTTAGCAGATGAAATAACTCCCTGCAAAGAGTGATGGTCCTTAACCCATCCTTTCAGGCTGAAGTCACCAGGAGATGCTCAAGGGGCATGCATGTTATTGGACAAGAGTTACATCTGCCCCAACAGTGAAGACCAAACCTTAAGGCTCATTGTGTGGTGCCATTTTGAACCCAGTGTGCTAGCGAGATGGCATTGGGGTAATAGGAAACCTGATAGCTCAGAGCTGGAACACGAGGCAGTACAGACAGCAAAATAGCAAAGCAGCTATTCACTATGATTATGATCATAACCTTAACACGGGACTCAGACCCTCATTTTGCTCCAGAGATGGGTGCATCCAGCGTGGGAGTTTTTAGCTGCTTTGTGGCTGAGAGAACTAAGGCATTTCAGTGACACAGAGCAAATGAGAGTGAGTTTCTCCTTCACCTCAGGAACCATCTTTGCAGAAAAACACACTCACAGACTGCAATAGAACAAGGCAAGGAGTAGTGCCTCTCCTAAAGGGATTTGAGAAAGTGTTAGTTAAAGCAAGTCTTTCTTCCCATGGAAGATACTTGATGTGGACAGAGTAGGATCAAAAAATTCGAGTTTTTACATGAGTTTTAGTTCCTCTATGCTGTGAAAAGAGAAGGACATTTAACTTGTTTTGTGATATTGATGTCTTCTCATGAATAGTGTGTAAGTTTCTAGGATTTAAGGCATATAATTTAGGAGTTTTCAGTTGTAACAGAAAGTACAACTCAATCTACTGAACAGAAAATAATAATTTTAAAATATAGTTTAAAAAATTAAGATTACTGCCTTCAGGCATGGCTTGATCCAGGGGCTCAAACACCATCATTAGGACTCAGTTGATTTCACTTCCCTCTGTGTTGGCTTTACTCTCAGGCAGATTTTTTTCCATGAATTGGTCACAGGCAGTTCAATCTTCGTAGCATCAAGCCCTGCAGAGAGAGAGTTTCTTTTCTCCAAGCAGCTTGAAAAAAAATTCCCAGGTCTGACTCACACTGACCTAAATTAAGTAACATGCCTACCTCTGAACTGGGGCCAGAGGAGTGTTATTATCTGATTGACCACACCAAAACACAGGCTGAAGATGGAGTCAAGACCACCAAGACTACCATTGACCGTGGATATGGGAGGGTCAGTTACCCTGGAGGAAAACTAAAATGGTTGTCAAGATGAAAGAAAGAAACAAAAGGTATCCATCAAACTCTGGCTAGCTTTTGGAGAGGAAGTGGAGAATATGAGGAACCCTGGGGTGCATGGTAGGGCTGGGGAAAGGTGGGGAGGAGGTTTCCCCGAATCCATTGGTGGTTCATTCAGGAAAACATGTGGGTAATTTTAATTCAAAAGAATTAACTAGAGTTAGCAATTTCCTGTACTGGTATTCTGAAAAACGACACCAGCCCAACACCAAGCACTTGGCATTCGATTCCTGCTGCGAGCATGCTGACAAATTGCCAATATACATGCAGCGAGTGTTGTTAAGTACTTCACATATTTATGCTGACTTCACGGGAGCAATAGATTCCGTGGCAGAGACACTCTTGCATATTTATTGGAAAGGTGCTTTGCATGGCACGCTGTGCATTGCCTTCTGGCCTCTCCATCTCTATTTCCAAGCTTCATTTAAGTATTGATTTGAATAAAGTCATAATTGCAACGGAAGCCTTTGTAACTTAACTGGAAGTGGATCTACTCTGCAGTGTATGATGTGCCATTTTATGTCATTCTAGTTGTTCTTAACTCTCTGTTGTCTCTGGGTAACTGACACTATTCTGGATGGCTTGGCTTTCTCCCTTTGCAGATGCCAGATAGAATGATGCAGACTAAGAAGGCAAGAATAATCAGGGCTTACAGTGGAGGAAACGGAGACCCCAACCTGCTGCAGTGGACCCAGGTTTGCCTATGAAATTCTAACCCTTCCAAATAGCTCTCTCAGTTCAATGAGAATGACCTTAGGATCCTTCTCGTCCTTAGTCTAAAGGGGTGGAGGAGCAGATGGAGGAGACAAACCAGAGTCTGACTGTGTGAAAACCTATGTCAGTTTTGGCATTTCTCACAAGGCTGGAAATAAACAGCATTTGGACGTGAGTCACCACACCATCAGCCTCAGAGTTTGGTCTCCTGATGGATTTATCCTCCACCAAACAAAGACACATACTGTTCTATGGTTCTAAAGATGACGGGCCATTTGTGGGGCACGAGTCTGGACATGAGCCCCCCCAGGCCTGGAAATACCGTTCCCCCTGACCGCAGCCCCCTCGTGATGGACCTTACGGGCTGTGAGAGGTCTGGCCAGGGCTTCGCAACACAGAATTTCAGTGTGAGGGTAACTGGCGGACAGAGAGACAGAAGCCACTATCCTCATCTTCTTCAGAGGGAGTGGGAATCTGGGATCCTTCAGTGTTGCTGGTGGGCAGGTGTGGATGGCAGGGCATGGGAGACAGGCCAGGAGTGACAAGGGGGAACGTGAACAAAGAAGAGGCTTGTTTACTGCTTGAAAAGTAGGCAATGTTTCCTAGATGGTTCAAGCCACTAAAGGAACACACAAGCAAAAAGTTTAGCTACTAGATGGACTGATGTATAAACTTCTCTGTCGCACAATAACCCCACTGCCAAAAAGTTCATCTCCGGGGATGTTTACTTTTCTGAGCATTTCTGCTCTTTCATGGGTTACGGACTCATTTTGCCAGCAAATTGGGCTTTCCTGAGACCAGTACAGATCCTGCTTTAATTTGCACCTCCTTCCCCCTCCCCTACTGCCAGTTTCAAATCCTGAAACTTAAACAACCAGGAGTCAGCTTTTCATGCACGGCAGGGTGCGAGGGTCTCTTAGACCCAGACTTGAACAAGAGTAGCAAATAGATATTCATTCAACCAGGTTCCAGGCAGGACGTCCTCTTTGCTGGGACCTGGACTAGTGCAGGAGATACTCAGATTTAGATGTCCTCAAAGCGCTCTTGTCTAGTAGAGGGAGTGGCAGATGTGTTGAGTGCCATGAGAATTACGTACCTTGGTACTATGACGAGTACCATTTTTCAGAAGTGACGGTGGAGGTCCAAGGGAGGGAGAGGTGGGTCTGAGTTAGCAGAAAGTGGTGGCAGAACAGGGATGAACTAAGCCTTGAGCCACTTGACAAATGATGAAGATGCTGGGCTAGAACTGGTACTTGTGCTTTGCATCTGTGAAATCATCTCATCTTGGTAAGTCTGTGATGCAGAAACAGCTATTATTTGAGATGAGGACACTGAGAGACAACCAGTTAAATGGAGCAGGACCTTATGGGGCATTCCTGGGACTGACCCCTCCCCCATATTCTCTGCTTCAGGTCCTCTCAGAAGTACCTAGATAACAGGATTTGGTCCATATTTCCTGAGTTGTTTTTACAGATGCTAAAGCTTTCACCAAAGGGAGGATGTTAATTACTTGATGACCCCAGGCCCCCTGACCTCCTGGAGCCTAAGGAATGATGTTAACCCCAGTGATACCTGTTACCTCACCATCAACCAATCAGAGAATCATGCAGGAGCTGATCATGTACGTACCCTGCAACTCTACTCTCTCCCCTGGTCTTTAAAAATGTTCTGCTGAAACCCATCGAAGAGTTCAGGTATTTTGAGGGTTAGCTACCCTGACTTCTTGCTTGGTGCTTGCAATAAATGCTGCGTTCTCCTTCACTACAGCCTGGTGCCTGGAGATTGGCTTTACTGCACACAAGTGAGCAGACCTGAATTTGGTTTGTCAATACCAGGACGGGGGCAGGTCCTGGAGTGAGTACTCTTTATATTTTACATCCCAGGCACCTCTCCTCTCTCTAGTCCTAGCCCTAGCAAGTTTTAGTAACTTGCTCACATGCTGCTAAGTAGCTCTGCCAGGATTTGGATCAAGACTGAGTATACCACCAAGCCGTCCACAAATGCTTACTGAGCTTCTACTGGAGCTAGGAATTGCTGTCAGCACTGGGTATAATGGTGGGAAAACATGCTGTTCCTGTCTACTATGTGGTGATAGACACTGTGTGTTTAAAACTGTAACTATGACACACACTGCAAAGGAGAGGTCCAGGGTGCTCTAAGGATAGTAAGGGGGATCTGAATCAGTCCAGGTAAGGGCAGGGAAAAACCGAGCTGAGGGCAGAAGCCTGCGTAGGAATTAATTTGATGTATATAGAACAGAGTAGAGTGTTTCAGGCAAAGGGACTAGCACATGCAAAGTCCCTTTACATGGGGGCAGGACAGAGCATAAGCTACTCCCAACCCTGGCTGGAATAAAGAGAATGACCAAGTGGGTAACTACCTGAAGAGGTGGGCCATGCAGGTTCTTGGAGTTTGGTGTCTATCCTATCCTAAAGGTGATGGGGATAGGCTGGGAGAACCTCCAGGAAACAACAACAACAACGAATGGGTACAGAGACAGAGTGCTTGGAAATTTGGAGAGGTAGTTTGTCGTATGTCTGGAACAGAGCAGGTTCCTGAGATAAAGCCAGAGTTGGAGGTTTCGGAGGGGCAAAGATGCTTAGAGGAGGGTGTGTCCTATCCATAGGCTTGGAGAACTCACTAAGAATGTGAGACAGGAAAGGATATGATCATATCTGCAACGAAGTGAAGTAGAGTGGAAGATGAGCAGGGCGAGGAGTAAGGAAACTGTCCCAAGAGTGGAAGGAAAAGTTGAGGAGAGACTGTCTTAGGCAGAAGCTAAGGCTCTGAATCAGTCAGTCATGACATGAAGAGGGAAAATCACTAGCTGGAGGTAGAAGATAAAAATGACCATAGTGATAGCTTTCCAAGCTTCTTTCATTGGCTAAGTGTCACTGATATCCGTTGTCATATTAATCTGTACTTTCCTGATGAGTAATAATATTGAGTGCTTTTCTTTACTGCTTATTTGTATGTCTTCTTTTATGAAGTTCCAGCTCAAGATTTTTGGCCACTTTCTGTTTTGTTTTGCCAATTTAAAAATTGAATTGTTTGTAGCTTTTGATTATTGATTCATAGGAGTTCTTTATATATTGTGGGTATCAATAGATATTTTATGAATATTTTCTCCCACTCTATGGTTAGCTTTGTAATTTTCACAACAGTTTCTTTCAATGAGAAGACACTTTCATTTTGACTCAAGTTCAACTTATCAAATCTACTGTTTTATTATTAGTTCTTCTTGCATCCTATCTAACAAATCTTGGCCAACCCCAAATTGATGAAGTTAGTCTCCTTTGTTTTAAGAAGCCTAAATGGTTTCAACTTTCACACTGCAGGCATGACTTGTGCTAATATCCTGGGGGTGGTGAGAGAGTAAGTGATATGATAGCTTTGAGGTTGTTTTTTTTTTTTTTTCTTGTGGAATGCCAGCTCACGTCCTGGTTCCATTCAGCATGGAGCTAAGGACTTGGTTTCCACCTACTTTTGGATTCCTGCCACTAGCAATCCACTTAGCAATCAGGTAAGCAGGGTGCCCCTCCAGTCCTAGCTTCCGGCAAGAAGAAGCACATCCTGCTACCCAGGGAGAAAAGAAGCACGCATTTTTGGTTTGTGTTTAATCACTTCTGGCACAGTGTGGTGCTGGTGAAATCTGACTTGCTTCATCTTTATAAAATATTTAGTCTTTTAATTATATGAACTGCCAAGATTCGGGGGCAGGCTTTAGTCATTTCCCAACTGAACTCTCAGTGCAATCTCTCCGATGGCCTCTTCCGAGCATCTATCACATGTTTGCAATCTCTCCAAACCCATGAATCATATTTAAATGCTTTCCATATCCCATAATTCTCCTTTTACTGTTCTATTCAGTTAATTACACTTGCTCCCTATTCATCTGAGACACGAGTTTGGGGCTGGGATTTGGAGAGAGAGAGAGAGGAAAAAAAAAATGAAAACAAACTTCATCATTAAAGTTCCTTCGTATTTGGGAGGTTTAATCCAGGTTTGTGTTTCAGCTTGCACTTTGAATTCCTTCTCTAACTACTTCTAAGTAACTCCATCTGCTGCTGGGTTGGTTCCCATCTTTAAATCCGCTGGTCAAAAATCCCTTTATACAAGGATCGCCTTCATATTGAATATGTTTCTCACATATCATCGTCCTCTCACCCACTCATGTCAACCACATCGGCCATATTGCTCAATTTCTACAAGAACTGAGAATATAAAAATGTGCACCAGCATAGCCAGCTGGTGAGAAACAAAACAAAACTAAAACGTCAGTATAAAGAGTATTTGCAAATGTGTGTGTATACGTGTGTAATTGGGGAGAACACTTAAACGCGTGAGGCTAATGTCATTAAAATTGATGAGATGGAAGCAGAAATATTCACCCATTTGGTCTATATTTGGTCATCAGTCCATAAGCCTGATACATCATTAAACAAATAGTGAAATATTTAAATGGAATATAATCTATAAAAATACTGAATCACTATGTTGTACACTTGAAACTTATATGCAGGTCAAGAAGCAACAGTTAGAACTGAACATGGAACAACAGACTGGTTCCAAATAGGAAAAAGAGTACTTCCAGGCTGTATATTGCACCCTGCTTATTTAACTTCTATGCAGAATACATCATGAAAAACGTTGGACTGGAAAAAACACAAGCTGGGATCAAGATTGCCAGGAGAAATATCAATAACCTCAGATATGCAGATGACACCACCCTTATGGCAGAAAGTGAGGAGGAACTAAAAAGCCTCTTGATGAAAGTGAAAGAGGAGAGTGAAAAAGTTGGCTTAAAACTCAACATTCAGAAAACGAAGATCATGGCATCCAGTCCCATCACTTCATGGGAAATAGATGGGGAAACAGTGGAAACAGTGTCAGGCTTTATTTTGGGGGGCTCCAAAATCACTGCAGAGGTGATTGCAGCCATGAAATTAAAAGACGCTTACTCCTTGTAAGGAAAGTTATGACCAACCTAGATAGCACATTAAAAAGCAGAGATATTACTTTGCCAACAAAGGTCTGTCTAGCCAAGGCTATGGTTTTCCCATTGGTCATGTATGGATGTGAGAGTTGGACTATGAAGAAAGCTGAGCACCGAAGAATTGATGCTTCTGAACTGTGGTGTTGGAGAAGACTCTTGAGAGTCCCTTGGACTGCAAGGAGATCCAACCAGTCCATCCTAAAGGAGATCAGTCCTGGGTGTTTATTGGAAGGACTGATGCTAAAGCTGAAGCTCCAGTACTTTGGCCACCTCATGCGAAGAGTTGACTCATTGGAAAAGACTCTGATGCTGGGAGGGATTGGGGGCAGGAGGAGAAGGGGACTACAGAGGATGAGATGGCTGGATAGCATCACCGACTCGATGCACATGAGTCTGGGTGAACTCCGGGAGTTGGTGATGGACAGGGAGGCCTGGTGTGCTGCGATTCATAGGCTCACAAAGAGTTGGACATGACTGAGTGACTGATGACTGAATGACTGAACTGAACTGAACTGAACTGAATATTTGAAACTAATGAATTACTGTAAATCAACTAAAATAAACTGAATTTTAAAAAATAAGAAAATTAAACTAAAGCTAAAGGTTTATCAGTTTATAGAAATTCCAAGTAGGGATACAAGGCAAAATAATGAGCTGATGTCCCTCAGAGGGTCTCTGATGCCCAAGTGATCAGCTTCCTGCTCTCCCTCTGCTCTGTCTCCCACTTCTCAGTGGTAAAGAATCCACTTGCCAACAGAGGAGACATGGGTTTGATTCCTGATCCAAGAAGAACCCCTGGAGAAGGAAATGGCAACCCACTCCAGTATTCTTGCCTGAGAAATCCCATAGACAGAGGAGCCTAGTGGGGTATGGTCCATGGGGTCACAGAGAGTCAGACATGACTGAGCAACTAAAAAACAACTTTCCCTGCACTCTGCTTTAAGCACACTGACTCCTATCTTTTCTTCAGACATGCTACAGATACTCCCACCACAGGGCCTTTGCACATGCGGTCTCCTCTGATTGGAATGCTCTTCCTGTAGCTCGCTTACCTCCTTCTGCCTGCGTTCCAAAAATCAATGAGATCTTCTTGGGCCTTCTTATCTAAAATATCAACAATCACCACTCCAATGTTTCGTTCCCATCCCACTGCCCTGATGTCTTTTCTTTGCCTTAGCACTTGTGACCACTGAGCAGAGTATTTATTTTACATATTCTTGGTGTTTATCATCTTTTCTCTAACTAAAAATTAAACTTTGTGAAAGCAGAGATTTTTTTAAAAAGTTTGTTCAGTGCCGTATCTCCAAGTGCAGTCACACAGTTGGTTCTCAATAGGTATTAGTTAGATGAATAAACAAAGGATATCACAAAAATGGACAATTCTCAAGGCAGGGAACAGAGCAGCGTGCAGCTGTGGGGAAATCATTAATGTAAATGTGGAAACTGAATGTCAAAGAATGTCAAACAAAACAAAGCTAGTAAGATAAACTGCTGGATACCAACTCAGTATCCTATCTCTCCTTCTCCATAGAGAATCTGAGGGAAAAGACAGCATAGTAGCCAATCAGAAGCTCCATTTCCCAGCCTCTCTTGCAGATAGGATCTGTCTCATGACTAAGTTCTAGAAACAAAAAAGTAAGTGAACATTGTTAGGAAGAGTTTCTGAGACTTCTTAAAAATTTGCTGACTCAATTGGTAGGGGTCCTTCTGCCTCCCCCTCTTTCTCTCTCTTGAAAAACAAAGATGTGATGTTTTACAAAAGATCCATTTGGAGTTAATTTTCCTGTATGGAATGAAGTAAGTTCAACTTCATTCTTTGGTAGGTAAATATCCAGTTGTCTCAGCCTCATTTGTTAAAGAGACTACTCTTTCCCCACTGAACACTCTTGGCTCCCTTGTCAAAAATTAGTTAGCTGTAGGTGTATTGGGATGGCCAAAAAAGCTTGCTTGGGTTTTCCATAAGATGGTACAGAAAACCCAAGCTTTTTGGCCAACCCAATAATTGAGATTGTCTTGCTTTAGCTTGACTTCACACTCACTTTGGTTTCTCCCTATCTCCTTTGCAGGCTCAACAACTTCCTAGCCATAAAGGCTCAGTACTATACATATTTCCCTTATCACGCCATGCTTGCTCTCTGGGTAATGTCTGGCTTTAATTATCACCCATTTGCAGGAGACTCATAAATGTGGATTTTTTGCTCAGCGCTTTCCACAAAGCTCCAAACCTGCAATCTGCTAAACTGCATGCTTCTACTTGGATGTCACAGGATCATCTCAGAATTCACATGTCCAAAACCAAATTGGATCTTTCTCTCCCAAATCTGGGACCATCTCTGATGGTCCTTATCTTAGTGAATGACACCATCCATTCTCCTGTGATCCAAGCCAAGAACCTTCTCCTTAACCTCCCATGACTGATCTACCAGCAAAGCCTGTGAGTTGTGAATCTTATCTATATTTCAAATCTGTTTATTCCCTTCCTAACCATCACAAATATTTGAGGCCTACATAAAAAAAAAATTCATTGAGGAACACAATTTTTTAAACAAGTTAGGTCCACTGATGGGAGAGCTAATATTGCATAGATGTCAGTACTTTCCAGTTAGAGGTTTGTTGTTGTTGTTTAGTTGCTAAGTCGTGTCTCACTCTTTTGCAACCCCACCAGGCTCCTCTGTCCATGGGATTTCCCAGGCAAGACCACGGGAGTGGATTGCCATTTCCTTCTCCAGTGGATGTTCCCGACCCAGGGACCAAACTTGGGTCTCCTGCACTGGCAGGAGGATTCTTTACCACTGAGTCACCAAGGAAGCCCAAATAGAGGTTTAATTCAGTTCAGATCAAGTTAATTATTCATTTGCAAAATAAAAAATGTTTTATTGGTTAAGTACTGTTTATTGGTAAGCACCAAATGACAGGAAAAATTTTTAATTGATCTGCAAATTAAATAGGCAAGACTATGGAAGAAGCTGTGAAAAAGAAGAAAATGACTAATAAACTACAAATGTGAAAATATAGAATAAAAATACAATTATTAAACCAGTATGTTGTCAGTGTAAGAACAGAAAAAGAAATCAACATAGATTTTAAGAATTCTTGAGAAAAATTAATGCAATTGGCAGGTTAGAAAACTTAGTTTTCTATTAGAGAAATAACATTTGCTTCCTATTTTATACTACATAAAAATAAATTCTGAACCAATACAGGGTTATGTAAAAATATGAAAGGATAAGTATCTGAGTGGAATATGATTTTAGGATAGAAAACACATTTCTAAGCATAAATGCAAATGTAAATATCACCTAGGACAAAAATGGAAAAAAACAAATTTTTTTAAAAAGTCAAAATGTAGGTATCAAATTACATTAGAACACAAAATATATACCAAGGGTTAATATCTTTAAACTTTACAAAGCATTTACAAATCAGTAAGCAAAAATGAAAATTTTGTAAACAAATGGTTAAAGAATCCAGACAGCTGAGTCACAAGAAATATCAATAACTGATAAACTAATGAAAATGTTTAATATCACTAATAATCAAAAAATATAAATTAAAACAATGACTACTTCTTCTCTTATCAAATTCAAAGAGTTGGGAAAAAGGAAAAATGATAATAGACACTTTGAAATGCTGCTGGTAGCAATTTAAATGAATATAATGTTCCTGGAGTTTAATTTGGCAAAATGAATCAATATTCTTGAACATGTTCTCTGCTTTGAATTTGTAACTCCACTTCTAGGAATTTTCTCCAGCTTAAGAAAATTATCTGAAATATACCCAAATGTGTCTCGATAGGCTGTTTATTACAGTGATTCTTTTAATAGTAGCCACAAATCGAAAACAGCAAGCAGGTTTTAAAATGTCTAAACACATTAGGTATGCGTATATGATGGAATACTCTGCAGGCGCTGAATACACTATTTTAAACATTTAATGAAATGGAGAAATAGAGCTAGAAAAATATACAGGATTAAACTGTAGGAAGGACTACAACAAAATGTCATCAACTATTTTTCCTGAAGGTAAGATTATAGGTGACTTGAATTTACTCCCCTGGTGGCTCAGTGGTAAAGAACCCGCCTGCCAATGCAGGAAACACGGGTTCGATCCCTAATCTGGGAAGATCCCCAGGAGAAGGAAATGGCAACCCACTCCATATTCTTGCCTTGAAAAACCCCATGCACAGAGAAGCCTGGTGGGCGATAGTCTATGGGGTCAAAAAGAGTCAGACACAACTTAGTGACTGAACAATAACAACAAATTTACTTGCTATAAATTGTAACATGGTCTTAGTTTTCTAAAAATCTATTTTCATTTCAAAGTTTTTTTTAACATAAGTGCATTATCATTGTAAACTATTCAAGTAATACCTTTATATATGGAGTCTTCTTTCCCCTACCATCCGTATGTGCCTCCCCAGGAGGAATTACTACTAAAGGTTGGTGTATATCCTTCCAGATATTTTTCTATCTATTTACATATATGAATGTACATGGCAACTAATGTTACAATCAGAAAAAGAAAGTTACTTAACACAAAACAAAACAGATGGATATTTTAGTAAATTATCCAATCACTAAAACTTAAAGACTGAAGATTGCCTTGACTTCACAGTAAAATCATTCACTTCCATTTTTAAATCAACAGGAAAAAAGAAGTGTCTGGGGAACAATGTTTAAAGTTGGGGTGGTGGACAAGGTCCATTAATGAACAAATTAGCTGAAATAAATTAAAAGCAAACTATCTCCCATCTCTTCTTTTTTCATATTAGAAGATGTTAAACCAGTGATCTTTCATTAACATTTTTAAATAAGTACATTTTGGAGAGGAAGAGTCATGTGGGAAAAACAAATAAATTACAAGGGGAAAGACCCCCAGCACAAGAGGAGGACAGAACAATCCACACGGAATGTCCCTGTCATCCGGCCAGCTCCCACCGGCTCCCTCCATGCCGGCGGTGGGAAGCAAGGTGAGGGCGAGGATATTAAACGGTTCTAATCCCATTCTACTTTATGACTAGCTCGAGCAATGACCTCTAGCGGATCTGGCCCTTGTTCTATCCAGCAAGTAGATTTTTCTTACAGAAAATAAATTAAAAAGGTGTGACCTTGCTGAAGGCTGGCTGAGAAAATGAGGTACATCTTGTCACGGCCAGAAGAACCTATTTGTTCAATTTGAAAGGCTGCCGCTTTGCTCCGATTAGAAGTTAAGATAAGGGCTGGGGATGAAAAGAGGAGAGACATTTCTAAGCGAGGAAATTAAAGAGCTACATTGGAGACCCTTTCAGCACTACAGTTGGCTTTTTGTGTGGGGCTTATCAGGTCGCATCAGCCACACCTTGGGCCTATGCTCCAAGCTCTTTCCTCTGAGCACACAAAAGCCTGCTGTGTAGGGGGCCCAGTGAGAAGCCCCCCTCCCCGAGAGCCATGGGCAGCAGCCCTCCCCCACCACTGCAAGTGGAAAGTGACCCATCCCAATTTTCTTCACTGTGCAAAAAGACTTGAAGTCATTTCATTGCTTGCACTGCAGGGACCCAGTCAGAAGCTTCATCCCTTCCCGGCCAATAAATGTATCCCATCTGGGAGAATGCCCCCAAATTCACTCAAGTCAATGGGCATGAAATGCCTTTGTGTCCATAAAAGTTTTAAGCCAACAAAAATTTCCACCCAAAGCCCCTGAAGCAAAGAAACCTTCTTTCGATTTCTCTCTTCATTTTATAGGCATTTTTTAGAATCTCTTTCAACTTGTAAAGTAATAGCTTCTATGGGAAACGAGGAGGCAAGAAAAAAAAATGCTGGACTTTTCCACATGCCCTGAATTTTCATCCAACATCTATTACCTGGTTCTCTTGGTCTACTGAGGGTCCAGAGGAGGGCTGGGGAGGCCAGCCTTCCCACTGACCTTGATCCTATGAGACCAACTCACCTTATCAGCTTTGTTGCTCTTTATTCCTTTCCACATTCCAGAATCAAATATAATTTCCTCCTTCCTTACCTCCAGATCTTTGCTGGAGCTCTTAAAGCTGCTGGAATTCCTTTCCTGACTGTATTTCCCCCCCCCCCCCGCCCCCACAAACATCAGCTATTGGCACAGTCATGTGTCTTTATTTGTAGAGCATCTACCTGTCTGACGGTCATTTTACTAAGGGGAGTGTGTCAGTTCACTAAGCTTGCCAGAACAAAGCACCACAGACTGAGTGGTTTAAACAACAGCAGTATAGGATTAGGATCCACCCTAATCCTGGTTGGAGAACTAAGATTGTGCATAAAGCAGCCAAAAGAAATTGGACAATTGGACAATAAAGTAAATCATAGCATGAGAGGCCAGAGAATGAGAAAGGGCCTTGAGAAGGACATTACCCACATCAAGGAGAAGCTAGAGGCTCAGTTCAGTTCAGTTTAGTCACTCAATCATGTTCGACTCTTTGCAACCCCATGGACTGAAGCACGCCAGGCCTCCCCGTCTATCACCAACTCCTGGAATTTATTCAAACTCATGTCCATTGAGCCGGTGATGCTATCCAACCATCTCATTTTCTGTCGTCCTCTTCTCCTCCTGCATTCAATCTTTCCCAGCATCAGAGTCTTTTCAAATGTGTTAGTTCTTCTCATCAGGTGGCCAAAGTATTGGAGTTTCAGCTTTAGCATCAGTCCTTCCAATGAACACCCAGGACTGATTTCCTTTAGGATGGACTGGTTGGATCTCCTTGCAGTCCAAGGGACTTGCAAGAGTCTTTTCCAACACTACAGTTCAAAAGCATCAATTCTTCGGTGCTCAGCTTTCTTTATAGTACAACTCTCACATCCATTCATGATACTGGAAAAACCATAGATAGCTTTGACTAGACAGATCTTTGTTGGCAAAGTAATATTTCTGCTTTTAATATGCTCTCTAGGTTGGTCATAACTTTTCTTGCAAGGAGCAACCATCTTCTAATGTCATGGCTGAAGTCACCATCTACAGTGATTTTGGAGGCCAAAAAAACAAAGTCTGTCACTGTTTCCATTGTTTCCCCATCGATTTGCCATGAAGTGATGGGACAAGAAACCATAATCTTAGTTTTCTGAATGTTGAGCTTTAAGCCAACTTTTTCACTCTCCTCTTTCACTTTCATCAAAAGGCTCTTTAGCTCTTCTTCACTTTCTGCCATAAAGGTGGTGTCATCTGCATATCTGAGGTTATTGATATTCCTCCCGGCAATCTTGATTCCAGCTTGTGCTTCTTCCAGCCCAGCATTTCTCATGATGTATTCTGTATAGAAGTTAAATAAGCAGGGTGACAATATATAGCCTTGACGTACTCCTTTTCCAATTTGGAACCAGTCTGTTGTTCCATGTCCAGTTCTAAATGTTGCTCCCTGACCTGCATACAGATTTCTCAAGAGGCAGGTCAGGTAGTCTGGTATTCCCATTTCTTTCAGAATTTTCCACAGTTGGTTGTGATCTAGAGGCTCACTCCCTGGTGAAAAGGGGCACAGGAGAGATGAGATCTCGTGAATGACAACTTCTCCATGACAACCTACTCAGCCTGTTTCTGGCCTAAGTACTTTAAGTGTCTTTGATACAAGAAAAGTAGAGAGGATATCTCGTGAATGACAGCTTCTCCATTTGTTTATCTGGGGACTATCTGAGAATGACTCTCTACAGAGAACAAAGTAGGGGTGGGGTGCGTGTGCTGTTACAAGGCTTTATGAATCTCCAAACCTATCCCTCTAGTGGAATCTCTCCTTCACTCTGTTTCTTTAGATCCCACCATACAGGAGTGAGGTTTTTGCTTTTTGATTAAAGTTGGACCTTTATTTCTTGGGTTTTGGCACACTACAACCCAAAATGGGTTTCTAAAGTAAATCAATCTTGAATATTCACTGGAAGGACTGATGCTAAAGCTGAAACTCCAATACTTTGGCCACCTGATACAAAGAGCCGACTCATTGGAAAAGACCCTGATGCTGGGAAAGATTGATGGCAGGAGGAGAAGGGGACGACAGAGGATGAGCTGGTTGGAGGGCACGACTGACTCAATGGACATGAGTTTGAGCAAACTCAGGGAGATGGTGAAGGACAGGGGAGCCTGGCATGCTGCAGTCCGTGGGGTTGCAAACAGTTGGACATGACCTAGTGACTGAACAACAACAACCCACACTGAGAGGTTCAGAAAGTGCCTCCCAACAATCTCTTGTCCCCACCACCAAACACCTCATCTATGACCCACTTCTCCCTTCAGGATCTCATCTCTAAGGTGACAGTGCAGCTCACCAAGACCTGCCCAGAGCTAACATTCATCCAATACACTACTGGGGCCTAAACAGAACATTTCAGGTGCATTCACAGCCTCTCTTGGCCCATTGTGTGACCCAGATTTACTCATCCCAATAATGGAGTCAATATGCTAACACTTCAATAGCTACGTTCATATGAAGAACTTCTCTGAGCAAAGGAAGGAGATTTCTTTTTTAAAAAAGTTATCTAATTGGAGCCTAACTACTTTACAATACTGTAGTGGGTTTTGCCATACATTGACATGAAGCAGCCATGGATGTACATGTGTTCCCCATCCTGAACCCCCCTCCCACCTCCCTCCCCATCCCATCCCTCAGGGTCATCCCAGTCTCATGCCTCAAACCTGGACCGGTGATCTATTTCACATATGATAATATACATCTTTCAGTGCCATTCTCTCAAATCATCCCACCCTCGCCCTCTCCCACAGAGTCCAAAAGACTGTTCTATACATCTGTGTCTCTTTTGCTTTCTCGCATATAGTGTCATCGTTACCATCTTTCTAAATTCCATATATATGTGTTAGTATACTGTATTGGTGTTTTTCTTTCTGGCTTACTTCACTCTGTATAATAGGCTCAGTTTCATCCACCTCATTAGAACTGATTCAAATGTATTCTTTTTAATGGCTGTGTAATACTCCATTGTGTATATATACCACAGCTTTCTCGTCCATTCATCTGCTGATAGACATCTAGGTTGCTTCCATGTTCTGGCTATTGTAAACAGTGCTGTGATGAACACTGGGGTACATGTGTCTCTTTCAATTCTCGTTTCCTTGGTGTGTATGACCAGAAGTGGGATTTCTGGGTCATACGGCAGTTCTAGTTCCAGTTTTTTAAGAAATAGGAGGGATATTTCTTAGCTCTGATCTCAAGATGGATTCAAAATCGGCTGAGTTCTGTTTCCTATTTTCAGTAACCTTTGTTGAAATCATGCTGTAAATGACCAAAAACATTGTAGAGGGAAGTATGACAAAGTGAAAGAAGGGAACAGCAAGGCAGAGAAAGGCAGGAAGCTCTCTTTTATGTGCCAGGTAGTAAGACAAGAGATCCCTAGAATAAACAGATGCTCCTAGAAAATGTGTTGATTGCCTTTTTCCACTGGAGTTTTCATTGAGTGATTTTTTTTTTTTTTTTCCTGTTCGATAACTTTGTTGAGCTACAAAAAGACCCTGGCAACATTTTTTGTCACACTTCTTCTTTCTTAAGCTTTCTTTTCAGGCCCAATTCTGTATGTTCTAATGGCAAACTCCAGTTCAAGTTCCTGAAGCACTGTCTTATAATTATCACCAAACAAACGCAGTGATTCCACAAAGCCCAAACATGTGTCACGTTAATGCTCACAACTAAAATACTTTCATTTTTCTTGGACTCTAAGCAAAATGGACCATAAGCAAAGTGTTTGATTAAATGACAGGTGGAATTCCATCCAATTAAGACATAAATATTTTTCCAGAGGCTAAGCTCACTGCAAAATAATAGTTTTCACTCAACACATCTTTACATGTCTTTGGCAAAACACCTGTCTAAAACTGTTAACACTAAATATTTGGGGATCTCTGTACTTCAAAGACATCTCTGCAAACGTCAAGCATTGTTATCTCAAACCTGGACCGGTGATCTATTTCACATATGATAATATACATCTTTCAGTGCCATTCTCTCAAATCATCCCACCCTCGCCCTCTCCCACAGAGTCCAAAAGACTGTTCTAACATCTGTGTCTCTTTTGCTTTCTCGCATATAGTGTCATCGTTACCATCTTTCTAAATTCCATATATATGTGTTAGTATACTGTATTGGTGTTTTTCTTTCTGGCTTACTTCACTCTGTATAATAGGCTCCAGTTTCATCCACCTCATTAGAACTGATTCAAATGTATTCTTTTTAATGGCTGTGTAATACTCCATTGTGTATATATACCACAGCTTTCTCGTCCATTCATCTGCTGATAGACATCTAGGTTGCTTCCATGTTCTGGCTATTGTAAACAGTGCTGTGATGAACACTGGGGTACATGTGTCTCTTTCAATTCTCGTTTCCTTGGTGTGTATGACCAGAAGTGGGATTTCTGGGTCATACGGCAGTTCTAGTTCCAGTTTTTTAAGAAATAGGAGGGATATTTCTTAGCTCTGATCTCAAGATGGATTCAAAATCGGCTGAGTTCTGTTTCCTATTTTCAGTAACCTTTGTTGAAATCATGCTGTAAATGACCAAAAACATTGTAGAGGGAAGTATGACAAAGTGAAAGAAGGGAACAGCAAGGCAGAGAAAGGCAGGAAGCTCTCTTTTATGTGCCAGGTAGTAAGACAAGAGATCCCTAGAATAAACAGATGCTCCTAGAAAATGTGTTGATTGCCTTTTTCCACTGGAGTTTTCATTGAGTGATTTTTTTTTTTTTTTTCCTGTTCGATAACTTTGTTGAGCTACAAAAAGACCCTGGCAACATTTTTTGTCACACTTCTTCTTTCTTAAGCTTTCTTTTCAGGCCCAATTCTGTATGTTCTAATGGCAAACTCCAGTTCAAGTTCCTGAAGCACTGTCTTATAATTATCACCAAACAAACGCAGTGATTCCACAAAGCCCAAACATGTGTCACGTTAATGCTCACAACTAAAATACTTTCATTTTTCTTGGACTCTAAGCAAAATGGACCATAAGCAAAGTGTTTGATTAAATGACAGGTGGAATTCCATCCAATTAAGACATAAATATTTTTCCAGAGGCTAAGCTCACGCAAAATAATAGTTTTCACTCAACACATCTTTACATGTCTTTGGCAAAACACCTGTCTAAAACTGTTAACACTAAATATTTGGGGATCTCTGTACTTCAAAGACATCTCTGCAAACGTCAAGCATTGTTAAAATGTTGAAGTAATTTTGGTTAAATGCTTCTGTGACAACTGTCTGACTTGATTTGTTTTAGCTGAATACATTCTGAATATTGCTTGGAATCTGCGAATTGGTCATCTGCCAAAAGATGAGAATTGGGCTGAAGTCAAAATAATTACATGCATCAAAGAAATGAAAAAATGGGGGGAATCTTTGAGCATTTTAAAAATGCAATTTATCTTGTGGATTGGAAGCTTCAAAAGAATATACTTACCAGTTGATAGCATTTGCAGTAAAACTACAAGTATAGAGTAGAAGTCATTCTGATTCTTGACCAAATTTTTACCTATAGAACCATACCTATAGCTCCCCACACAAAAAATAAAAAGCATATTTTAAAGTACTTTGACAAAATCGGTGATTAAGCAACACAACACTGAGATGTTTTCCTAGGAATTTTTAGTTTTTTGGTTACCAAGTGCATAGAGTTCTCAGAATCACAGAAGAAATATTAAAAGTAGAAAAAAATTAGTAAACATCTAGTCTAACAATGCCCCTACTGCCCCTCCTCCCTCCATTTTTGGATAGGTAAATTGAGACCCAAAGACCTAAAGCCAACCACAGTAGGTTAACAGAAGTGCCTACTGCAAAGAGCTTAAAAGTTTGAGCTAATGGGAGGGTAGTTGGGAAAACATTCATGAAATACATCAACATATGGTGAAAGTGGGATAAAAATGTAGAAGGTGCATACTGAGGTCAATAATAAGAGGAACTAAGGTTAATTGTGTGTGTGTGCTAAGTAGCTTTAGTGATGTACAACTCTGTGACCCTAGCCAGGCTCCTCTGTCCATAGGATTCTCCAGGCAAGAATACTGAAGTAGGCTGCCATGCTCTCCTCCAGGGGATCTTCCCAACCCAGGAACTAATTTGCATCTCTTATGTTTCCTGCATTTCAGGCAAGTTCTTTACCACTAGTGCCACCTTGGAAGCCCTAGGTTAATTGGGTAATTCTAATTAATTGGGTCAGGCATTGTGACAAGCACTTTACCTATATCATCTCATTTAATTCTTGCACAAGGATGCCATTATCCCCTTTTATAGACAAAATCTCTAAGCTACTTGCCCAATTTAGGTAGCTAGCAATTGAGAGAGTCAAGATTTGGAGTCAGTTCTGCCTGACTCAAAACTCTTATTCTTAACTGTATGCTGAACATCCTCCCAATATTGATGACTATAGAGGTTGCTTCTTTTCCATGAATTCAAGTAGCTACAATCATAATTTGAGAAATCTATCATGATCATGATATGGAGGGTCTGAATCAGCTACAGGTCATACCTAAGCTATGGAGTCTGGAGAGAGTCTGTTATCAGGGCTAAGGGTATAATGACAATGGTCTGGAATTTTTCAAGAGACTCGATTCAAATAGTCTGGTCCTTTGTCCCTATAATGACCTTCATTCTTGACAAAATGTATGTTCAGAATTATTTTACAGAATGTCCAGGGCCTTGACTTAGTCTGAGACTCTTGGAGTCAACTCAAGAATTATCCATGACTTTCCTGGGTAAGAATCCACTTGTGGTTAAGAATCCACATGCCAATGAAGGGGACCTGAGTTCCATCCCTGGTCTGGGAGGATTCCACGTGCCTGGGGCAGCTAAACTCCTACATGGCAGTTACTGAAGCCTGTGTGCCCTAGAGACCATGCTCCGTAACAAGAGAAGCCACTGCAGTTAGAAGCCCCTGCTTGCCGAAACTTGAGAAAGTCTGCATGTAACAGCAAAGACCTAGCACAGCACCTCACCCCACCCCCAAAATAATAATAATAATAAAATAAATAATTTAAAGTTATCCATACCTCTCGACTTCCAAGCATACTTTACTGAATACCATTAGTCTAAGGCCTGCCCCACACCAAACACCCCATGTCTGATCTAAACAAAATCAATCTAAACGTGGAAGAGATCACTTATTTTCATTGTGTTTCCTTAATGAAGCTCTTTCTGTGGAAAGCGTCAGAAACTCGAGTCAAACTAGCAGAAACGGAAAAGGGATACTGTCTTAGCGACCTGACAACTCCTGGGGCAAATCTGTCTGGAGATATGTTTGAATCCTGGCACTCAAACAGAAACCACAGGACTTCAATCCTTTCCTTTTCCTTTGTAAGCTCTTTGGTGCGGCTCTGAAGTGGAACCCGTCCACACGGAGCTCCACCCCCAACCCTTCCGTCCTTACATCGTTCTGGTTGTCAATAACCCCTGCAAAAAAAAGAGTTTCTAAACTTTTCCAACAGCAGCCTCAGTTTGGGTCTTATGGCCTAACAGGCGTGTGTCCACCACTGAACCAATCACAAAGGAGCCATAGGGATGGAATGTGCTGATTGGCCAGGTCTGGGTCACATGCCCACGATGTGTGCAGACTTAGGATCCTGTCTGGTCATATGAATGAAGAGGAGGAGATGGGTGGTTCCTCTGAAGGAAAATCTGAGCGTTGTTACCGGAAGTGGTGGGAAATTTGGCCAAACAAGCAAAAATCAACACGTGCTCACAGATATCTCCCATCTCTTAGACGCTGCTGTCTCCGAGACATACCAAGGACTAGAGAGGGTACGCAGGAGCTAAAACAGTCAGGGATGGGAAGCTGAGAGACGTAGTTTTCAAACTTCAGTTACTACAGAAATAACAGGAGTGTTTTGTTAGAAAGGCAGATTCCTATACTCCACGCCCAGAAATTCAGCAGATCTGAAGCATGAGAATTCACACTTTTAACTGCTCCCCTAAATGTAATGTAGGTCAAGACCTGTAAATTGTATTTCAAGAGACATGGTTTAGGTCCTAGGAAGGTAGACCAGTTATTAAGTATTAAATGAATTTCACTAAATCCAAAATAATAGCCAGAGGGAGTCTTTTAAAACAATGAAAATAAATTTTGACACTTGCTCTCTGTGAATCTCTCTCTCTGTTACCTCACTCTCACTACCTCCTGGGCAGCGAGCGCCAGGTGCCAGCTGCTTACAAAAGGCTCTGGGAGACAGGCATCTTCATCAAGGCAACTTACCGAGGGCTGGTTTGCCTGCCAGTAACAGAAAGACATATGGGATTTACAGACAGCTTTGAATGTCATCAGAAACACTGTAGCTTATTACCAAATGTATGAGTCTTATAATGGGAATATAGTATTTTAATGAAATAAGTGTATTTTAAAATTTAAAAAGAGAGAAGAAAAGGAAAAGAAAGAAAACACCTCCACAATTAGGAAAATTCTTAAAGAGTAGAAGAGCAGAAACAATGTATGTATGTAATTTGAATCCTCCTCCCTACCCTCCTCTCCCCTCCCCTTGCCTCTTTTCTCTCTTTTTTCCCTTTCCTCTTTGTTCAATGCACCATTGGTAGATATCCAAGCACTGAGCAATAATGGGAGCCACAAATCTTTTTAAAGTGTTCCCCAAAAGGGTGATAGGGCAGGAATCTCAGGGAAGGTCAATTCAACTGGAGTCCTAGGAGAGTCTGCTCCTTGAAACCTGAAACTTGCCAAGTGCTATCACTTCAAGGCACATGGACCTAAGAGGATTAAGGTAAGTATCCCTCCTAAAAGCTTGAAAAAACAAAGATTAGTCTTTAGCATCACAAAGAAACATATATTTATATAGGTTCTGAATGAAAGGAAATATGTTAAGGCTTTTGGAGTTGGGGGGTGGAGGTGAGGAGAGACACTGTGGATGGAAGAGATAAATCATGCTTAAGCAAGAGAGAGAAATGTGCTACAAGATTAGCCACTGTGTACAAAGATATAGATTAAAATTGAGATTTATGCAAGTTTAATAAGACAGGGACTACAAAACCTTATTTAGCTTAATTTATCCATTACTAAGTGAGCATCTGTGATTAGACCAAATGTGGATCTTTTGTGTTTTTCCACTGCATAAGAAGGGTGGTGAGGATTATTAAGATAATTAATAGTTAGGTCAACACTGCAAGAATGACTTGTTCAACGCAAGAAAAAATACACTTATTTTAATAACTTCAAAAATATCTTACTATATAATTATGGTGCAGTAAATCACTTACATTCTTTCAGTCCTCAGTTTCCAAAGTAATTAAAAAAAAAATTTTTTTTGGAGATTGTAAAGTCATTCAAAAGTCTAAGGGAATCCATAAACCTCCAAAAAATCCACATATATGCAAAATTGTGCATATCACTTTTTTTCACTGGACATAGATTCCTTTCATATAGTCATCAGTAAGATCACTTTTTGTCAAAATGTTGTCTCTTTCACTTCTTTCCAGACAAAAATGAACGGCTACTTCCCTCTCCTTCAGAAGGAAACGGTTACAGATTACACAAATAGAACAGAAAGGCAACTATAATTCTGCATGAAAGTAAATTTCCACTGGAAGGGTCTTTGGTTTGGATTGACTGGGAGGGTCAATCTGTGGATGGCTCTTTGGCAAGGCCATCGCTGACATCTGACCCATTTCATTTCTAGTTCATTCTGTGAGGGACACGTACTGACAACACAGGTGCCCAAGCATTAACAGAATTCCTGTTGTTCCTGTGGCCAAAGCAACCCAGGGTTCCCCAAGACACCCAGTGGAATGTGTTTTACATCAATCCCGTTTTTTGAGGTTGGACAGGGCTTGTGTGCCAGGGCCTGCTATGTTGACAATATCTACAGCAGCAGAAGGTTATGTATTTCAATGTTAAGTCTCTCTCCCCGAGCATCAGAAAATTTCTAAAAGTCCCTATAGCCATCCAGGTGTCCATCAATGTGCACCTGCCCTCAAACTGATAGAGATTTGCCACCGTCAAGTGTACTTGTGAGGTCATTCCACTAGCACTGACCAGGTGTTCCCTCATAATTCCTCCGTTCCCAGATGTACATGTTAAAATTGTCCCTCTTAAAGTTGATGAGCACATTGGATGTGGCAATATCCTATTGTCCACTTGAACTGTTAGTAAAGTAATTGTATATTTTATAGTAGATTTCCTCTTAAAATTGAAGAAAGGGGTAAATCTCCACCATCAGTCTCCCCCCAGTAGAAGTATGAAGGCTAAAGGGTTCTGAGCTTTTTTTTTTTTGCAACAGTTTCCATAACAAGGATGGCAAGACCTTGAATTAAGACCTTTATCCTGTTCATTTGATTTTTTAAAAAAATCTGCCAAGAATGCCGAGCTTTAAATGTTACCAAATTGTTTTGAGAATAGACATTATCTTCTGCTCAGTGGTCGATCGAGTGCATTAACCCTGAAAACCAGGGAACTTCAGGATTTTAGAGCAAGCCTTTGGTCTGTTTCCATTTTCTGACAAGCCCCATGGAAAGATGGTGAACAGAACCTAGCTCTAATATCATGGAGACCCTACCCTGTAGTCGACCAGCTGCCTGTCAGCATATTTCGCAGACTATTTTGACACTAGTGGAATCCTCTGGGGAAAAAAAAAAAGGCAGCAAGTTAGGATAATGTACAGAACTTCTTTATTCACTCAAGTAGCAAAGCCAGATGAAATGTCAGCTTTGCAGGTGTACAGTGTCTTAGCTTGGATTTTCCCCAAAACAGTCCTTGACATGACACGGGAATATGACGGTGAGTAGTTTATTTTGGAGGTGATTCCAGGAAGCAGCTGTTGTAGGGCAGTGAGGAAGTGAGTCAGGAAATGGAAAGAAGATTTTAAAGGGTGTGTGCACCACTGGGGTGCAGTCTTGCTGGCACCTCCTGCAGACAGTGAAGAACATGCTTCAGAATTATCCCAACTGAGGGATGTTTCAGCATCAACTCCCATTCATCACTGGTTGGGGACTGCTCCCCTGGAAATATTAACTTTTCCAGCAGTTTGATCCTGCTTGATGCATGGGCTGAGCCTATTCCAGCATTCTGAAAATATTTTTAGGTTGAGAGTGGCAGGTGTTTACAGCAAGAAGCCACGGAATTAAGGAGATGGTGAGTGGCAAGGAGATACAGGCAGGACTCCGACAGGGTCTGCTACACACAGATACTTTGAGCTTCCTTCCAGGTGACATTTTTACCATTTCCAAGAGGTGCTGCAGTTTCTAAAAGGTTCACCAGCAATGTGTTTTCCTTGTTGACATTGTTCTGTACTTGATGGACCAAAACAAGGCTGTACAGAGGACATCGTTAATCTCTTCCAGTTGTTTGATGAAGGGACATAGAGTGGCTGGAGGGACACAGATCCCTCCATGATCTGCTTTGGAATAGTGGAAAGTGGATCAGTGATTCTGGAATGGGTGATGTCATCAGAGCAAAGCCAGTTTTACAGTCTTATTCTTCCTTCTAAACCATAATGTAGCTCAACCCTTTCCAAGACACATAGCTTCAACAAGGCTGTCGCAACTATGTAGATTTTTCCATGGATGCTGAAATAAGCAATCTCATAGGGTGCTTTGAAACAAAGCAGGTTTTCCCTTGGACTGCAAGGAGATCAAACCAGTCAATCCTAAAGGAAATCAACCCTGAATATTCATTGGAAGGACTGATGCTGAAGCTCCAATACTTTGGCCACCTGATGTGAAGCTGACTCATTGAAAAAGACCCTGATGCTGGGAAAGATTGAAGGCAAAAGGAAGAGGAGGCAGCAGAGAATGAGGCGGTTGGATAGTGCCACCAACTCAATTGTCATGAATTTGAGTAAACTCCAGGAGATAGTGAAGGACAGGGAAGCCTGGTATGCTGCAGTTCACGGGGGTCACAAAGAGTCAGACACGACCTAGAGACTTAACAATAACAAATGCGAGTTTAGGTAAAGTTCCAGTACATTCAAAACAAGTCTACTTTCCACTTATCATTCAGACTAGAGGGTTTTTTCAAGAGGGACAGATGGAAAATACTCCTTTAACTTGTTGACTTCATGTTTCCAGTGGTCCAAACCTCACTGCACAAGAAGGATGGTTTTTTATACTATGTTCTGTCACATCCATGCTGCAAGGAAAATGGTCTTATCATATTTTCTTTTCTTTAATACTTTCCAATTTAGGTGTGGCCTGATACAATCAATGTATATGGATCAAAATGTTGGAAGATCTCAATTCCTACTGATGGAGGAATAATCTCAACTATGATGATCAACACACGTTACTCTGATAACCTGAATGATTGTTTAGCACAGGGCTTCCCTGGTGGCTCAGCTGGTAAAGAATCTGCCTGCAATGCAGGAGACCTGGGTTTGATTCCTGGGTTGGAAAGATCCCCCGGAGAAGGGAACGGCTACCTACTCCAGTACTCTGGCGGGGAGAATTCCACAGACTGTATAGTCCATGGGGTCACAAAGAGTCAGACACAACTGAGCGACTTGCACTTTTTTGTGGCATTGTAGGCAAAGCACGCGTCCCCATCCCGTTGATCTTGGGCTGGCCCATGTAACTTCCTTTGGCAAGCATGAGTCTGGACATGACACTGGCAGAAACCTTATGTGTCTTGTGCAGCTTGGTCTGCCTCTTGTGCTTCTGTTGTTCTCTGTAAGAAGATTACATTTGGCCTTTGGTCCAAAGAGGATATATGGAAGAACCCCTAAGTGTCACCTTGGATCTTGGAGTCATGAGCCTGAAGTCCAACCTAGTCCAATTAAGTTGCATCCAGTGCAGAAAGAATGAAATAATGCCATCTGCAGCAACATGGATGGGCCTGAAGACTATCATACTAAGTGAAGTAAGTCAGACAGAGAAAGACAAATGCCACGCTATCACTTATAAGTAGAATCTGAAAAAAACCGATTCAAATGAACTAATTTACAAAATAGAAACAGATTCACAGACTTAGAGAATAAACTTATGACTACCAAAGGGGAAAGGTGGCAGGGAGGGATAAATTAGAAGTTTTGGATTGACATAAAAACACTACTATATTTAAAATAGATAACTAACAAGAAGCTACTGTATAGCACAAGGAACTCTGCTTAATATTCTGTAATAAGCTATATGAGAAAAGAATTTGAAAAAGAATAGATAAGCATATTTATAATCGAATCCTCTGCTGTACACCTGAAACTACCACGACATTGTAAATCAACTATGGTCCAATACAAAATGGAAATTAAAACAGAGATAATGTCTATAAAAAAAGAAAGGCACAATAAAGCATTTGTGAAAAATCTGTAAAAAAAGGCAACCAATGCACAAACCCATGGGTAACAAATATTTCTTATTTTAAGACACTGATTTTGGGGGTAGTTGGTTATACAGCATTTATTGCCGCAATAACTGGCTCACGTACTGCTTTCTTGGATAAACAAGCATCCTTTAACTCCTCATGCTTATTTAGAATGAAAAATAACCTTGGTATAGCTGGATTTGAAACATTTTCCCCCAAAAGTCAATTTTTTTAAAGTAACAAGGAGTGCACTCAAGACAGATATATTCTTTTTAGTGTGTTCTATTCTCACTTCAACTCCAAACTAAACAATCTGTGAGAATGGACCTGTCATTCTATTCTTTGTTTTAGTGGTTGGCACTAATTAACAGTCCATTACAATGGCGTCCCCCCAGCTGATGTCTTTTGATGTGAACTTTTTTCAAGTTCCATCCCCTTTGTTGTGAAACCCTTCCAACTCCTCACTCTGCCACAGTTTAATTTGTAATCAAAATTATGAACTAATGAAATAACACAAGTCTTGTTTAAATAGGGTGGTTTGCTTGTTTGTTTTCAAAATTATACCAATTTGCCATTTTACCAAATTCACATCTTTTTTTTTTTTTTTTAATGAAAGCAACATCTTCACTATCACAATCTGAAATGAGAAGCCTCTTGGACTTGTTGCCTACAATTAAACCACAACAAAAGGAAGCCGAAGTCATTTCACTTTTCATAAGGCCGTAATTATTCTTTAGCTATTGGAATACGACATCCCTTAGGAGCTAATTATCGAAAAGCTCTCATCACACATAGGAAACACACAAACAAATCCTTCAAGCACAAAGTAAATGTTCAACATTAAAGAGCTGCATCCAGGAAGTCATACCAATCAGTTGGGCCAGCTAATTACTAATCTGATTTTTGGAGTAGCTGCATTAGATAATTATGATGACTATTCATAACATGAGAAGCACAGCCTTTGACTTTAATAAAGATCTAGCTGAAAGAAAAACTGTTACTAGAGCCACCACATAAAATTTGCATTGCAATGGAACCAAGTGTAGTAGACACATTTTAATAGAAAACATTTCATTTATCACATGATAGATATATTTAATATACCTTTTTTGTGGCTGTCATGTTTAAAGGTAGAGTAAGCTAATATATTGATCTGATTTCATATGAGCCATGCAGTACTGCTTATAGCCCAATTCAGACTTTAAAATGTAATTATAAAATACTTTTCTGAATCAGTTGAGATTCACGTTAGATAAATATAGCATATTAAAGGTTAATTCCAAAGGAACCAAAGTCAGAGTTATATACATAATGTGGTGACTAGTCCCCTCATTCTTAAATATATTTCTATATCAGGATATTGAAATTCTTCTTAATTTATAAATGGTTTTAAAACAAATAGACATTCATACACTGTTGATGTAAATGCATATTGGTACTTTTTCAGCCAGCAACTTGCCAATAACTATTAAAGCTAAAATATCTATATCTTTTTTACCTAGCCACATACCTTCTGAGATTTTTATCTTGTAGACAGACTTTTGTGTGTGCATGCTAAGTTGCTTCAGTCATGTCTGACTCTTTGTAACCCCATGGACTGTAGCCCATCAGGCTCCGCTGTCCATGGGATTCTCCAGGCAAGAATACTGGAGTTGGTTGCCATGCCCTCCTCCAGGGGATCTTCCCAACCCAGGCACTGAACCTGCGTCTCTTATGTCTCCTGCATTGGCAGATGTATCCTTTACCAATAATGCCACCTGGGAAGCCAGACAGACTTGCATTAGCACTCAAAAATAATGCATAATGATGTTCACTACAACATTGGAAGAGAAAACAAAGAATAAGTAAAATAAATAATTAAATTGCCATTAATCTTTATTAGCTGCTTTCGGATAAATCCATTATAACAGAATACTTAGCAACTGCTGAAGACACTGAAGATACACAGTTCAGTTTAGTCGCTCAGTCGTGTCCGACTCTTTGCAACCCCATGAATCGCAGCACGCCAGGCCTCCCTGTCCATCACCATCTCCCGGAGTTCACTCCATCAAGTTAGTGATGCCATCCAGCCATCTCATCCTCTGTTGTCGCCTTCTCCCCCTGCCCCCAATCCCTTCTAGCATCAGAGTCTTTTCCAGTGAATCAACTCTTTGCATGAGGTGGCCAAAGTACTAGAGTTTCAGCTTCAGCATCATTCCTTCCAAAGAAATCCCAGGGCTGATCTCCTTCAGAATGGACTGATTGGATCTCCTTGCAGTCCAAGGGACCCTCAAGAGTCTTCTCCAACACCACAGTTCAAAAGCATCAACTCTTCGGCGCTCAGCTTTCTTCACAGTCCAATTCTCACATCCATACCTGACCACTGGAAAAACCAGAGCCTTGACTAAACGGACCTTTGTTGGCAAAGTAATGTCTCTGTTTTTGAATATGCTATCTAGGTTGGTCATAACTTTTCTTCCAAGGAGTAAGCGTCTTTTAATTTCATGGCTGCAGTCACCATCTGCACTGATTTTGGAGCCCACAAAAATAAAGTCTCACACTGTTTCCACTGTTTCCCCATCTATTTCCCATGAAGTGATGGGACCAGATGCCATGATCTTCGTTTTCTGAATGTTGAGCTTTAAGCCAACTTTTTCACTCTCCACTTTCACTTTCATCAAGAGGCTTTTTAGTTCCTCTTCACTTTCTGCCCTAAGGGTGGCATCATCTGCATATCTGAGGTTATTGATATTTCTCCCGGCAATCTTGATTCCAGCTTGTGCTTCTTCCAGCCCAGCATTTCTCATGATGTACTCTGCATAGAAGTTAAATAAGCAGGGTGACAATATACAGCCTTGACGTACTCCTTTTCCTATTTGGAACCAGTCTGTTGTTCCATGTCCAGTTCTAACTGTTGCTTCCTGACCTG
>SJXQ01002256.1:802600-976811 GCA_006408695.1 Aepyceros melampus
TATTTCTCCCAGCAATCTTGATTCCAGCTTGTGTTTCTTCCAGTCCAGCGTTTCTCATGATGTACTCTGCATAGAAGTTAAATAAGCAGGGTGACAATATACAGCCTTGATGTACTCCTTTTCCTATTTGGAACCAGTCTGTTGTTCCATGTCCAGTTCTAACTGTTGCTTCCTGATCTGCATACAGATTTCTCAAGAGGCAGGTTAGGTGGTCTGGTATTCCAGTCTCTTGAAGAATTGTCCACAGTTTCTTGTGATCCACATAGTCAAAGGTGTTGGCATAGTCAATAAAGTAGAAATAGATGTTTTTCTGGGAACTCTCTTGCTTTTTCCATGATCCAGAGGATGTTGGCAATTTGATCTCTGGATCCTCTGCTTTTTCTAAAACCAGCTTGAACATCAGGGAGTTCATGGCTCACGTATTGCTGAAGGCTGGCTTGGAGAATTTTGAGCATTACTTTACTAGCATGTGAGATGAGTGTAATTGTGTGGTAGTTTGAGCATTCTTTGGCATTGCCTTTCTTTGGGATTGGAATGAAAACTGACCTTTTCCAGTCCTGTGGCCACTGCTGAGTTTTCCAAATTTGCTGGCATATTGAGTGCAGCACTTTCACAGCATCATCTTTTAGGATTTGAAACAGCTCAACTGGAATTCCATCACCTCCACTAGCTTTGTTTGTAGTGATGCTTTCTAAGGCCCACTTGACTTCACATTCCAAGATGTCTGTCTCTATATTAGTCATCACGTCATCATGATTATCTGGGTCGTGAAGATCTTTTTTGTACAGTTCTTCCTATCAGGATGTAATTCCACCATAAATCAAGGTAGACCTGTACTTAATTATATTTAAAAACCATGTTCACTACTTTATAAGAGCAATTCAGCATATTCCCTATCTCTTTTCTCTAGAATTTAAGCTGTGAGCACATTTGTCTGGAACTTTCCCTATCTTTACGCCTTTCTGAGGGGAAAGGGTGTGTGTCTGTGTGTCCATCCCAGTCCATGTGTGTGCACACACACACACATGCATGCACACTTCTGGTTCTTGCTCTGCTGCTTCAAGGTTTCAGTTTAACTGAGCATCCAAACTTCATTTCCATCTAGCCTTTGATTTTATTGAAAGAAACATTAACTTCTGCTTTGTAATTAAGAAAAGTTCTTTGAGTCCTGCTACTCCTCCAGCTGGTTTTTGTTGTTGTTGTTTGTTTTTTCCTTTTTCCTATTGGAAAATTCGGGGTAAACAGTATCAACTGAATTGAATTGAAAAAGAAATTCGGGACTGACCTTGTGCTCTGGGCACTGCCCTGTTATCTGTTGAGCAGTTCTCCTGCTGGTGGCCCATCAGACGGGCCTGGGTCCTTGTTCCCATCAGCGAGTCTGACATTCGCAAGCTCTCTGCTTTCCTCCAGCTGTCTCAGGTCGCCTGCTGAGCTTTGTGGTCCGAGTCATCCTTGTGCTCCTTGTGTTTAGAAGATCAGTCTGTAACAGAGTTGGCTTACTTTTGGATAGATTTGGATTCTTTTTTTCCAGTTTAAACTTTTACCTTGGAGGCATGTACCTTTGAAAGCAGCCGTCTGAAGCAGTTTTGTTATGTTTTTTAACGCTCAAAAGGACCAGAAGTGGAATCCCGTGGAATGATTTTCCCCTTTCAATTTTACATTTTAAAATGTGTTCTGGTTTATGTTTTGATTTCTAGGACTTTCAGACACTTTATTCTTCATTGCTTTTTGGGTCCAAGGTATAATGAGTCTTAGCTAGTTGAGGTGGGTCAAATGGCTTGACCCAAGACCTATACTGTTGAGTTCATGCAGGACCTGGAAAGGACTGACCAAGACCCAGATGAGGACTGGGTCAGGAGTAAGGAGTGGACCCAGGGCAAATGTGAAATCAAACGACAGAGCTGAGTGGCTTAGGCACACTGTTAGTGTCAGCTTTTACTGTGCACCTCACAATGTGCAAGGCCTGTGCAAATTACTAAAGTTACAGTGTGAGCAAGGCAAACATTCCTAGAAAAGAGATATTAGGCAATTACACAACACATACTCTGAAGGAGCATGATAGTGTGTAATAGAACTGAACCAGTCAAGGCAATTAAGGACACTTTCCCATTGAAAATGGTGTTTAACTGCAAATCTGAAAGTGGGGCAAATAATGGAGGAGAAAAAATTCTCCATGCTGGAGTGCATGAGAAAGTCCAGAGGAGAGAAAGAGCTTAGCATGTTGCAGAAGCTGAGTGAGTGGCTGGAGTACCATGAGGCTGGGGATGGGCATGAGGTGAAGATTGTTACAAAATGAGACTAGAAAATTTAACATAGTCAAAAAAAAAAGTCAACAAGCTCAGTCATTAGCCAGGCCATCTTCTGCCTTAGTTGTGAGAGGCCCATCATTGGTACTCCTAGGTGTCAAGTCATCCTCTAGTAGCAAGGGGCAGTGGTTGTCTTGCAGACTATCCATTGAGGACTAGGGCTAAAGTGTGAACCAGGTATAACTTATAGGTTCAAAGGACTCACCTAGATAAATGGGCATCTGAGTCCTAGTTACTGAGTGAAGTTCAGACAGGAGTGTACAGGCAGACCTGAAAAGAGATTGAGGTATGAAAGAGATTCATCAGATTTAAGCAGCAGGAACAAAGCTAATGGCTGGTCATACAGACCTGGCCAATGTTATATGGGGGCCCAGAGGGAACCTGGAATTATGCCCAGGTCTGAGAAGCCACCCAAGACAGGGAGGGCCCTGGCATCCTCACAGACCACCCCGCGCCCCCCCCACCAAGTTTTTATTTTGTAAAGATTTGGCTGAACTCTAGAGTTCCCTGAATTGCAGGCCTCATGTTCTTCGTTTCTCTGCCTGATGCTGGGCTAGCTCAAGGACTGGACCGTGGATCCAGCTGTGAGTGAGACACTGGAGGGGAGAGCTGGACAAAGAAAGAGGGTGTCAGTGCTACTCTCCTTGATGTAGGGTTCTCACTTGTCATTTTTCACAAGATTTGAAAAGCATCTTTACCAGCTTTGAAAAGCATCTCTAAAATTGAACAGAGTACAGCATTTCTCTTGAAAGTCTAAGTAATACAGTCTTAAATCCCACATCATCTTGTGATGAAATCTCTTTTACACTCATCTACAATCTCATTTGACTTGTTCCTATCTCTTAATGTCTTAGTTGCTTTCAAAAAAAAAAAAAAAAACACAACACATAGTTAGGTTTTCCAGCTTTGAGAAATTAAATGCCTACTGAGATGCTGGTTGGAGATAATGTACTGAATAGAAATGATCCAGAACAGTGACGGGCAGCTCAGAGCCACCAGGGAAGTTAATGACTATTTAACATGTGTTAAAGATGAGCTGGATTAGGGGATTCTGGCTCACCCTTAGTGCAGGGGAACAAAATGAAACGTAACGTGCACAACTCATTTTTTGCCTTTTAATTTTCCCTTTTCTACTCTAATCCCCTCTGCCGTACCTCTAATTAAGATGTGGATCATGTAGAAAAAAGTCCTATTTTTCCCCTTGCTAGACATAATCTCGTTTCAATCCTACGCCAACCCAATTTTGAATAAATCCTAGAAAGTTTCACCACGTTGAATGTTGTAAAACTCATGTCAGAGGTTCCTTTGATGTGACCTGAGTCATGGATATTCTTGCTTCTGGGGCCCCCTGACACTGGGGAAAAACAAATCATTCAGTGGCCCAGAATCTCAGTAAATTTTCAGTATCCTGTAACAAAGGAAAAAAAAACTCTGTAAGGAATACTTGTGGTCCCTGGATAAGGAACGTTTTCATATCAGAGTTATTAGTTTACCTAAACTGAAGTCTTCTACCTTCTCTCTGATGAGTTAGGTGTCTTTTCATTTGGGTTGGTGGGAACAGGAAGTATTCTTGGCCTTTTGTGAGCCCTGATGATAATTTCACTCTAATCCTTTTGAATGGTTTCCTTCCTGGCCTTAGCTAGTTTCTCCCATGCTCATTAGTACTCTGCTAAACATTCACAGAGACCCCAACCTTTTTGGCACCAGGCATAGATTTCATGGAAGACAGTTTTTCCACGGACTGGGGGTTGGAAGGTGTGGTTTCAAGATGCGTTAAACACATTGCATTTATTGTGCACTTTATTACTGTTACGTCAGCTCCACCTCAGAGCCTGGAGGTTGGGGACCCCTCCGCCTAGCGGACCCGCAGCAGGGCAACCCAACTCTCTCCGTGCAGAAGTCTCCTCTCTGGTCCTCTGCCTTGTGAACTCCAGTCACTTGGTCCTCCCCACATTGCCAGTGCTGTCTGCTCAGCTCAGGGAGACCACAGGCCATTCTGGGTTTTCTTCTTTGTGCCCTGGGCTGGAGACACTCTCCAGGCAGTAAGCGAGGGCAATTGCGGGGCTTGCCTCTGTTTGTTCCCATCTTTCAGGGATCACTGCCCTTCATTGCCTCACAGCCAATGTCTTGAATACCATCGGCTCATTTATTTTGTCTCTATTTTTCAGTTATGCCAGGCATGAAATCCAGTCTTAGTTACTTTCGCTTGGCTGAAAGCAGAATCCCTCCAGAGCTATTTTAAGGTTGTTTAAGCTTGTTTTTGACACTCACTTTTTGAGACCTCACTCCATACAAAGATAAACACATAATGAATGATCTGACAGTACATCTTCATTTTGTGGCAAAATGAAAAGATTTTTATGACTTTTCTTTGGAAATTATTTTTCTGAGTCACCAATTTTACAATTAAAGTTTCTTTGCAAACGAATTTTTAGAATTAAGAATTTTGCTTATAAATCACTTTCAGATTGTTAACATTAAACTGAGTAATGAAATTGCAAGAATTTTACATTTTTAGGTATACATGTACATATTCATTGGATTTTACAGAGCTTTGGTGCCTTTTTCGTTTATTGCTTATATATTTTCATGGGCTGTAAAATAACTCGTCAGCCCTAGGAATTGGGCCTAAAGGCCTCAATGTATAAAACAGCCCTGCTTTCTTTAGAGGTTCAAAGTGGTAGTAATACCACTTATAATAGCTTTATATCACTCCAATCATGGTCTCTGACATGAGATGCCCTTGTTTCCCCCCAAATGCCGGTAAGACATCTTAGCGATTTCCATATTTCCCTCTGTTAGGTACTAAACAGCAATAGGTTTGTCCCCTTGTGCTAAAATGTGGCCTTTATCTTTAGTGAAGCAAGCTCTTCATCAGCTCAAAAATTCAAATGTCCCAGGGCCTCTGCTTTCAGTCCTTTAAAATTAATGGTTCTCCCCTCGGTCAATCTCTATCCCTTGCTCTCTCCCACCTTGGAGGGGAATAATTGGCAATGTCTAGAGGCATTTTAAGTTGTTATAGTGTTTGAGGAGGAGGGTTGCTACCATTGGCATCTTGTGGGTAGAGGCCAGGGATTTAACTAAGTATCTAATGATGCTCAGGACAGCCCCTCACAACAAAGAATTATGAAGCCCACAATATCAACAGTGATGGGGCTGAGAAACACTGTCCTAAATCAGTGTGGCCTCGGAGTGCAGAATCTTTGGGGCTACTCATAAAAATACCTTTTTGGTGGTCTTTTTGTTACCTATTTGTTTTTTAGACTTTTGTTTTAGTGAACTCAATTAATTCATATCATCCTAACTTTGAAGGGAATCACCAAGGCATTTTAAGCAAAATTAGCTTAAAATGTTCTGTATAAAAAGAGCAAGATCTAGCATCCCTAAAATCATAGACTCTGGGCTGCTGAGAAGAACCTCAGGCTGTGACTCTGGCCACTGAAAATACTGGATTCACACCAAGGCTGGGCAGAAAGTCCACTGAATCATAGGGACTCTTTCTGAAGGGCATTTTTGTTCCTTGCTGTTGATGCTTCATTTGGCTGGTCAACTGGAGCTAACTTTGCATAACATAGAAATCAATGAGGTTTATCCTCATCTATGTATGACTGTGCTCCATCCATATCCATTCTGAGTCTCACTGAAACAATCTTTATAATCAGCCATTATTTGTGCATTTGTCCTGGATTGACTAAGAATTGTTACACTTCTCAAGAGCTAAAGGGAATTAATGGAAAATCCAGTGGAAACACATGAGATGTCATTGACTCTTTTATTGGACAGGTCTAATTTATAATGTACTTACGGCCTAGAAATGAAGAGCTCTCAATTAATTAGTAGGAAACAGTAGCCTGTCAATATTTTCTTTTTCCCCATGCTCCTATCTGATATAGAAATGGACCAACCTTATATTTCTTATCCTTGAGGTCTTCTAACTTCTGAGTTTGTGCATAAAATTCTACATGTACATAAACAAATTTTGGTAACACCTTGAATGTTTTCATACATTTGAGCTGGTGGTGGTTTTATCTTTGCAAACATATGTTAAGTCAACTTATATCTTTGGAGCCTTAGCTTTTGCTGTTCTCATTAGCTAAAAATACTTCACTTGTCCTCTTCTGATAGGGGAGCAGCTACCTTTATTTTAAACAACTTAAATAGCCTTCTCCTCTAAGAAACTTTTCGTTAACTTTCTCCCAACAAAGAATATCTCATTACTTTTGTGGAACACAAGCTGGAATCGAGATTGCTGAGAGAAATATCAATAACCTCAGATATGCAGATGACACCACCCTTATGGCAGAAAGTGAAGAGGAGATAAAAAGCCTCTTGATGAAAGTGAAAGAGGAGAGGGAAAAAGTTGGCTTAAAGCTCAACATTCAGAAAACGAAGATCATGGCATCTGGTCCCATCACTTCATGGGAAATAGATGGGGAAGCAGTGGAAACAGTGTCAGACTTTATTTTTTGGGGCTCCAAAATCACTGCAGATGGTGACTGCAGCCATGAAATGAAAAGACACTTACTCCTTGGAAGAAAAGTTATGGCCAACCTAGATAGTATATTCAAAAGCAGAGACATTACTTTGCCGACTAAGTTCCGTCTAGTCAAGGCTGTGGTTTTTCCAGTAGTCATGTATGGGTGTGAGAGTTGGACCATAAAGAAAGCTGAGCACCAGAGAACTGATGCTTTTGAACTGTGGTGTTGGAGAAGACTCTTGAGGGTCCCTTGGACTGCAAGGAGATCCAACCAGCCATTTTGAAGGAGATTGGTCCTGGGATTTCTTTGGAAGGAATGATGCTGAAGCTGAAGCTCCAGTACTTTGACCACCTCATGCGAAAAGTTGACTCATTTGAAAAGACTCTGATGCTGGGAGGGATTGGGGGCAGGAGGAGAAGGGAATGACCGAGGATGAAATGGTTGGATGGCATCACTGACTCGATGGACATGAGTCTGGGTGAACTCCAGGACATGGTGATGGACAGGGAGGCCTGGCATGCTGTGATTCATGGGGTCGCAAAGAGTCGGACACGACTAAGCGACTGAAAACTGAACTGAAGCAATTTTGCCTTTGTGGACCCCTTTCTCTATTAAAATTAAAGTTTATATTTTACAGTTGAATTGGTATAAAACAGAATTTAATAATATGTTAAATATTTTTTTACCTAACCTAAACATTTATTATTTTAAAAGAAATTAAAACATTTTCATAGGCTTCTAAAAGTATTGTGGGTCCCAAACAGTGTATCTACTCTGCCAATTGGATTACTCCCTGACCTGCAGAGTTAGAATTGGTCATCCATGCTGCCGTTATCCCTCTTATAACTGATCGAAAAATATACAAACAAGTATAACAGCCTTTTCTTGATGACTATTAGCCCCTTAAATATGGAGTGTTTATTCATTACTAAGTGCTAATTCATTACTTCTAGTTGCGCCTAATGGGATACAAGGCATGAATTAGGGACTCACAAATGAACAAATGTTGCTATTCTGATATTTTGAAACCTTGGGCACAAAAAGACTCAAATTCATGAGAACACAGCAGGGCTGGGCTACATGAGAACTTTGGCCCCTGCCATTGCGGTGCTCCTTTAAAAAGACTTCTAACAACTTCTTCTGAGAGGATGGAATAAGGTGTACTTTCCCCATTCCTCCCACTAAATCAACCAAAAATCTTGAATGTTACATGTAAACAAAGCTCAGAGGAAGGAATGGTGAACTGGTGGAAGCTTCACAGAAGAACCAGCGCAATATTGAGTTCCCAGGATTTCTTTTGCCTCGTATCTCAGACTGGATATCAGAAAAGCTAGCAAACTGGGATCCTGATACTCTCAGATGAAACAGCCCCAAGAAAAGCTGCTGCTTTTCTAGCCAAAGCGCTGGGAAAATGGCGGCCTAGAGAAGGCAGTGGCACCCCACTCTAGTACTCTTGCCTGGAAACTCCCATGGGCGGAGGAGCCTGGTGGGCTGCAGTCCATGGGGTCGCTAAGAGTCGGACATGACTGAGCGACTTCAATTTTACTTTTCACTTTCACTTTTCACTTTCATGCATTGGAGAAGGAAATGGCAACCCACTCCACTGTTGTGGCCTGGAGAATCCAAGGGACGGGGGAGCCTGGTGGGCTGCTGTCTATGGGGTCGCACAGAGTCAGACACGACTGAAGCAACTTAGCAGCAGCAGAAGCAGTGCAGAAAACTTTTAGAACATAACCCTTTGACTATATCCAAAACCACAGAAAAAAACTGCAGTCCTACCTCCATCTCTATCAGCAAAGGCTATGCAGAAACCCTGGACTTCTGCCCTTGCCAGGCTATAAGGAGACTCCTCCAAACTTCTGCTGGGGTTATATCAGAGAAGGCCAAGTAGGGAGCCAAGACTTTAATTCATGCTGGCCAATAACAAGTAGGCCCCCACCTCTGTTCCAGTGTCAGGGGAGAACACAGAGCCTAGACTTCAACCCGCATCAGGCAGTAATGAGGCACCCCTACTTCCTCCTCACTGGAGTGGTATCAGAGTGGGCCTAGTGGAAATTCAGTTTTACCATTATACAGTGTTAGCAAAACCACAGTGTCAGTGGAGGCCATGTGGGGAGCAATAAAGAGGTACCTAACCCCTCCCAGCCCTGGTGGTATCAGTGGGCCTTACTGAGGAGCCTGAACTCTCCTGTTGCCTAGTGAAAGGGGCCACTCACCAACTAGCTATCACAGGGGGCCAGGTAGAGGACCTGGACTTCGACATTCCCTGTATCTACTGGAGGAGTGTCAGAGGAGGTATAAAAAGACATAAGCTTTCACAGGATCTTTAGTCTTGTAACGTAGCAACCCAGGGTCAATAAAAAGTCACTCTGCATATCAAGAACCGAGAAAATGGCAAACTGAATAAGAAGAGATCATTAACAGACACCTAAAACAAGATGATATAGAATTGTCTGAAAAAATTTAAGTGGCCATCATAAAAATGCTTTAATAAATAATTGTAGACATGCTTGAAACAAATGAAAAAACAGTCTCAGCAAAGAAAGAGTTTCAGCAAAGGAATAGAAAATAGAAAGAAAAATCAAATGGAAATTTTAGGATTAAGAAATATAACAACTAAAATAAACTCAGTGGATCGACTTGGCTCAGCACCATATGGGGATGATGGAGGAAAGAATCAGTGAACTTGAGAACAGAATAAGAGAAAATACCCCATCTGAACAACAGAGAAAAAATAGACTGGGGTGGGGACGGGGTAATAAGAGTCTCATGGACGTGATGGATGGACTGCAACAAAAGATCGAATATTCATGTCACTGGAGTCCCAGAAGGAGATGAGAGAGTGGGTTAAAAAAGTATTCCAGGAATAATGGCTGAAAATTTCCCCAGATTTGGGAAAAATCTAAACTGATAGATTTAAGTACTAAGAAATCTCTAAGCAGGATAAACCTAAAGGAATCCATACCAAGGCACATTAATATTCAGAAGACAAAATATATTCTGGTAAGAGACTTGTGTCCAAAATACACAAAGAATATTTTTATCTTGAAAATATTCAAATCTTTTGTATTTTATGATTTGGTTATTTTACAGAAGAAGATAGAATAATGGGCAATAAGCACTTAAAAGGATGCTCAATATCATTTGTTATTTACAAAATGAAAACCACGATGAGATATTATCCCAAACCCACTAGAATGACAATGAGAAATGAAAATAAACACAAGATGTTCTTAGCATCACTGGATAATGATAATATTGGATACACCTATTGTTGGATACAGCAAAAATTAGAAACAGCCTACATTTCCACCAGTTGGTAAAGGCTCTATATCCATACATGGAATAGATTCAGTAATAAAAAGGAAACATTACTGATATGTGCATTATGACATGAATAAACTTCAAAAACATGCTTTTGTTTTGTACAAGAATCCAGATCAAGAGACCACATATTATATGATTCTATTCATTTGAAATATCCAGAAAAGGCAAATCTGTAGAGACAGAGAGCAGATTAGTGACTAGCTGGGCTGGAGAGGGGTGAGTGAGGTGATGATGGGAATGAGAATTCTTTGAGGGTGAAGGAAAAAGTGCTAAAATTGTTCTGTGTTCATTGTACAACTTGGTAAATTTACTAAAATATCATTGAATTGTACACTTGAAATGGGTGAATTATATGTGAAAGAAACCTCATGATATGAAGAGAAAGGTGAATTTTATGTGATATACCAAAGCTTGTGTTGTATTCTCCATTTCATTGCTATTTTTTATGAATTGTATGGAGAGGCCATCTAAAATACTGGGTGTGTCTGATGCCTTTGTCTGGTGCCCCTACCTACTTCAAGGTGATTAAAAACTTAATTTACTTTTCAGATATAAGGCACTGTTATTTAGTTGATGCTAACAGTAGGACTCATCTAAATCATGAATACTAACATATCACAACATTATTAATTGGCTATACTCCAATATAAAATAAAAAGTTAAAAAATCATAAATACTGATAAATGAATTCTGAGATATTTGGATTAAGTAAGGTAAAATGAAACCAATACATGGTTGCAAATCAACTCAAATGTGTTCTATTTATGAGTTTCTTTCTAATTGTAAAAAAAAAATTATTTATTGCTAATTATGAAATAGAATGGTGAAATAAAAGATATACTATGAGTATTTTATAACAGATAATATCCGATTTTAATAGAAAAATTTAAGCTGCCTAAAAATTAAATAATTTAAGCACTATGATTGATGGGGACTTAATATCACACATAATGTTAAATTTGATCAGAGAAAGTTTTAGTCAACAATTGAAAGCTGGTTTTTCATAAAGAGAAAGAAATATTTTTTAAAGTTTTACGTGGAGAAAAATAAGAATGGGCATAAAGACAGAGTTAAGTTAAAAAACATTAATTCATGGCCTTTAAGAAAAAATGCAGTCGGCCAGTTGAATGAGCCAGTAGTCCCTGTACCACTTTTCTTGCCACAGTCCATAAGAACTGTGGGAAGTCTGACACAGAAATAGAACAAACAAAAAATAATTCTCAGGAGCAGTTACCTGAAACGTATTAAGTATTGCTTTGAACAGAGAGTGAAAGGTTTAGTGGAAAATTCTTTTTATCAGGCCGTGGAAGTTTCAGAAAAGCCTGGAATGTCTATTTTGTTGTTGTTGTTAAGAAGAACCAAAATTAACTGATCTTCTAATACACAACTATTTTCAGTTCAAAGCAGGACAGAAGAGTTCTAACAAATATTTAAAATAACCTGCTATTGCCCAACTACACCATTCTTATAGGAGAATGTTTATGGTGTCAGTGTTTTGTGTTTAGAACACACACACACACACACACACACACACACACACACGGCTGTGTTTTGTGTTTAGAACACACACACACAGCTGAGGGAACCCAGTGAAAGGGATCAGTGATGTATTTTTTAATCCATAGTGAATAGTACTGTAGTCAAGGGAGCAAGGGCAAAGAGTGGTCAAGAAAGGAAGTCGGGGATTAGTGCCTCAATAATAAATGTCAGCTCCAAAGGAAGAGGCAAAGGCAAAAATGAGCAAATCCTTAGACTGCAAACTGCAAGGATCAGGCACAGAAGAGATTCACGCAGAATGGACAGTAACAAATGTGTTGTAGCAAAAGTTGGATTTGTGGCGTGAGCACAGTGTGCTGGGTTCAGGCACTGTGCCGCACCAGGCAATTAAAATTCTGTTCACTATATCTGTGTGCACAGGGGCTCCCTGCTTGTCATTTAGGCTCAGAGACTGTTTATGGTTAGTAAACCTTAGTCTCTTTTCTCTGGACTTATAATTAATCTGCTTTGACTGTGCTGTAGATCAGTTATTTTGCCTTGTTTATACACAGCTTGCTTATTAAAGGGCAGCTGATATTTTTGTGTGCATACCTAAGGCACTTCTAAACATATGGTTCTTACACCTATGCCATCTATTTCTATTTCAGCCTGGACAGTTTTAGACGGTACAGCCTTGCTACATGTAAGAAATGGCTGTAGGAAACAACACTCAACGAAGTTATTCCATCATCCCGTGTTTTATATTTGTTGAGGTAGGTGTGTTTATTTACCTTTACAGAAAAACTGGAATTGTAGCAGTTTTATGCTGCGAACTTGGATTATTTTATAGAATCATTTAATCTTATGATTGATAATGAAATTTTTATAGCAGAAACATTGGTAAAGAATAAGTTAAGCAATGTGTTTCTTAAATAGGAAGCCGTAGAACAAGAAGATTCATCTATGGGGTCCAAAATAATTGTGTCTTACTAGATTTCTTTTATTTTCAGTGGTGATTTGAATATATTATTAATTATGAATGCAACATTTTGATTAAATTGTTTCTGTAAAAAATCAATATCATATTTCAAGAATTCAATAAACAAGGTTTATAGATGATGTTAATGACCTTTGGCCTTGGATCCAATATAAAGAAGAAAATTTTTAAGAGTTAACTATCTTCACTGGGCATTTTTTTTTTACTGGGATATTGAGAACTTATATAGTGTGCAATTTTCGGGGTTTTAAATGATTTTGTTGAGATGCCCCAACTTTGGGCCAACAAACAATTTCTCCAGCATCTTTTGGTTAAACTTCTTGGCATCCTTTCCCCACTGTACCTCCCTTTCCATAATGTTTTCTATAGAAGAGACAAAGACATGAAAATTTTAGGTAATTTGGAATGATATGATGAAAAAAAGCTACTCCAGGTTTTCACAAAATAAGGTATTGATTTGCCAGAGATGATATTATTTTTGCCTTCTTCAAGAAAAAGGGCATCTAACACACTGGTTTTTATCCAGAAAATTGTGTTTAAAATATGATGATGTGAAGAGCTGAAAAGTAAATGGCCTGAGTTTCCTTTCTGTAACAGCTCATATAGCTCTCCATCCTAAGGATCGGCTGTAGCATATTCTATCATAATCAGGCAGGGGACCTTTTTGGCTTTGAGTATGGGAGGAATATGCATGTTGATCCGTTTTATCACCTATATCACTTGAGTTAAACCATTACTGATGCTAGCAAAAATATACTTTCAGTGCATGTGTTGTTTAACCATAACCTATGAATCAATGAAATGTTTGTGTTTGTTTTTTTAATCTTCTAGTTCTTGAAATAACTGTAGCTGTCTATATAGTCAGTTGAATAATTTTGATAATATTATCCGGGCCAAATAATAATGTTTGGCTGATCCTCAAGTTTCACTTTATAGATATCCCTTGGTTGTTTACATGGGCAAATATTACTTAATGATTTATTTTCTGGTGATATCAGTGAACCTATTTGTATTGCAAAACCAGGTGGAAATAGAGATTACATTGGGACAGAAGTGTTGATATAAATTAAGATACTCAGACTCAAGCTATATCTTTGAAAGGGTAAACAAAGAAATCATCTTTGAAAGGGTAAACAAGGAACTCATCTTTAAACACAAGCATATATTCTTAATACTCCTAACTTGCCATACAAGGTCAAGAATAACTCCTTTCAGACAATAACTCTATATTATATCTTTTGTGGGTTCTAGTTACTGTTGTTCATATTGAAATTGTGATGAATAAAAAGGAGTCCTTTCGCTCACTGATCATGGGAAAAGAATAGACGTGTTTGGCACTATGTTTTTCAATGCTAAAACCCTGACTCTTTTGTCACAACAAAAATAAAATTTTAAAGTGATCTTGCCTGGAAAATCCCAGGGATGGGAGAGCCTGGTGGGCTGCCGTCTATGAGGTCGTACAGAGTCAGACACAACTGAAGCGACTTAGCAGCAGCAGCAAAGGAGATTTAGAATAAGTCATCTGTCATCATCCTTACTCTCCTGATTCAGTTTAGTTCAGTTGCTCAGTCGTGTTCGACTCTTTGCAACCCCATGAACCGCAGCACGCCAGGCCTCCCTGTCCATCACAACTCCCAGAGTCCACCCAAACCCATGTCCATCCTCCTGGTAGCAGTTTTATTTTAAATTTTCTTAAAAGTTGAACAGGAACCAAACCTTAAAGTAAGTGGCTGAATTTATTGGCTGGAAGCTCTGTGTCTAAAGATTGTCAGGCCTCTAGTCTGTGAATGATGAGCTTGACAAGTAGAGCAAACCACAGAAGACATCAATTAATCTTTCTATGCCTTAACCTGACACAAAGATAAATATAAGTCTAAAAATCATGGAAAGAGGGTGGGATGATTTGGGAGAGTGGCAGTGTAACACGTATGATATCATAAGTGAAACGAATCGCTGGTCTAGGTTCGATGCAGGATGCAGGATGCTTGGGACTGATGCATGGGGATAATCCAGAGAGATGGTGTTGGGGGGAGGGGGGAGGTGGGGGTCGGGATCGGGAGTTCATGTACACTCATGGCTGATTCATGTCAATGTATAGCAAAACGAATACAGTATTGTAAAGCAAAACAAACTAAAAAAATAAAAATCAATTAAAAAAATCATGGAAAGGAAAGATAGTTTAGTCTTTATCTTGCTGTATTATTGCTCTTAATTTGCATAGAAGTTTAAGACATATCAGTGACTTCTCTGAAATGAGGAGAAAGAAAAAGAGGACATGAAGTATCAATAGAATAAAGTAGAAACTGAAAGGGGAAGAGGTGGAAGTGGCTTTCATGATTCTCATGTATTTCATTCAGTAAACGCTTTTTGATATAAACACCCCATGTTTCTTACTGCACTATTTATAATAATCAAGGTACAGAAACAACCTCAGTGTCTGACAATAGATTAATGGATAATGCAATTGTGGTTTGTAGATATATGTGTGTGGGGTGTGTGTGTGTATGTATATGTATATATATGTCCCCCCCAATGGAGTATTATTGAGCCATCAAAAAGAATTAAGAAACTGTCATTTGTGACAGCATATATGGATCTCAAGGGCATTATGCTAAGTGAAACCAGTCAAAGACAAATACTTTATGATTGTGAATCTAAATATGTGGAATACATATGTGGAATCTAAAAAGGAAAATAAAAGCTCATAAATAGAAAGCAGATTTGTGGTTTTCAGATGTGAGGGCACAGTGAGGAGGACAGAAATGGGTGGAGGGAGTCAAAATGTTAAAAAAAAGTCTCTTCTGAGATTGGGCAATAAAATTTTGAATAAGATCCAATGGGAACAAAAGAAATGAAATAAAAGAAAATACTTATTGTTTTCCTACATTATTCCAGGCATTATAATAGGGATATCAGAAAACTGGATCAGAAGTATAACTTGGTAAAAATGTCAACATGATCAATAAGTATCTTTCCACTGTTGTTTTTTAATTATGAAGTAATTCAAACAGAAAATAATATAGCAGACATCACTGTACCTACCATCAAGACCAAATCTTAAAATTTGCTACATATGCTTCAGATATCTTTTTCATGGAATGTAAAGTATTCCAGGTATGGCTGAGGTCCTGTCCTACTGTTCTAGACACAGAAATAACTTCAATTCAATTCAGTTCAGTCACTCAGTCGTGTCCGACTCTTTGCGACTCCATGAATCGCAGCACGCCAGGCCTCCCTGTCCATCACCAACTCCCGGAGTTCACTCAGACTCGCGTCCATCAGTTGACCCTAAACACTGTGGATTTGGACTGTACAATTCCACTTATATGCAGATGTTTTTCAATAGTAAATACTACAGTACAAAGAGCCCATGGTTGATTGAATCTGTGGATATGGAGGAACCTTGGGTATGGTCAGCCCATGGACATGGATTAACCCCTGCATTGTTCAAGGGTCAGTTGTTTGTATGTGAAGTTAGAGGCTTTATTCTCCTGCATAATTCTTACACATATTTTCATATTTTCCCTACATGTCCACATATTCATAAATTATATTTTAGGGAGAGTTTAGATAAATGATCATACTGAACCTACTTTTTGCAACTTAACTTTTCATTCAACATTATGTTTCTGAGTTTATTCAGATTGGCAAGTCACTCTTTTAATTATTACCTTTATCCCATTATGTGAATATATATCAATACCTACTGAAGGATGGTTTGGTTGATTCTTTCTTATTTTCTTAATGCTTTATACCCTTATAGCTTTTTACTTTTTTTTGCAGAAATTATCTTTATTTCTGTCTCTGTATGCAGGTGTACAAGTGCTTTCCTTGGATTGACACCTAGCAGTGGAATGATGAGAGATAATTACATCTTCCTGTTTTGTTTCTTCATTATAGAAACAATATTGGTATTTTTCTACCAGTTTTCCTGAAAAAACTTTGCTAAACTTTATTATTAGTTTTACTGGTGTCTGTATATTTCTTGCAATTTTTTCAGACTGTGATATCACCTGAAGGTTTTGAACCCAGGCTCCCTGCATTGGGAATGTGGAGTCCTAGCCACTGGACCACCAGGGATGTCCCTGAAGTTACTGATGTTTAATCCTCCAGTATGTTGAATCTGCTGTCTCTAGCTCATAGTGGATTGTTTCTTTATAATTATTTTTAGTTCATTTTTGGCAGAGCTAAAATTATTCTTCTATATAATTCATGTGGGCCTTAGGTTTTAAGAGTATTTCTTTGGAAAGATTTTATATGCATGTTTCTCTCGGGTTTATGTTTCTATATTCATTAGTCAAATTTTCATAATTCCACAGTATTATTAATCAAAGTTCGTCTTCCTTGTAGTCTCCCTTTGCTAGCAGGTGGATTTACATAGAACACTGTCTCTGAAGTGTCAAAAGCAAGCTTTCAGGAATTCTTGCTTTTACACAGGAGTCTCAGTTCCAACTCAGGTCCTTAGAATGTCTTATCCTCATGGGCATTAAAACCCAAACCTTGTTGCTAAGACCGCCACATACCCCTTTCTCTATTCCCGTTTAGGTTCACTGTGTCGTCAGTTTACTCAGTTCCCACTCCTGCTTTCAGTGCCCTTTTGGATTCAGCTCATCTATGAATTAAAAAGAAAAAAAAAGGCCGACCATCATTTGTAGGTGTTTGTGGTGGAATCTTTGCCTGACTTTTTTGTTCCAGAATGCATTCACGCATTCAGCACTCATGTTTTTAGTACTTATTTTTCTTCCCCAAGTCAGTATGTGTTTTGCCCTTTTGTGCATACTTGACATACTAACTGGGTTTCCGTAACTTGTATCTCATCAAGGTTTTTTGCAGGTCTGTGGTTATTAGGCCATGTTTAACATGCATAGGGGATGGAAGGTGGGTGGGGAGGGGAGACACACAGAGCTCTCATGTGTATTTTCTTGGTGATTTTAACTCTATGAGCATAAAATTTTATTTGTGGTAGTTGGTGAGGAGAATAGATGCCAACCAGCCTCTAAAATTCAAACTTGCTGATATAGTAGGAGCTTGTTTGAGACCCACCCAGAAGGCTGAAACAGTGGCAGAGAGGCTGACAAAGCAGCATGCAGCAGGAACTATCTCACAGTGGTAACATGTCAGGAGAGCATTGCTTTAGGTAATCCTTGAAAGTCACAAACCAAAATGAAGGGTTATGATATCACTGGAGAGAGAGCACAGTTTGTAGATTGAAGTGAAGTTGCTTAGTCGTGTCTGACTCTTTGCAACCCATGGACTGTAGCCCACCAAGTTCCTCCATTCATAGGATTCTCCAGGCAAGAATACTGGAGTGGGTTGCCATTTCCTTCTCCAGGAGATCTTCCCTACCCAGGGATTGAACCCAGGTCTCCCACATTGCAGGCAGACGCTTTAACCTCTGCACCACCAGGGAAGCCCTGTTTGTAGATTAGGAGAGTATCTAGAGAAAGTAATGGGCTGAAAGGAGGGAATTAACAGTTGGGAGGACAGCAGAACAGATTGAGAAGTATGATATGATATGCAGTGGGCAATGCAGGTAGTGCCAGAAACCAGGCCCTTGAATGTTAGAAATTCAGAAAAACAAACAAACAAAAAGAAATTCAGAAAAACACCTCAGGTATATTGAACCCAGGTCTCCCACATTGCAGGCAGACGCTTTAACCTCTGCACCACCAGGGAAGCCCTGTTTGTAGATTAGGAGAGTATCTAGAGAAAGTAATGGGCTGAAAGGAGGGAATTAACAGTTGGGAGGACAGCAGAACAGATTGAGAAGTATGATATGATATGCAGTGGGCAATGCAGGTAGTGCCAGAAACCAGGCCCTTGAATGTTAGAAATTCAGAAAAACAAACAAAAAAAAAAGAAATTCAGAAAAACGCCTCAGGTACATCTTCCAGCTAATCCTTAAAATGGACCTTTCCATGCTGGCTAAAGCCTGTTAAATGGCAAGCCCTTGACAAGAAAATAATGACTTGATTGACCAGAATACAAACTTTTCTGGCACTAATGAGAGGGAACTTCAGAATCACTAAAATTTGACTATGGTCCACAATAATCCTTCTTGCCAGCTTTTGGCCCTTTGCTGATCTTGTTCTAGTAGTGAAAGTAGTAAAGCAAGTGCTGAACTAGACAAAAGCTTAGAAAAGTCAGAGGCAGCAGGGAAAGCAGGAGAAGTTTACCAGCCTGTAACATGAGGACATGGGGGACACCTACTTCTCATCATCATTCTTATCCTTGAACTCAATAATAGTAATTTTTGATGAGGATAAATGTACAACAAAGTAGCTCCCAAAAAGTTATCAAAATAATCAAATATTCTTTGGGATTTTTATTCTTAGTCCCTGTTTCTCTCTCTCTCCTTCTGTCTTCCCTACCTCCCTCTCTGCCTTTTAGTCTATTTCTGCTCCCCCTTTCTCTGTCATTTTAGCAATACCTCTCATGCTTGAGGATCTAAAATGGAGAATCTCTCTGAGGGGAAAACACATTCAAATTTGTGACTGAAGTACAATTTTTCCCTAAAAATAAGAACACAAGTTGTTTGAGATCTCCCAGTTCAGTTCAGTCGCTCAGTCGTGTCCGACTCTTTGCGACCCCATGAATCGCAGCTCGCCAGGCCTCCCTGTCCATCACCAACTCCCAGAATTCACTCAGACTCACGTCAATCGAGTCCATGATGCCATCCAGCCATCTCATCCTTTGTCGTCCCTTTCTCCTCCTGCCCCCAATCCCTCCCAGCATCAGAGTCTTTTCCAATGAGTCAACTCTTCGCATGAGGTGGCCAAAGTACTGGAGTTTCAGCTTCAACATCATTCCTTCCAAAGAAATCCCAGGGCCAATCTCCTTCAGAATGGACTGGTTGGATCTCCTTGCAGTCCAAGGGACTCCAAGAGTCTTCTCCAACACCACAGTTCAAAAGCATCAGTTCTTTGGTGCTCAGCCTTCTTCACAGTCCAACTCTCACATCCATACATGACCACAGGAAAAACCATACCCTTGACTAGACGGACCTTAGTTGACAAAGGAATGTCTCTGCTTTTGAATATACTATCTAGGTTGGTCATAACTTTTCTTCCAAGGAGTAAGCTCCTTTTAATTTCATGGCTACAGTCACCATCTACAGTGATTTTGGAGCCCAACAAAATAAAGTCTGACACTGTTTCTACTGTTTCCCCATCTATTTCCCATGAAGTGATGGGACCAGATGCCATGATCTTCGTTTTCTGAATGTTGAGCTAACTGTTGCTTCCTGACCTGCATACAGGTTTCTCAAGAGGCAGGTTAGGTGGTCTGGTATTCCCATCTCTTCCAGAATTTTCCACAGTTTATTGTGATCCACACAGTCAAAGGCTTTGGCATAGTCAATAAAGCAGAAATAGATGTTTTTCTGGAACTCTCTTGCTTTTTCCATGATCCAGAGGATGCTGGCAATTTGATCTCTGGTTCTTCTGCCTTTTCTAACACCAGCTTGAACATCAGGGAGTTCATGGTTCACATATTGCTGAAGACTGGCTTGGAGAATTTTGAGCATTACTTTACTAGTGAGATCTCCTATATCCCCCGAATCAATACCTAACTCTATTTTTGCTAATTACTTAGGGCTGAAATACCCTTTTTGCAAATCTTTCCAGGTATCAGTGGACACCTCTTGAGACAGTTTCACTGCATGCTCTATAAACTTGTGAAAAATTCAGTCAAATCTCTTTCAAACATATTTGTGCTAACAGCAAAACTCTAAATGGAACTTAGCTTCCTTGGTAGACAGTATTAAGTATCAGGAGTTGGACATAATGAATGTAATCATTGCTTGATATGTACAAACGTGACAGTTTTATCATTTTGATGGTTGCTTGTACTTGCAGTTGTTATTGCCTTTTCTTGACAACTCATTTTTCTCAGCTGGAACTTATAGGTGATTGTCATAAATCCCAGACTGAAGATAAATACTCTCATGAAGTTCTGCAAGAACTTGATTCTGAGTGTCTTTCTCCAGGGCCAGGAGTTAAGGAATTTCCCCTTGTCATTTCTGGACCATGAGTGCCATTTCAATGTCTCACTTGTTTTGTGTGCCTCTGATTTTAAAAGAAGGGTTGCTTGGCTTTGCTTTCTGCTGTTTACTTGCAGGTGCAAAGATTTAGCAGCTGTGATTGCCTTGTTTCTAAGTCTGAAATTGCATTTATATTTAAGTCACATTGAGATCTTTTTCTCCTTAAAAAAAATCAAACTGCTGGTTCTTATAATGAGACAGTATCAAAACTTATCCTCATACCGAGTAAAGTAGAACAAGAAAATAACTTGATGTCAGAAGTGAGTTTGAGTCCTGGCTCTGCCATTTACTGCTTCTGTAAACTTGGGTTCCTTCTTTGGCCCTCAGTTGCTTCCTCTTTGAAGTGGAAATAAAATAACTTCTTCCTGAACACTTTTGAGAAAAGAGGTAATGCATCTGAAAGTGCTTGTCAAGTAATAAGTGGTTAAAAATTGTTAGCACAAAAATAATTTAAAATAATAAGTTATACCCACTATAAAGCAGAAAGAAAACAGCAAAGATGAAAAATAAAACCAACCAAACACTAAAACCCTGACAATTAGGGAGGAAGTCTGGCAGTTTAATCCCCAAATATGCAATGTCGCTGGGTTTAGGGGTATAATGCTTTTAGAATATATTGAGATGTTACTGAATGTGGTGTTTTAAAAGCAATGAACAATCCATGGTCTTTTTAACAATTGCAGTGATAAATGCACATTATAAAGTACTTTCCCGTGCTTTTCCTTATTTAATCATTATTTGACTAGTGTTTGCAGTACTGGGGTAAAAGGACAATGCCAATCTTTAGGTATCTATTTTTCATAGTGTCAAAATACCAATATCGATTTTAAAAATTAAATATGGTTACCATTACCCTTTATCCTTGTCATCAGATGCCCTTCCCAATGAATGAAGTCTCCTCTATTCTTCAGCATTGAGTCTTTCCAAGGTGAATATTTCGGGATCAAGGTCCCAGTTAAATCTTCATGAGGCAAAAAGAAGTTAGGAATAAAAAAATGAATCTGGCACCAGAGGACAAAAGATTGAGAGGAAGAAATATAGTTTTGGGGGAAATCAAATGATTGGATTCCAAGACCAACTAGGACCTGGACCTGAGAACCTCTCAGCCCCTTCTTTCTCTGACCTCCTTACCATACCCTCCTCCTGTTTTCCTTACTGGTCTACTCCTCCTCCCACCCACCCTTTCAAACTAATGAAAAGCTCAATCTAACTCCAGGGAGGGGGAGTTATATATCTCCAAGAAATATAAGAAAAGATGAGCAAACCACTGGTAATCTAAAAGTGATAATGATGATAACTATACCATGAAGGAATTTTGAATAGAGCAGGGATGGGGTCAGAATGAGAGCAGCTTTGCTTTTGTCAACATTTTAATGAAATATATAACTCTCTGCGTGCATCACATGATGTAAGTTAGTCAGATTTCAGATTTTTTGAAAATCCCCTAATGTGTTATACTATTGTGCTCAGATGACTATTATATCTACTACTGTGGGCAGGAATCCCTCAGAAGAAATGGAATAGCCATCATGGTCAACAAAAGAGTCTGAAATGCAGTTCTTGGANTCTTTGGGATTGGAATGAAAACTGACCTTTTCCAGTCTGGTGGCCACTGCTGAGTTTTCCAAATTTGCTGGCATATTGAGTGCAGCACTTTCACAGCATCATCTTTCAGAATTAGAAATAGCTCAACTGGAGTTCCATCACCTCCACTAGCTTTGTTCATAGTGATGCTTTCTAAGGCCCACTTGACTTCACATTCCAGGAAGTCTGGCTCTAGGTGAGTGATCACACCATTGTGATTATCTTGGTCATGAAGATCTTTTTTGTATAGTTCTTCTGTGTATTCTTGCCACCTTTTCTTAATATCTTCTGCTTCTTTTAGGTCCATACCATTTCTGTCCTTTATTGAGCCCATCTTTGCATGAAATGTTCCCTTGGTGTCTCTAATTTTCTTGAAGAGATCTCTAGTCTTTCCCATTCTGTTGTTTTCCTCTATTTCTTTGCATTGATTGCTGAGGAAGGCTTTCTTATCTCTTCTTGCTATTCTTTGGAACTCTGCATTCAGATGCTTCTATCTTTCCGTTTCTCCTTTGCTTTTCACTTCTCGTCTTCAGGTATGACCTAAATCAAATCCCTTATGATTATACAGTGAAAGTGAGAAATAGATTTAAGGGACTAGATCTGATAAAGAGTGCCTGATGAACTATGGAAAGAGGTTGGTGACATCGTACAAGAGCCAGGGATCAAGACCATCCCCATGGAAAAGAAATACAAAAAGGCAAAATGGCTGTCTGAGGAGGCCTTATAAATAGCTGTGAAATGAAGAGAAGCGAAAAGCAAAGTAGAAGATACACAGAGAAGAGACCTATATGTGCATTTATACAAAGATGTTCAAGGTCTGTTAAATGTGTTAAAAGGTACAATATGTATGGTGTGATCCCATTTCATTTTTGTAACCTAACAAGATATGCATATGCTTCCCAGATAAATGTCCATACAAATGTTTTCCATCACCATATATGTTTATGCCTATGTGAGTGTGAGTAGGTAGATAGATATGCAGATAGACAGAGAAGAAGAAAGATCTCTATTCCCTCTATTTCCATTCTCACTGTCTAGTTCAGGCCACGGTCACCTCTCCCTGATATAGTCAACAGCCTCCTCATTGTCACCGTGATGCCTATCTTGGGTTTCTCGGGTCTGTTGTATACCCAGAGACTCAAATGATTCATCTAAAGTACAAATGGGTCCACATCACTGCTTGGTTTAATGCTACTCAGTGGCTCCCCCTCACCCTACCAGCTGGGCCCACACTCCTCAGCCAGGCTCACAAGTCCTCCACAATGGGGTCCACCTCTCCATGAGCCTCATTTCCAGTTACACCCCATCTCACCTCCATGTTCCAGCACTGAGGCCTATGCAGCCTCCAGTATTGTCAAGTCGGGTTTTACACAGGTTATCCCTTGTGCCCGAAATGTCCTTCCTTTCTCTCACTGATTCCCTACCTGTCTCTCTCTCCCTGCCCGCACTTTCTCTCTTTCTCTCTCACGTGCACACACACACAATCAAACAGTTTGGCTTGGCCAGCTGATTCTAACCCTTGAATAGGAACCACTTATATTTCTCTCAGGCTTCCTTGGTGGCTCAGATGGTAGAGAATCCACCTGCAATGCGGGAGACCTGGGTTCGATGGACAGAGGAGCCTGGTAGCCTACGGTCCTTGGGATCGAAGAGTCGGACACAGCTGAGCGGCTGCTGCTGCTGCTGCTGCTGCTAAGTCACTTCGGTCGTGTCCGACTCCATGGGACCCCATAGATGGCAGCCCACCCGGCTCCCCCGTCCCTGGGATTCTCCAGGCAAGAACACTGGAGTGGGTTGTCATTTCCTTCTCCAATGCATGAAAGTGAGAAGTGAAAGTGAAGTCGCTCAGTCGTGCCGACTCTTCGCGACCCCATGGACTGCAGCCTACCAGGCTCCTCCGTCCATGGGATTCTCCAGGCAAGAGGACTGGAGTGGGCTGCCATCGCCTTCTCTGAGCTGAGCGACTAAGCACACACAAAAATACATACATAGTTCTCTCAAGAAGCCATCTCTCAGAGCCAGGATTTTGCTCATTCTGTTTCCAATTTCCACATCTACTACTGCCAGCCTCTTCCTCTTTCCAGTTAATGCAATTCCTCTAGGTGATTCCTAGATACGCTTTAGCAGTCAGTTTATAAGATCAGCATCTGCTACTCTGAGTTCCCAAAGCACAGTGCTCCCTCTCTACTGTATTTGCCTTCTGACTTGTGTGTCTCCCTCCCTTAGGGTGACCAGCCATCCCAGTATGCCTGAGATTGTCCCTGTGGTTAGCACTGAAGATCCCACATCCCAAGAAACCCTACAGTCTCAGGCACACAGGGAAGGTTGGGGACTCACTCGCCTTAGATGTCATGTTCATCAAGGACAAGGACTGAGCAAAAGACCTGGCACACGACAGATGAGTACTAATCTGAATTAAATAAAGGAAGAGAGAGGAATGTGAGTGTAACTAGACTTGGGCATGTAGGGTGAAGAGCTCTTCATTTGGTCCCTGGTCATGTAAACTTTTTAAATGTCATCAAAACATGATACATTAAGGTTAGGAAAGTTGTCAAACACACAAGTTAGTAAGTGCACATTGTAATTCATAAAACATTCATGCATGTGATAAGTGTGTATTAACCACCTTTTGTGTGCTGGGTACAGTGAATTACAATGGGCTACAAGGATTAGGCAGATATGGACTCCTCCCAAAGAAGTCTGCAGGGGGATTTTATAAAACTCAAACAAAAAGAAACAATTATGGCATTAAAAAAAAAAAAGACCAGGTAATCTATGTGTGAGCCTACCAAGAAAAGGCTTCAGGGAGGAGGTGAGGGGACATTTGGGAAGGGTTTACATTTGGATAAGGTTTAAGCAGAAGGATGAGAAAGGACTCCCAGTTTGAGAAAGACTCTGCTCTAAGTGTTCCCTGAGATAGAAAAACTCACCATGTGCACGTGGCTTGAGAATATGGATGTGTGTGTTTTCTATGGCTGTGTTTAAAAAAAAAAAATCACCACACAGCATCTGAAAATAATGATCATTTATCATCCCATTTATCATTGGGCTTCCCTGGTGGCTAAGAGGTTAAAGCATCTGCCTCCAATGTGGGAGACCCAGGTTCGATCCCTGGGTCAGGAAGATCCCCTGGAGAAGGAAATGGCAACTCCAGTATTCTTGCCTGGAGAATCCCATGGATGGAGAAGCCTGGTAGGCTACAGTCCACGGGGTCGCAAGGAGTCGGACATGACTGAGCAGCTTCACTTTCACTTTATCATCCCATAGCTTCCATGGGTCAGAAGTCTGGGCTCAACCTCGCTGGTTCTCCACTCAGCATCTCCCAGGGCTGAAATCAAGATGTTCCTCTGGGAGCTCCTCTTCCAAGCTCAGGTGGTTGTTGGCAGGGCGCAGTTCCCTGCTGTTATGTGAGTGAGTTTCTGTATTTTTCTTCTTACTTACTGGGTAAGGACACTTCCTAGCTTCTAGAGGCCACCCTCAAATCCTTTCCTCATGGCTGCCTCCAAAGACCCTCTCACAACAGCAGCAGCTTGCTTCTTCAAGGCCAGCAAAATTCTTCTGACTTCCAGAAGGATCTGTCCTTTTTAAAGACTCCCTAATTAGGTCATGCCCACCTGGCACAGGGCTTCCCTGGTGGCTCAGTGGTAAAGAACCCACCTGCCGACACCGGAGGCTGGGGTTCAATCCCTGAGTCAGGAAGACCCCCTGGTGGAGGGCATGGCAACCCGTTCCAGTACTCTTGCCTGGAGAATCCCATGGACAGAGGAGCTGGTGGGCTAGTCCATGGGGTCGCAGAGAGTCAGACACGACTTAGCCACAGAGCATGGCCCCATGGCACCTAGGATCTCTCCTTTGACAAACTCCGAGTCAGCTGACTAGTAACCTAACACATTCTCCAGTTTCTCTCATACTTAAAAGGAGAAAATTACATCAAGCACATATACCAGGGGTGGAGGCAGGTATAGGAATGTTGGCAGCCAAAGTAGAATATTTCCTACCACAAGGGGTGATAAAGGGATTCGAGGGGCATTAGATAAGTCGTGGGGAGTGAAAAGTGTCACATGATGGAGGACCTTGACGGCAAGACAAGGAGTTTGGAGACTGAGGATTTTTAAGTTGAATCGTAGCATAATGAGAAGTAGAACAGGAAAAGGCAGTACCTTTATCAGAACTCTACAGGAGAGTTGGATAAAATTATTTTAAGTGTTAGTCGCTCAATCGTGTCTGACTCTCATACAGACCCAGGGACTGTAACCCACCAGGCTTCTCTGTCCATGGAATTCTCCGGGGAAGAATACTGGTGTGGGTTGCCATTCCCTTCACCAAGGGATCTTCCTGACCCAGGGGTTGAACCCAGGTTTCCTGGATTACAGGCAGATTCTTTACTGACTGAGCCACCAGGGAAGCCCAGCATGTTAAAAATGGAGAAGTTTTGGAGCAAGGATGGGAACTCATTTGCATTAACTCAGATCAAGTAGTAATGGCTGCCTGGAGGGCTGTGTTGGGAGGACTTGGGGTCATTTCTGGACTGCGAGGGCAGCAGCCCTGGGCTCTGTTGGCAATGTGTGAAACAGTGAGGGTAGAGACAAGCCACAGCTCTGGAGCTGGGGCTGGCCCCCTGGCATTTGTGAGGATAGTTTCAGACCTTGTACCTCTGCTAAGGAAAATAGCAAGTCTATTTTCCAGGATTCTAAGGTTTAATCTAGCATCCTGCAAAGCAAATCAAAACCAGCAAACATTAGGAAGCTCTTCAAGCCTTCTCCAAATGTCAAGAGCTAGAATAAAATACAAATAAATTAATCCACTGGGAGCTTCTGCTTTTCTTTCTCTCTCCTGGGGCAAGGGAGGCAGGGGTCGGGGCGGGAAACAGCTCCAAAATTTAGGAATTTCTAGCAATCTCTTTAAACACCAGAAAACAGGTCTGCCAGGCAAAGAATTCAAATGCCCTTGCTTTGGACTTTGATGATGCATTCCAAGGCTGCATGGAGACATGTGTAAGGAGAGTGATGAGAAAGTTAATCCTCTAATGATAGGTCTAAGGCCCAGAGGGAAGCCTCATCACAGGGTCATGTGTGTAGGTGGGGGCGGGGGGATGTCAGCTTGGCAGAGCAGGCACTCACCTGCCCCTCCCTACTCCACTGCTTAGGCTCTCCCACCATCTCTCACATACCTTTAGGAGCAGCCTTATGCCTTCCAAACCAGAAGCCAAAATCCCAATAGACTGATTAAACAGGCTTTTTTTTTTTCTATATGTCCAAAAGCTGTGCCCTGGGTATTTGGTGTTACTCAAGAGAGTGCTAAGAAAAAGTGGCTTCAGAGCTGGAAGCCCTGGAGGGACTTCTGACTACTTTTTAGTGAGTGTGGTGGATTAGATTACTGGGTTTTAAATTTTTATTTATTTATTTATTTTGGGTGCGCTAGGTGATTGTTGCTGTGCATAGACTTTTCTCTAGTTGCGATAAGCAGAGGGTACACTCTCGAGCTGAGGTGTTGGGGGGAAGGCTTCTCCTTGTGGTAGTAGCTTCTCTTGTTGCAGAGCACAGGCTCTGGGAATGCGGGTTTCAGGAGTTGCAGCACCCAGGCTCAGTAATTGTGGCGCATGCGCTTAGCTGCCCTGTGGCATCTTCCCAGACCAGGGTTGACCCCGTGTCCCCTGCATTGGCAGGCAGATTGATGACTAGACCAGCAGGGAAGTCCTAGGTTACTGTTTGATGAACAGCCTCTCTGAGTGCCTATGTTCCTATGTCCTTGCAAGGAGCATATTTCCCCTCCACCCTGAGGTTGGGCCTGACCATGTGACCTGCACTGGTTAATGAAACATTAGTGGTTTTGACACAGTTAGAGGTTTAAACTGTGTTTGAGAGATCAAGTTTGCCCATTGTGTCTCCTATCACTACAAGAAAAACATGCCCAAACTAGCCTCTGGTCCAGCGAGGATAAAAGGCACAAGAGCAGACCTGAACTCAACAGCTGCTTGGAGTTAAGCCTGCAGGAGCCCAGATGAGACCAAGGAAGCTAACAGATATGTAAGCACGAAGAGTAGATAATGACTATCTTAAGCCACTGAGTTTAGGAGGGGTTTGTTACAAAGTTATTGTGACAACCCTTGATGGGTATTGTAGGTATGAGGCCTCAGGGAAGTTCCTTCTCCACCTCAGTTCCTTTATATAGTGAGTACACGGATGCTAAGTCATTTCAGTCACGTCCAACTCTTCACGACCCCGTGGACTGTAGCCTGCCAGGCTCCTCTGTCCATAGGATCAAATCCGCATCATTTATGTCTCCTGCATTGGCAGGTGGGTTCTTTACCACTAGTGCCACCTGGGAAGCCCTTCTTCATATAGTAAAAGGATACAACAAAGGTACCTCTTCACAGGGCTGTTGTGAGGATCAACAGAGACAAGGCATTTAAGTAGCTCATAGGAGTGAATGATGCAGAAGCACTTAAGCGTAGTTTGTTATCACAGTTAGAAGAATGAACTCTGGATCCAGTTTGGTGGTGGTGGGGTTTCGACTCCTGGCACTATGAATCTGCTACAGATCAGGCTGGTGGGGAGAGTCAAGTGTGAGAGTAATTTCAAAACCAAGACATGTCTATGCTAGCAAAGAAACCTACATCTGGACCTCCTCGCTCAGCTATATATTCTTGCCTCCATACATACTAAGGCCCTGTGCTAGGCAAGGTCCTGGGATAATTCTCAGGACACAGACTTCCGTGGCCTCTAATCTTAGAAGGGTTCCAAGACACAGGAGAGGTGAGGGTGAGGCTCTGGGGGCAGACAGGAGATGTGTGAGGAGGGGCTGCGGATCCAGGGTATGCACAGAGCCCTTTCTGGTGCTGGGCTGCAGCAGGCGTGTTGCTCCTCCTGAGGCTGCGGTTTGAGAGGAGGGCTTCCCAGGTAGCTAGCTCAGTGGTAAAGAATCCACCTGCCAACGCAGGAAATGTGGGCTGGATCCCTGGGTCGGGAAGATCCCCTGGAGGAGGTTATGGCAACCCACTCTAATGTTCTTGCCTGGGAAATCCCATGGACAGAAGAGCCTGGCAGGCTACAGTCCACAGGGTCTCAAAGAGTTGGACATGTCTTAGGGACTGAGCGTGAACATGAGGACCACCGAAGTCTGCAAGAAGTTCTGGAGACTCAGACCAGGGAGATAAATACTATCCACAGCAACTCAGTGCTGGTAGTTTAAAGCTTAGACGTTAAAAATTCAGACTCAGAAGGAGAGAGGGTCCCTCAGAGAACATTCATGAACAAGACAGATGGTAAGTCTGAGCTAGGAGTTTTGTACAATTCAAGGCTGGGCATTTAGACTTAGAAGAAGCACAGTGTAGCAAGTAAAAGCTTTGACTCTGCTAGACTGCCTTAAGTTCAAACCCTGGCTTCTGGCCTTTGCAAGCTGTGTGACCTTCAGCAAGTTATATAACAGCTCTGAACCTCAGTTTCCTAAGGGAAGTTAGGAAAATAGGGTTATTATTAGAACTTACCTTCTCAGGTGCTTATGAAAATTGCTGCTGCTGCTAAGTCGCTTCAGTCGTGTCCGACTCTGTGCGACCCCATAGACGGCAGCCCACCAGGCTCCGCCATCCCTGGGATTCTCCAGGCAAGAACACTGGAGTGGGTTGCCATTTCCTTCTCCAATGCATGAAAGTGAAAAGTCAAAGTGAAGTTGCTCAGTCGTGTCAACTCTTCGCGACCTCATGAACTGCAGCCTACCAGGCTCCTCCATCCATGGGATTCTCCAGGCAAAATCATTAAATATATAAAGCACTTTGAATGGACTTCAGTACTGCCTTTTAACATTATTTTTATTATTTATTTGGCTGCACTAGGTCTTAGCTGTGGCATGCAGGATCTAGTTACCTGACAAGGGAACAAACCTGGGCCCCCATCAATGGGAGCTTGGAATCTTAGCCACTGGACTACCAGGGAAAGTCCTTATTCTTCTTCTTATTGATATTACAGGCTCACAAGCCCTTATCTGAATCACATGAGCTGGAAATATGTTTTATAATTCAGAATTTTCAGATTTTAGAAAAGAAATATGAATGTACATATACAAATTGTACAAAAGAAATATGGTGCAGATATAAAGATTTTAGAGAAGAAACATGGTGTACATAGAAAAGCAAAGTTTTCAGTACTGCCTTTTAACATTATTTTTATTATTTATTTGGCTGCACTAGGTCTTAGCTGTGGCATGCAGGATCTAGTTACCTGACAAGGGAACAAACCTGGGCCCCCATCAATGGGAGCTTGGAATCTTAGCCACTGGACTACCAGGGAAAGTCCTTATTCTTCTTCTTATTGATATTACAGGCTCACAAGCCCTTATCTGAATCACATGAGCTGGAAATATGTTTTATAATTCAGAATTTTCAGATTTTAGAAAAGAAATATGAATGTACATATACAAATTGTACAAAAGAAATATGGTGCAGATATAAAGATTTTAGAGAAGAAACATGGTGTACATAGAAAAGCAAAGTAGGATCTAGGGTTTTATTCTCTAACCAAATATATGAATATTTATGTGGTGAAACGTGAATATTTAGATCAGATAAGAACTAGAAATAGCTTCATGTCAGTTCAGGTCAGATTCTGCTACCTTATAAGATTTTTTAAAGAGCAAAGCAAACAAATGATAACAAAAATAAAATTCTTTGAGTTTCTAGGGCTTTGAGGATTTGAGGAATGCAAAAAAAGAGATTGTGGCTTTTATCACTGGAAGTGATGGAGACTGCATAAGTGTGTTGGGCCAGGAAGCAGGGGGGCAGAGGAAGGTCTCTTCCACCGGAGTTGGTTGGGAAAGACAGTGTAAGAGGCAGATTTGGAGTGGAGACCCTCAAGGACTGGCAGGGTCTCAAAGGCAGGACTCAGGCAGCAACACTGGTACTTACTAATAAAAACAGGCAGGAATCAAAGCCCAGGGTAGATGGCTCAGAACTTGTCAAGAGGTGAACTGAAGCTGGACTGTGAATAGCCTTGGATGCCAGGACAAGAATATAGGCTTTCTGTTATAAGAAGGAGATGATTTCACTGGAGTTGAATCTGGCATCTCAGCCAATTTCTGCCTCTGTACAAAGCCTGGCAGGTCTTTTAGAGATGGATGACCTTAAGTTATGCCCCTTGATGGGGACCATGCTCTAGAATGCCCTGTCCTTCACCTTCAAAGTTTGGTCATTAATAACTACCCACTCTGGGACACACTTTGCCTGTCACCATGGTGACAGACACTGTCAGCTGCCCACCCACATCACCTTGGCACTCATTTGTAAATATAGAAGGATGCTCAGTGAGAACAACTGCATATCTTTACCGAAGGCTCTTTCTAGTTGCTGGTGTACCCTGGGCTGGTGCACAAGTCAACTGGAAAGGCAAAGAGTTAAATACCTTCAGAAGTAGCCCTTAACCAGTGATGGACAGAACACTGAGGATAAATATCCCAATTCCCTCACCCTCAGATCAGGATAACAATGAAGTATGTTCTCCAATGCATATGCTCTCCAATGAGTCCTACAATTCCCCTGGGAAAATGGGGTCCAGATGTTCCCAACAGTAACTTTAATGCACTGTGTTAGCGTCCTGCCCATTTTTGTCTCACTCTTTACCCTGTAAACATGTTTCTTGGCATCACCTTCCAAATCAACTAGTTGCACTTGAATCTTTGTCTCAGGGTCTGTTTCTGGGGCAACTCAAACTGGGTCACCGTAGACATAGGAGTGGCCTTCATGCTGGACTTGGCTCATGGTTTCCACTGGGAGAAGTTAAACATCTCAAGGAGAGAAACTTTTCATTGGCCTTTGCATCCCCATTGTGCACTTAGAGGAAATAAAAAGAAGGTGAAAGTTAGTCACACAGTCCATCTCTTTGCAATCCCATGGACTGTAGCCTTTTTGGCTCCTCTGTCCATGGAATTCTCCAGGCAAGAGTACCGGAGTTGCCATTTTCTTCTCCAGGGGATCTTCGTGGGTTCAATCCCTGGGTCTCCTGCATTGCAGGCGAATTCTTTACCAGCTGAGCCAGTAGGGAAGCCCATGGCACTTAGACAGTAGACATCAAATAAGGTTGATTGTGGATTTACTTGGAAAATTAGATAAGTGTGATTACTTGCATATAGCTAAAGGTCACCAATGACTTCAAGGTCAAAGCCCAGTTTCTGGGTTTTATTCACTGGCTCTCCCACTGGCATGGTGATCTTGAGCAAATCCATTCATCTGTCTAAGACTTAGTCTCTATGAAATGAAGATGAGAAACTTTGCCACTTAGAGCTGCTATGAGCATTATCATGTGTGTGAGGCACCGAGCTTATGTCCTGGCTTCCTGTGTTAGTTACAGCTTTAGACACATTCTGTCCCCAGATATCCTATTCTTCACCTCTTTTCTCCCATAACCACTTTCTCGGAGTCATGGTTTTAAGGTTCTCTTAAAATTCCTAAAGTGGATTCAAGGCCACATGCGTATGATCCCGGGCATTCCACCCCTTACACAGAAAATCTCCGTTTCTCAAAGAAGACTTTGTGGCAGCATCTTTCATCACCAGCTCTGATACAGATACATGCATACATGTACATACAAACACAGATGGATTCTTTACAAGGCAGCTTTCTCAGTTCCTTTTGCAATCGCCAACTCAACACTCTTGTGCTTAACCAACATAACATTTGTATCGCCTAGAGTAAAGAGATTCCTAAGCTTGGACCATAAGAATTAGATCTTCTCATTCTATTATCACCATTGAACATTTCCCAAGACATCATGGCACACACGGCCCTAGTCTAGGTGCTTAGGATGCCAAGGAACGGTGGTACCCGTGAAGCTTACTCACAAAGACCGTCAATATGAGAAAGACACCATGTAGTGTGTGTGTGTGTGTGTGTGTGTGTGTGTACGCATGCGTGCACGTGCACACACAAACGTATATGGAGATGTATGCTTATGCAGGCATAGATCTTACCTGTTGTGCTGTTCTAGTTCTCCTCCTGCATGCAAATGTGGAGCCAGAAGTCAGTTTAAATGAAGTACCAAGTCATCATTTGGGTTTCCAGTCCTAAAATGAGTAGAGAGCTGGATGAACCTGAACAGCTCAGTCCTCTTTCCAGACCTCAGTTTTTCTACCTGTAGAGCAAGTAACAGTGAATGTTTTTCAAGACTCCATAAAGATCTTGGGGCTTCCCAGGTGGCGCAGTAGTAAAGAATCCACCTGCCGATGCAGGAGACACCAGTTTGATCCATGGGTTATAGAAAATGGAGTATTCTTGCCTAGAAAATGCCATGGACAGAGGAGCCTGGCGTGCTACGATTCATGGGGTTGCAAAGAGTCAGACATGACTGAGCGACAGCACACATGTAAAGATCTTGAGTTGAGAAAGTTAAATTCAAGAAAAATCTGAAGGCCGGAAGAAGGCACCATGTGATTCCATACACTTTTTTTACATTTGAAAACACCCAACTGAAAACTGGTTTGTTAAAAAACTGTGCTATTACACTTACTGTGCCTTCTTTATGAACTGGAGCAAAGCGGAGGGATTTATTTGAAAGTCAATAGACTATTTACAGCTCTACTGTAGGTGCTAGTTTAAATTCAACATTTTGAATGGGGTAGAAACAATCACATCGGAATTTGACCAAGGATACATTCCATGTCAGTTTAATGCTCCAGCTGTTTAATCAAAATATGAATAAAAGGTCTAAAGCTCAACAAGCAAAAATATCATAGTTGTGGGATTCAGCGATTGCTTCCCCATTGTCAACCAATTACTGTGTAATTTTTCCCTGTGACTGAATAACTAACTGTTAGCAAATAATGAAAAGGCAATTACAGCGACGCTTTGTTCCTATTACTCCCTTCATTTTATTCCGGCTATAATTATTGTCAGAGCTGGAGGTTTACTGTACCATGGAAGCAGCACCAGGAAAGAAAATGGAATGGGCTGGTGCATGGAAAATTGCAAATGTCACAGCTACCTTCATCGCCACTGTCGGACTTCTGAGATTAAAAAATCAGAGGAAAAAGCTCTCTGTGTGGGTTTTACAAATTCTCCACCTCAAGCTGTTGAAGCAACGGGGGAAGTTATTCCCAAAGGATGGTGCCTTTTCGCCACAGTCTGCCTGAACCCGACTCATGGGCTCTTCTTTTAGCCTTTGCTTCTCATTAATGGTCTCCATGCTGTTTCATAATGGGGAGTGGCGTATAAATGATGCATTTTGTGGGGTTTGATCTTTCTTCAGAGAGGAAATATGCTGCATATGGACAGATGTCTGAAAAAGAAAATGATGACTGTGTTCTCTCTGTGCAGTTGCTGGGACCAGTTTTCAGAAGCTGATTCTCACTGATCAATATACCTTCCAGTTGAACTTTGTTTTTATTAAAAATTTTATTTGTAAAAATAAGATGATGGGGATAGAGGTATGACCTTCATATTTTTATAGCTTCTTTATTTAATGAACATACTGCCTACAATGTGCAGGGTATGGGACTGGGCTCTGAGGAGTCAGGGAAGACATGGCCCCTGAGACACAAAGCGGAAAAGGCTCCATCTTGAGGGTTGTTTTTGTTTTTTTTTTAATCTAAACAAATGTCTGTCTGCATGAAAAGCAACTTAGCAGAGTCGAACGTGTGTAGAACTATATGTTTGAAGATCTAGATTCCAAGTCCAGCTTTACAATGACTAACGGGTTTATCTTGTTGTATCAGCTAGCTATTGCTATGTAACAAACTATCATCCAGCCTCTACGGCTTAAGTCAACAACTGTATTTAATGAAAGCTCATGAATTTGCTTTCGAGTGTCTCACTGGTAAAGAATCCACCTGCCAAGGCAGGAAATGGGGGTTTGATCCCTGGGTGGGGAAGATCCTATGGAGGAGTAAATGGAAGCCCCATGGACAGAGGGGCCTGGTGGGCTGCAGTCCCTGGGATTGGCAACCCTATGGACAGAGGAGCCTGGTGGGCTGCAGTCCCTGGGATTGACAACCCTATGGACAGAGGAGCCTGGTGGGCTGCAGTCCCTGGGATACCGTTGGGATACCTGTCTCCCCGGACCACCCGACGTCAGGGACCCTTTGGCAACCCTATGGACAGAGGGGCCTGGTGGGCTGCAGTCCCTGGGATTGGCAACCCTATGGACAGAGGGGCCTGGTGGGCTGCAGTCCCTGGGATTGGCAACCCTATGGACAGAGGGGCCTGGTGGGCTGCAGTCCCTGGGATTGGCAACCCTATGGACAGAGGGGCCTGGTGGGCTGCAGTCCCTGGGATTGGCAACCCTATGGACAGAGGGGCCTGGTGGGCTGCAGTCCCTGGGATTGGCAACCCTATGGACAGAGGGGCCTGGTGGGCTGCAGTCCCTGGGATTGGCAACCCTATGGACAGAGGGGCCTGGTGGGCTGCAGTCCCTGGGATTGGCAACCCTATGGACAGAGGGGCCTGGTGGGCTGCAGTCCCTGGGATTGGCAACCCTATGGACAGAGGGGCCTGGTGGGCTGCAGTCCCTGGGATTGGCAACCCTATGGACAGAGGGGCCTGGTGGGCTGCAGTCCCTGGGATTGGCAACCCTATGGACAGAGGGGCCTGGTGGGCTGCAGTCCCTGGGATTGGCAACCCTATGGACAGAGGGGCCTGGTGGGCTGCAGTCCCTGGGATTGGCAACCCTATGGACAGAGGAGCCTGGTGGGCTGCAGTCCCTGGGATTGGCAACCCTATGGACAGAGGGGCCCGGTGGGCTGCAGTCCCTGGGATTGCAGAGTTAGACATGACTGAGGGAGCACAAGCACATATGAATCTGCAGGTCACAGGAGGCTCTGCTCCGGGTTGAGCTTGCCCGTGGCATCTGCTCTGGGGAACTTTGCTCCAGATGTCTCTTACCTTCCTCTTTGGAACAGCTGGCCAGCCTGGACTATCCTTATGGTAATGTCTGAAGAGCGAGGGATCAATCAGAAGCATGCAGGCACCTTCAAGCCTCGCTTCAGGCATGCCTGCTAACATCCTGTTAGCAGAATGAATACAGTTAGAGGTGACGAGTTGGGGGAATTCATGCAATCACCTGAACTTGGGTAAAACTCTATGCCTCAATTTCTTTGTCTGTAACATTCAAGCTCAGTTTACCTGCTTTAAAAGATCATTGAAGGAACCAAAACAAACTAACAGCATTAGTATGTTCTGAAAACTACAAAAAACTATGATTATGTGGTTTACTATTGTTCTTATTACTTCATATGTATCTATATGGCATAAACCTTTTATGAGTTTTTGACCTAATTTGGTTAAAAGAGATTCTTTACAAACTTCAAATTTCTTTATATTCAATCATCAGATATTCTTTCATTCATCAGAGATATAAAAATGGAAAATGGAAATTAGCTACAGTTTATTCATTTTTGTTTTACTTGTAAAACAGGTCACTTCTCCAAGACCCTGATCCTACTTGAGGTCAGACAGAATCTCAGAGGTATTGCTCTTGGTTCCTGTGGCAGCCAGCCAAGAGATTCCCCTGGGATTAAGGTAGAAAGAAAAAACATTTATAGGCTTGATAGCCTCGGGTTGGGTTATTTTTATAGCTAAAGGAAAGCAGGTTATGAGGGTTAGTTGGTCATAAATAAATAAGCAAGGATATACATTCACAAGGACAGAAGGGTGCAATAATAATAAAAACCCTCAGAAAGTCAGATCTAGGTTTGAATCCTTGCTCTATTACTTAATAACTGGCTTTATTCAGCTTCCTGGAACTTCTCTTTCCTTTTTTGTAAATTGAGGACATTACATCTAACTCACTGTGTTTCTTGTGAGGACTAAATGAGCTATAAAACATGTTGAGTCTCCTCAAATAGATACAGTTGACCCTTGAATAATATGTGTTTGAACTGTGTAGGTTCACTTACACACAGATTTTTTTTCACTAAATATACACTACAGTACCATATGATCCATGGTTGGCGGAATCCATGGAGGCAGAACCATGACATCTGTATTGGAGGGCCAATTGTATGCTATATGTGAATTTTTGACTATGGGGAGGGTTGGTACCCCTAATCTCTTGTGTTGTTCAACGTTCAACTATAATTTCAATCAATCTCCTTGCAGGACTTTATATTTCATTTGTATCTAAGAGGCAGCATCACCAATGGATAGAGAAAGTACAGATTATTTGGTAAAAAGAGAAACTGACTCAAAGAACAGAGAAAAAATTGCATTGTAACCTCACAGCATATACAAGAACATAAGCAAGAGATGAACTGGATGAATTAAAGACTGAGGTATGAGGAGTAAAACTTAAGAAATATAGGAAGTAAATAAGATCAATGTATTTGTGACCTTGGAGTGGATTATGACTGTGTAGTCAAAATCCAAAAAAACAAATGATACAGTGAAGGGAAAAAGACAGAAAACTAAAAAGATATGAATAGGCGTTTCCCAAAAGGGGAAACAAGAACAGTTAACATATATACAAAGCTCATGTTCACTGATAGAAAGGCAAATTAGAACAAGCTTGCGATGGCACTTTTTACCTATCAAATTGGAAAAAAAAAATAGACAATCGGACATATATACACTATCATGTGTAAAACAGATAGCTAGTGGGAAGTTGCTATATAACACAGGGAAGCCAGCCTGGCGTTCTGTGACAACCTAGAGGAGTGGGATGGGAGAAGAAGGGGAGGCTCCAGAAGGAGGAGACATATGTATGATTATGACTGATTTGAGTTGTTGTATGGCAGAAACCAACACAACATGGTAAAGCAGTTATCTTCCAATTAAAAAAAAACTAGACAATCAGGTAATAATATTAAGTGATGGTGAGGGTGTTAGGAAATAGGAACTCACCCTCATGTCCTGCTGGTGGGGGGTTTACTGCTACAGGTATTTTGCAGAGGAATCTGGCAGTAGTTAGTGGGAGTAAAAATGCACAGATCCTAAGATCTTAGGATACACTCTTCTGGGTGAGTACCCCAGAGACATTCTCCCAAAGGTTCACAGAAAGACATGGATAAGGCCTGCTTTTTAAAAAATTTTAATATAATCACTTTACTATATTGTGTTAGTTTCTGGTGTACAGTGAAGTGAATCAGCTATATGTAGACATATACCCTTTTTCTCTTGAGCCTCCTCCCACCCCAGCCCTCCTTCTGCCCTTCTTTGTCATCACGAGCACTGAGCTGAGCTCCCTGTGTCATACAGCTGCTCCCCTCTAGCTGTCTGTTGCACACAGGCAGTGTATACATGGCTGTAACACTCTCCCAACCCACCCCACTCTTCCCTTCCCACCCAGCGTCCACACGCCCCTTCTCTACACCTGCCTCTCGATTCCTGCCCTGCAAAGAGGGTCATCTGAACTAGTTTTCTAGATTCCACACAAATGCATTAATACACAATACTTGTTTTTCTCTTTCTGACTTACTTCACTCTGTATGACAAACTCTAAGACCATCACATCACCACAAATGACTCAATTCATTTTTTAACAGCTGAGTAATATTCCATTGTATATATTTACCACATCTTCTTTATTCCTTCATCGATGGACATTTAGCTTGCTTCCATGTCCCAGCTGCTGTTAATGAACATCGCGTACATGTATCTTTTTGAATTATGGTTTTCTCAGGGTATATGCGAGGCATTGACTGAACTGGCAGAACTGGAAATGCAGAGGGGTCCATCAGAGGCAGAATGGAGGAGTAAAATGGTCCACAGTCCTTTACCTGCAATTCTTAAGTACAAAAACCTCTGAAAATATGAATTTTTTCATAACTTTGGCACAAACTTCTTTGTAAGCAGAAATTGTCCTGAACAGGTGGGAGGATAGGCCTCTTCACATTCCATTTAGTATGAATGCTCATACATTTAGATACAGAAATCAAATTAATGTTTGATTAAAGAGTGGTACCTAGGGCTTGCAAAATTATATTTGGCGTCCAACACCACCTAATGTTAGCACACAGAACTATACAGAGTGAGTTCTAGAAGACACACATATCAATGCACAGAGGCACAGAGTAGAAGAGCCTCAGTGAAACTCACCAGCAAGGATGCAGTAGGGAAGTCAGAGATTTGAAGTGAGGCTGGGATGCAGAAGGGAATATAGAATAGGATATAAAAAAGAAAATAAAGGAACACCCGGCATAAACTGAAGGAAAAAAATAAAAGAAGGCCAATAGATCATTGTGGACCAGCAGCTCAACTGGGAAGTGGGATTTCTATATCAGTTTCTAACTATATCATGCATTTCTTTTTGTAGCAAAAGTCCCATTCCTCAACATGATAACTTACGAACTTTGTTTAACCCTCTGTCTGTCTCATAGGTTGGACACTTAGAATTTGGGGCTTAAGAGGGAGTTTCAAAGGGAGGGGATATATGTATACCTGTGGCTGATTCATGTTGAGGCTTGACAGAAAACAACAAAATTCTGTAAAGCAATTATCCTTCAATTAAAAAAATGAATTAAAAAAAGTTATACATTAACTGAAAGTCCACTGCAGCCAAACAGGACCAGTTGGGTGGACTCTTCATACCAGGGCTGTGTTTTCTCACCATGGGCAGCACGTGTGAACTGTAATTCAGCCAAAAGAGCACTGGGTTTAGAGTGGACTTGGCTTTATATGTGACCATGGGTAAGTCGTGTTACCCTTTCAAGCTTCTGCACTCTAAATCCGTTCCTTACCGTTCCTCTCCCCCAGGTAACCCCTGTAATGGAACCATTCTGGATTTCTTGCAGGTGACCAAAAACACGCCCCCTGACATTTCCATGATTTTCTATGTATTTTACCAACTGAAGTGCTCACCACCTCTCATTTCCTCAGAGAACTCCCAAGTTACCTTTTGAATTAGTGCCAGCCTGAAGAAGAACTAAAGAGCCTCTTGATGAAAGGGAAAGAGGAGAGTGAAAAAGTTGGCTTAAAACTCAACATTCAGAAAACGAAGATCATGGCATCCCGTCCCATCACTTCATGGCAAATAGATGGGGAAACAGTGACAGACTTTAATTTCGGGGGCTCCAAAATCACTGCAGATGGTGACTTCAGCCATGAAATTAAAATACACTTGCTCCTTGGAAGAAAGTTATGACCAACCTAGATAGGATATTAAAAAGCAGAGACATTACTTTGTCAGCAAAGGTCCATCTAGTCAAAACCATGGTCTTTCCTGCAGTCCTGTATGGATGTGAGAGGTGGACCATAAAGAAGGCTGAACACTGAAGAATTGATGCTTTTGAACTGTGGTGTTGAAGAAGACTCTTGAGAGTCCCTTGGACTGCAAGGAGATCCAACCAGTCAATCCCAGTTCAGTTCAGTTCAGTTCAGTCGCTCAGTCGTGTCCGACTCTTTGCGATCCTATGAATCGCAGCATGCCAGGCCTCCCTGTCCATCATCAGCTCCTGGAGTTCACTCAGACTCATGTCTATTGAGTCAGTGATGCCATCCAGCCATCTCATCCTCTGTCGTCCCCTTCTCCTCCTGCCCCCAATCCCTCCCAGCACCAGGGTCTTTTCCAATGAGTCAACTCTTCGCATGAGGTGGCCAAAGTACTGGAGTTTCAGCTTTAGCATTATTCCTTCCAAAGAAATCCCAGGGCTGATCTCCTTCAGAATGGACTGGTTGGATCTCCTTGCAGTCCAAGGCACTCTCAAGAGTCTTCTCCAACACCACAGTTCAAAAGCATCAATTCTTCAGCGCTCAGCCTTCTTCACAGTCCAACTCTCACACCCATACATGACCACAGGAAAAACCACAGCCTTGACTAGACAGACCTTAGTCGGCAAAGTAATGTCTTTGCTTTTGAATATACTATCTAGGTTGGTCATAACTTTTCTTCCAAGGAGTAAGCGTCTTTTAATTTCATGGCTGCAGTCACCATCTGCAGTGATTTTGGAGCCAAAAAAAATAAAGTCTGACACTGTTTCCACTGTTTCCCCATCTATTTCCCATGGAGTGATGGGACTGGATGCCATGATCTTCATTTTCTGAATGTTGAACTTTAAGCCAATTTTTTCACTCTCCTCTTTCACTTTCAACAAGAGGCTTTTTAGCTCCTCTTCACTTTCTGCCATAAGGGTGGTGTCATCTGCATATCTGAGGTTTTGATATTTCTCCCGGCAATCTTGATTCCAGCTTGTGTTTCTTCCAGCCCAGCATTTCTCATGATGTACTCTGCATAAAAGTTAAATAAGCAGGGTGACAATATACAGCCTTGATGTACTCCTTTTCCTATTTGGAACCAGTCTGTTGTTCCACATCAATCCCAAAGGACTGAAGAGTCTTTGGAAGGACTGATGCTGAAGCTGAAGCTCCAATATTTTGGCCACCTGATGTGAAGAGCCAACTCACTGGAAAAGACCCTGATGCTGAGAAAGACTGGACATGAATCTGAGCAAACTCCAAGAGACAGTGAACTACAGAGAAGCCTGGCATGCTGCAGCCCATGGGGTCACAGAATCGGACACGACTTAGCAGCTGAACAACAAAAAAATGAATGTTTTGTTAATAAGATAAGACATCTGTAGGGCAGGAACCATACCTTCAGTTCAGTTCAGTCGCTCAGTCATGTCCGACTCTTTGTGACCCCATGAATGGCAGCACGCCAGGCCTCCCTGTCCATCACCAGCTCCCGGAGTTCACTCAGACTCATGTCCATCGAGTCCGTGACACCATCCAGCCATCTCATCCTTTGTCGTCCCCTTTTCCTCCTGCCCCCAATCCCTCCCAGCACCAGGGTCTTTTCCAATGAGTCAACTCTTCGCATGAGGTGGCCAAAGTACTAGAGTTTCAGCTTTAGCATCATTCCTTCCAAAGAAATCCCAGGGCTGATCTCCTTCAGAATGGACTGGTTGGATCTCCTTGCAGTCCAAGGCACTCTCAAGAGTCTTCTCCAACACCACAGTTCAAAAGCATCAATTCTTCTGCACTCAGCCTTCTTCACAGTTCAACTCTCACATCCATACATGACCACAGGAAACACCATAGCCTTGACTAGATGGACCTTAGTCGGCAAAGTAATGTCTCTGCTTTTGAATATACTATCTAGGTTGGTCATAACTTTTCTTCCAAGGAGTAAGCGTCTTTTAATTTCATGGCCTTACTCATCTCTATAATTCTGAGGTCTGAACAGTATCTAACATGTGGTAGCTTCTCACTTTGGTGAACAAGGCAGACACATTCTTGCCTTCAGACAGCCCGAATCTAATGAGCAAAAATAGATTCTGAGTGGGCAGTTGTGAATGTGAAGAGCTATTCATAAGGGGAGCATAGGGAGCTTGTGGCAGGGGGGCACTTATAACTGCGGCAAAATGGGCCCCAGCTATGAATAGCCCCAGCTATTTACATATACTTCTAAAATAACACCTCCCTTCCCCAATTTCCTCCTTCCTTGATTCACCATAGACAACGGGGTTTTCATCTTCCAGCTCAAAACCTGACCCAGGGATATAATCATCCCAGCTTTCCAAGCTACATAGGTTGTAGGTGGAGAGGTCAGAGAGGAGGGGGAGCCGAGCAGGTCACACATGCCCTAGAGGGAGGAAGGGAGCCCCGAGTTGTGTTCAAAATAGAAACACCCTGAACTTTCCCCAGCCCACATCAGCCATCATTAGGCTCTTCCCAACACATCCTATAGTTTCTCTCCAGTTCCCCAGAGGATACGCCATGTAACAAAACAATAATACTAAATCTAAAGGTAAAAAGGAAAGACATCATTACCAGATTAATACATCGTGAAAAAATTCACATTTCTGATAGATACTTAACAGCGCATTGGTGATTAAATTAATTGCACGTGGCGAACAGAAAGATAGCTCTTTAATGCACGTTAAATATTAACAATTGGAGATAATAGGAATCTACATGTCTCCTCTTTACGGCTTCCTTTGTCAATGAAATGTACTCTGTGTTGGAGGAAGAGAGAGTTTGGAATGTGCCGGTCTTATCCGGTGAAGACCAGCCCTGCCCCCCACTGCCCGCCACACCAGAGCCACCAGCAATCAGCTTAATCATAACTGACCGGAACCAAATGGATTCAGGCAGCCATGCTGACTACTGAGTTAAAAAGTTTTATATATCAAGAGTCTGAATGCCAACTAAATCAAAACCTTTCGAGGCAAATCAAAAGGCCGGCAGCCTTCTCCCTGCTCTGCCAAAAGCTTTGTTTCGCCATTTCCTCCCCGGGCCGTCAGGAGGTGGTGGTGGCTTCTGTGGTTCAGTTCGGCCTCATCTGGGGGCATCCTTACATGCCCCCATTATCCTCAGAAAGGCAGCCCATCACCTTTACATGAAGAGCACTGGGGGGTGGCTTGTGGGGTAGGCGGGGAGCGAAGAGAAGCAAAACACACTGATTGATTGCAAACCCAGCTATGATGTCAGCATGAATTAATGTTTCCCACAGGCATGCTAATCAGCTCCATGACATAATAACGGCTTCTATTACACCGGTGGGACTTCAAAGTTATTCCAAAGATAACATAACACAACACTTGAAGCCCCAGGAAACTTCCACCGCGCTTTTAGATGTTTTATAAAGTTACCAATCTTTTCATTGCTCGGGAAACACACACAAAAAAAGCTGAAAGGAAACAGAATATTGAATTTGGGATGAATCGGGGTGGAAAGTGATTTCGTTACAAATTCCAAATGTTCAAAGAGATAGTGGCAATTAAAAAGCTGCAAGGGGTCGCCATTTAAAAGCAGCTCTGTGCAAACTTTTCTCAGGCAGGCAGATGGGCACAGTTCCTAATGTGGAAAAAAAAAAATCTAAGTCTGAATGAAAGGTATTTGTTCAGATGAACAAATGAGCCCACAAAAAGTATGTAAGACAGGAGAGCACAGGGATCAGGGTTTGCATCTCGATTCTGACCTCTCTTAGATATTTGTCCCTGGACTGCTCCTGCTGCTGCTGCTGCTGCTAAGTCGCTTCAGTCATGTCCAACTCTGTGCGACCCTAGACGGCAGCCCACCTGGCTCCACCATCCCTGGGATTCTCCAGGCAAGAACACTGGAGTGGGTTGCCATTTCCTTCTCCAATGCATGAAAGTGAAAAGTGAAAGTGAAGTCAATCAGTCGTGTCTGACTCTTAGCCACCCCATGGACCACAGCCCACCAGGCTCCTCCGTCCATGGGATTTTCCAGGCAAGAGTACTGGAGTGGGGCGCCATTGCTTCTCCATGTCTCTGGACTATTGTTTAATATTCCTGAGACTCGACTGCTCCTGTATAAATGGAACTAATGATACTGACCTCCTGGTAGAGGTGGGAGTTCTAGATCAGGGAATGTATTCTGAGCACTATGTCAAAGTGGGCACCAGTAAACATCCTTATTATTCTTCTTATCAATAAACATTTGATGTTACTCACCACTGGCTTCCCAGGTAAAGAATCTGCCTGCCAATGCAGGAGATTCAAGTTTGATCCCTGGGTTGGGAAGACCCCCTGGAGAAGGGAATGGCTATCCACTCCAGTATTCTTGCCTGGAGAATTCCACGAACAAAGGAACCTGGAGGGCTACAACTCATGGGGTCACAAAGAGTCAGATACGACTAAGTGACTAACACTTCATGCACTTGAACACTGATATGTAATGACTACTACTAGTAACACAAATATCCAGCATTTACATAAGAACTCACACACATCACCTTTCAAAGCACTCACAAGCCAGTAAGTGAGGGACTATTGTGCCTAATGTACAGAGGATGCAATTGAGGCGCAGAAAGGCGTAAGTGACCTGCCTGAGATAACACCCACGAGAGAGAATGGCTGGACTGCAAATCCGTGCTATCTGGATCTGTTCTGTACTCTCAATTACCACTTTCTCTATACGTGTGCACACAAGAGACACACTCACACACAGACATACCCTCCACACACACACACACACACACACACACACACACACACATGCACTGCCCGGAACACATCCTGAGTGTCTCTAATCTCCTGCCATGATGATGACCAGCTCTATTTCTGCAGTTTGTGCACACAAGCCTGTGTGCGAGGCCCGCATCCTCCACTTACTCAGTGTGACCCTGGGAAAGTCACTTAAGCTTTCTGAGACTCAGTCTTCCAACTGTGCAGTGGGAATATCCACAGAACTCATGACAGGATACCTGGGAAGAGCTCAGCATGGTGCCTGAACTTGGTAAACATCTTGATAAATTCAGCTATCATCTTTATTATAGTGTACTTGACTGCTCTGTGGTGTCCGACTCTTTGCGACCCCCATGGACAGACTGTCCATGGGACTCTCCAGGCACGAGTCTTGGAGTGGGTTGCCATTTTCTTCTCCAGGGGATCGTCCCAACCCAGGGATTGAACCTGGGTCTCCCACACCGCAGGCAAATTCTTGATCCTCTGAGCCACCAGGGAAGCCCCATCATTATTATGAACAACTGTTATTTATAATATAATATTTCTATCTCTCTCAGTCTCTTTTGTCTGTGTGTCCCTGTCCCTGTCTCTCTCTCACACACACAGTTCAGTGTCAATCACAAGCATATGTAGTGGCGCTTCCAGAAAGGCGTGCGCCAGGCACAGGTGTTTGGGCCGACAGGGACTCCCTCGGAGCATCTGAAAGCTACAGAAGGAGGAAGGAGGCAGGGAGAGAGGCTGCCGCTCTGCCTCCTGACCGGATGTCCCTCCTCTCTCTAAGATCCTCCCCTGTCCAGCCTGGCAGCTGCCTACCCCCTTGGAGTGTGGGCAGTTCCTAGGGATCGCTGGAGGGCAAGGTTTGCATGGCCCAGAGGTCCCCGGAGACAGGGGGGCAGCCATGGGGGTTGCCATACCGCTTCCGAGGGCCCATCGGCTCCTTGACATTTCCTTTTTTTCCAGTTTTTCCAGGTATTTTATTTAAAAATGCTTTAATGTATCTAACATTACTATTTCATTTATGTGTACAATATATCCTTATAGCTTATTTATTTTATACCCAGTAGTTTGTACCTCTTAGTCCCCTACTCCTATGGTGCCCCTCCCCCTTCCCTCTCCCCAGTGGTAACTGCGAGTTGTCCGTCTCTGTTGACCTGATAAGGAGGCTTCTCGCTCAGCCTCCTCTCAGCTCCCTGACTATCAGATCATCCTGTTTATCTGAGGAGGAACCACAGGCACCCGGGTAGCTCAGCTGGCAAAGAATCCACCTGCAATGCAGGAGACCCTGATTTGATCCCTAGGTTGGGGAGACCCACTGGAGAAGGGATAGGCTACCCACCCAGGATCTTGGGCTTCCCTGGTGACTCAGTTGGTAAAGAATACACATGCAATGCGGGAGACCTGGGTTCAATCCCTGGGTTGGCAAGATCCCCTGGAGGAGGACATGGCAACCCACTCCAGTACTCTTGCCTGGAGAATCCCCATTGGCAGAGGAGCCTCGTGGGCTGCAGTCCCTGTGGTTGCAAAGAGTCAGACACGACTGAGCGACTAAGCACAGCACCTGGGCACCCAGCCTTCTGTCCTGATAAAATGTGCAGTCGAAAATGAAAGGGGCCTCATTGCCCACTGTGTTTCTGTCACCATGCTTGGTACCATGTGGCAGCTAGAGTCCTGGACCTGAGGAAGAACATGAGGGATAAGAAATAAAGGAGAAGAATGGAAACCCACTGAGAGAGTGTAGCAAAGAGGTGAGTAGAAATGACAAAGCGAAGTGATGAAAAGAAAAGGTGGAGCTACTTCCAGGAGAAAAGGCCCTAAGTGTCTCGAGCCATGGCTTTTGCTGTTATCCATTTAACTTTCGTTTATTTGATGCTATTCCTTTGAATGAAACCAAACATCAGCTATGATTTTGCCTCAGAAATTTTTGCTGGTATCTTCAAGTGAAGAATCGTGATGGACCTGATTTTCTTTTTGCTTCTGGCAATTTCATAATGTATATGTGAAATATTCCCCTTGGTTCATTTACTTTCTTCCAACTTTTTAGGATGGACAGAACTGGGGAGGAAAAAAGGCTAATTAAAGAAACCAGCTCTTCTGACTTTGCTTAGTGATAGCTAGCTTTGCTGAAGCTGAACTGAATTTGGTACCTGATGTATTCGTGTGACAGATTATTATCAGTGTCTAGCTGGGGACCCAGTGGTCACACAAGCCCTGTCCTCAGGGTGCTTATGCTCTAGTGGAGGATTCAAATGCAAACCAGAGTGGTGAGTGCAGTACTAGATACATCTGGGGACACACTTGCTTGCCTTACTTCCGATCTCAGCCAAGACTGAGCCTGGCATGTTGCTCCCAGCCTGAGCACACACGGCTTCGTTTTCTGGATGACCCAGACATGGCAGAAGCCCTGGAGAGCTTGGTCAGCCTGTGCAGTTGCACAGCTGGGAAGGGCAAGGAAACTGGCAACTCTTGGGGCAACCCTCAGCCAATGCTGACAAGTCAGTGAATAAATGCCCCAGCTCCCCTCCTCCAGGCAGTTATACTGGAATCATTCCAGACGCTTCCCAGCAGGACCCAGAGGAGTTGAGCTCCCATTGCTGATAGCAGCATCCTCAGTGATGCCCCCTAACTTTTTCCTTCCTGGCTTCACTCTCTCAGCTCCCTCATCCCTGCACCCAGGGGTCACTTCCCAAGTGCAGTACCTATACCCAAGTCTCTTTTTAAAGTATTTATTTATTTATCTGGCTGCACCGGGTCTTAGTTGTGGCACACAAGATCATGGATCTTTGTTGCAGCATGCAAACTCTTAGTTGCAGCATGTGGAATCTAGTTCCCTGAGCAGGGATTGAACTCAGGTTGCCTGCACTGTGAGTGTGGAGTGTATTAGTCACTGGACCACCAGGGAAGTCCCTACACTCAAGTCTGTCTCAAGGGTGGCTTTCAGGGAGCTCAAGTTAAACAGAGTGATTTAGGAGTTCACTTTAAGGGCATCGAACCTAGTCACAGGACATGGAAGAAAGCATCCTGGTGAAGTATAAATGGGAGACCGGATGTTGGGTGGAAACAGAGATGCAGGGAGAGGGGCCCACACTGAAAACACAGGTAGGAGCCAGAAAAAGCATGACATGCTTGTGGGGCTGCAGTTAGCTGAGACAGAAAGAGAGCTCACCCACAATAGATAAATATGTTTCTGGAATCTGATGGAAGAATTCTTTCCTGTCCTTGATGGCAAACCCAAGAGTAAATTATCACATGAGCTATGGCAAATGATTTCTTTTTAATGAATTATATTTGTCTCTTGTAAAAGATACACAAAAAAGCCTCTTGTATGGCAGGTGAGGAACTTTGGATTGCTGGGACAGAGAAAGCAAGTGAACATCATAGTGATCAGAGAGAACCTCTCTGGCCTCAGTTTCTTCATCTGTAAAATGAGCGCATGTCTCAAGAAGAACTGAGTAATTGGTCCCCATAATATACTCACAATAGAGAGTACAACCAATCCAGTCTGAAAGAAGAAATATGTTTGGCCAAGATCTTTTTGGACTAAAACAACAGACGACTTCCATCCAGCCATCTCTTCTAAACCCATTCATAAATAGCTTCCAACAAGGAAGAGATTCTGATTTAACACAGTGGGGCCAGGAAGGGGCATGGGGGCAAAAGGCAGAGGGGCTGGAAGCATAATTGTACATTTTGACATTAAATGAATTACATGGAAATTATATGCAAATCATTATGTAAATGTGGCATATGTTGTTTTCGAGTTAACAGCTTGGACACTTTTAATAATTACAGCAGTTTTCAGGGTGAATTAAGAGCCCCAATAAACTATATTTAGGATCCCCTTCAACTGAACAGGATTTAATGGTCTTTGTTTTTCATTTTAAGTGGCTCAGGTTAAGAGAGAAACTTGAAATTCTTTCTTAGTCCTATAAAGGCCACTATATATTATACAATATTCTTCTGATGACAGTGACTATCTATGATAATTAATAAGCACATTAATGCCAAAAGCCTTTGAAAATATGGACTTCTCAAGAGAGCATTGCTTTATCTTATTTTATCCTTTTATACTTGGTGAACAGATGTAAAAGATTAAAATGAAATATCCTCCTCTCTATTGCATTATCCTTCCATGATTTGAGAAAAAGAAACCATCACATCATATCACATCACATCATGAGATGTCCTGCCAAGGATGCCAATGTTCCTTCAGAGAGTGCAGTTGCCTGCAACATCTCCCACTTATGTCTTAACTTAAAAAAGAGATTATCATATTTGCTCGTCTCTCTTCCTTACTCTTGCAAAATCTTAAAACGTTTATTTTCTGCGAAACCTCAGCCATGGCCCATGCAGGGTAGGTATAGCTATGAAGAGGGGGCTTTCGACTTCCTTGGCAGATCTCTATTCTAGGAATATTCTGGACTAGATAACCTGAAGAGTCTATGATTACAAAGCCTCGGGAACTACTGGATAACATATAATGGACATCCTTTTAAGTGCAGCAAAACTGAACTTGCAAAAAGAAAAAAAAATATCAGGGAAATTCCAAAAGGCTTAAAACAGAAATGGACTAGAAGTCTTGAGGGTTCTATGTGAAATGATACTGTAGCTGCCCCCGGGCAGGGTTCGTGGTCACCAGTCTAGGCAAAATAGGAACTTGGTCTTTTACACCATATAGGGATGGGAGTCAAGGCTTTATGCAGACACCAAGCCAGGACACTCAAAAAGCTGCATCCTCAGTTACAGGATGGACTCGGTCATCTTTTCAGCAAAAAGAGACAGAGCAGTTTGATCGTTTAAACTTGGCCCTGGGTGGGAAAAGACGTTCAATATCTCCCATGAGACTCTTTGTGACCTCATCAATTGTAGCCACCAGGCTCCTCTGTCCATGGGATACCCCAGGCAAGAATACTGGAGTGGGTTGCCATTTCCTTCTTCAGGGGATCTTCCCAACCCATGGATTGAACCCACATCTTCTGTATTACAGGCTTAATGTTTCCCACTGAGCCACCTGGGAAGCCCCACCTCCCAGTAGAATTCACAATGACAAGACGTTTCTTACCTCTGGTTTGGGGTGCCCTGGCATCTACAAGTTCAGTAGTTTGGGCTTGGAAATCTCTCCAGAGTCAGCTGGCAGATATAAACAAGCACAATAGAAGAATATATACTCCTAAATCAACTCCCACAAGACTCCCTCCCATAAAGCTCCACTAATGATGAGGTCACAGCGAAAAATTACAAAACATGGGAAAGGAAAATCAGCCCCCTGGGTACCCAAAAAGTTGAGCCTCAAAGTTTCTCCTCTAGCAGTAAGGGAGAAACAGGCCAATGGCCTCAAAAGAGACAATCTCTGAACCACTTGGCTATACAGACCCTGCTGACTGTTTTGCTTTCCCCACGAATGTGATTTTTGGTGGAGAACCTTGCCAGTCTCCACACAAGGAGTCAGGTTAGAAACAGAGAAAAGGAGAAACTCTCACGTTTTTGTAGATGGAAAGATGACTATGAAGCCCAAATCTCCAAACTCTCCAACCCTGGGTAACTGCCCACTTGGAAGTGCAGCACTCAAGGACTGAAAACGTTGCCCTTCTACAGTTTCCAACCTGCTGGTCGGCCCTAGAAGGCTGAATCTATATTGACAGAATATCAAGCAGCATGAAGGCCATTTTAGACAGGACTCTCCAACGGAAACGAGGTCTCGGAAGTAGCTCGCCTGAAAAGCCGGGGAAACGCAGGTTCCCGGGGCACCCGAGTGCTCTGAGTAACTGACCCTATTCATTTCCAGTCCCTACTGAGGTGACTTCAGTGAATTTCATTGTGAAATAAGCCCCATCTCCTTGGCCTGTCTTTTAGGTTCTAAATGATTTTGCTCCAATCTACACTTCCAGTCCCATTTCCCAGTGCTCGAAGCAAACTGGATACTAGCTGTTTCCCAAACTCAGATTACACTTCTCCACTCTACGTCTCTGCTCCCATCTCCCCACATCGTATCCATATAATCAATGGCTACTTATTCCTCACTCAAATGCCTCTTCAAGGGAAAGTGTAAGTTGCTCAGTTGTGTCTGACTCTTTGCAACTCCATGGACTGTCCATGGAATTCTCCAGGCCAGAATACTAGAGTGGGTAGCCTCTCCCTTCTCCAGGGGATCTTCCCAACCCAGGGATCGAACCCAGGTCTCCTGCATTGTGGGTGGATTCTTTACCAGCTGAGCCACAAGGAAGCCTTCCTAATTCCTACTTCCCAAAGTGACCCCACATACCTGGAGACTCTACCACACTGTGTCTGTGTCCCATTTCCAGTCTTTCTCATACTCCACCTTCTCTGATGGTTCTACTGGACACCCACCTCCTCTCCCTTCCACAAAAGATAGAGACTTGGGAATATGTTCATCAAACATGCTATACGACTCACTTCTGTCACAGAGCTACAGTATCACTGAATAGTGCCGTGCATCAGAAGTATAAGTGCCAATGTGTTGTCATGTCCGTCTGTGGCTCATGGGGGCTTGGCCTCCTTTGGGTCACAAACAAGTGAAATGTTGAGGAGAGTGCTGCTTCTAATACTTCAATCATCTGAGTATCAATTTTCCATAATTTTTCTATCCTCCTATGATCCATACCATTATTTGTTTCACGTTTTTGTTCAAATGGGTTCACTTGTTAAAACCTAGATTGATGTATCTTGAAAGAAAACTTTTCATCACTACTATAAATGGGAAATTAATATCACTTGGAATTAAAAGAAAGTTGCCATACAAAACAAATACAAGTATAAAAACAACAGTACTATTAAATTCTAGTTGGACATAATTGCTTGCCCAAAGCTCAGTGCTGGAGGCCGCTGTCTCTTTATTAAAAGGGGAGATTAACAAATGTCAGACAGGTGCCAGAGCCTCACCATCAGCAGACAGAGTTTCTGCTTCGTGTAACCAGTGGTATTGAAGGAGAATATGAAAGGAAGTAGCTTAGTCACCATGGATTCAAGGTTACCTAGTGCACTCAGAGGCCTGAAAGGTGAGTCTGTTCCCTGCTCTTCATGTCCAACATCTGGAGAAGGGATATACGCTGGAAAGGACCTTGCTACAGAGGACGTGAGACCAGATTGAAACCCCAAATGGTCACAGGATGGATAAGTAATCTTAGGAAAGTCACGGTTGTCTCATCAGCACCAGTTGTCTCATCAGCAAAATGAAGATAACACAATCTGGTTTTAAAAGGTTGCCCTGAGCTTGGACACAGGGTACAGAAAAGGACCAGGGGAGTACGTGGCACATGGTTGGGTGCCCAGAACATAGCAGCAGGATTCATCACTGTTGTTGGTATTGTTATCAGGCACATGGGAAATCAAAGAACTCCTCCAGAGGAAGATAACGGATAGAACCGAAGCAAAGGTTATCAAGAGCCAAAGAGAGACACAAAAGCTGTGCCCGGGCCTGAGAACCAGCACTGTTCCAGTTCCTGCTTCCAACGAGATGCCCAGAACTGAGCCAAGAACAAGGAAACTGATAGGAGACTTGCTTGGTGTGGTCACCAGGCACCTGAGTCGTCATTTATTGTGACTGCCAAGTTCCTGTAGGGACTGGAACAATGAGACACCAAGGGTGACTGTCATCCATGACCAGCAGAGTTCCTCAGAGAATTTCCAAGTGAAGCATGGGCAGGGAATGGATAAGGCAAAATTCCATGCATCAGCGAACCACTTTTAGAATCAGAGCAATCAGAGAGGACGAGACAGGCAAAAATGGGACTGGATGAACATTTCCTTATCACCCTATCCAACCTCTCCCCACTCCCAACCCTGAAGTCACAAAAGTCACATGGAAAAATATATGCTTGAAGAGTTCTACATGTACAAGCCATGGACACACAGGGGTTTTCTCTCTCTCTCTATCTCACCATCTCTCTTTCCTGCTCTCTGTCTCTCTGTCTCTGAGTCTCTCCTGCATTGTGCATCAACATTATTGGTCAAAGGGAAAGAACTAAAGTGACTAGAAAAAAGGAAGACCTCTGAGCTCATGTAACACCCAACTGAAGGAGTACCAGGGAAGTAAAATATTCCAAGGTTTTGGTCAACAGAACCTCAAAATGCTGCATTTGATTTTCTACTTTCCATTCATATCCATAATATTCATATCTTAATCTATATTCATAGACTTACCATTTATGAAGAGTTTGCTCAGGAAGGAAGGTCATTTTTTTTTTAAACTGCTGGAGTTCATCATTAGAAAAAGAACAAGTAGGATAAATAGAGAAAAAAATTGGAGCAAGATAGGGGTTGCTGCTGCTGCTGTTAAGTTGCTTTAGTCGTGTCCGACTCTGTGCGACCCCATATATGGCAGCCCACCAGGCTTCCCCGTCCCTGGGATTCTCCAGGCAAGAACACTGGAGTGGGTTGCCATCTCCTTCTCCAATGCATGAAAGTGAAAAGTGAAAGTGAAGTTGCTCAGTCATGTCCGACTCTTAGCGACCCCATGGACTACAGCCCACCAGGTCCTCCGTCCATGGGATTTTCCAGGCAAGAGTACTGGAGTAGGCTGGCATTGCCTTAGGCTCTGCCAATTATCGGATTATGCTGTCTATACCAGAGCAGTCATAAAATTAATTTAAACACTCTCCACCACTCCCCCCACCCACAAGTGTCTAAACTGACCAGGTGTTTGAGTATCTTACAAGCACAGCCACAAAATATTTTGCAAATAACCTGTACTCTCATATCTGAGCCTTGAGATGCTAGTGATGAGGTGGGTGGGGTATAGTCCCCTGTCCTTTCAGAAGTTTGTCCTTTTCCTTAGCATCCCTGTTCACACTAAAGATGAGAGCCCCGTAGACCTTCAGTTCAAATTCCTGCCCCACTAATTATGACTGAATGTCCTTGGACCAGTCTTTTTAAACTACCTGGGTCAAATACTCATGTATAATACAGAAGAGCAAAATAAAACTTAACTTTGAGTAAGAACTTCTTTTGAGCTAGATATCATGCTTGGAGCCTTAAACAGTTTCTGCATTATTTATAGAGGTGTCACTGCTGTCGTCCCTCAGCATCCACAGGGGACTGGTTCCAGGACCCTACGTGAATACCAAAGTTCATGGATGCTCAAGTTCCTTATATAAAATGGCACGTGCACTCAGTCATGTCTGACTCTGCGACACCATGGACTGTAGCCCACCAGGCCCCTCCGTCCATGGGGTTTTCTCAGCAAGAATACTGGAGTGGGTAGCCATTCCCTTCTCTAGGGGATCTTCCTGACTCAGGAATTGAACCAACATCTCTGGTGTCTCCTGCACTGGCAGGCATATTCTTTACCACTGAGCCACCTGGGAAGCCCATAAGATGGCATAGTATCTGCATACAACCTATGCACTGGAGAAGGAAATGGCAATCCACTCCAGCACTATTGCCTGGGAAAATCTCATGGACAGAGGAGCCTGGGAGGCTACAGTCCATGGGGTCACAAAGAGTCGGACACGACTGAGCGACTTCATTTTATGCACATCCTCCCGTCTACTTTGCTACTCTAGATGACTTATGATACCTAATACAATATAAATCCTATGTAAATAAATGCTGGGGCATGACAAATTCAATTTTGCTTTCTTGAACGTTCTGGAAATTTTTTTAAAATAGCTTTGATACAGAGTTTGTTGAATCCATGAATGAGGACCCTGAAGATGCAGAACCTGTGGATACAGAACAGCTGGGTTTATAGAGGTTTTCTTATTAAGTCTTAGAACCTTTTGAGCTAAAGAATGTCATTTCCATTTACAGAAGAAGAATCAGGGTCAGAGAGAGCTGTTCATACATAGTCCAGGCCTTAGCCCTGGGGTGCCAATGTGGTGGTGGTAGGGACATGATCAGCTAATGGTTCCAAAGAGGCGATTCTAAAGATCAGAATGGATGACCCACACTGATCACCTTTTTGTGCCACTATCCAGCTCTATGGGGGCAGAATTTGGTCTTATTTAGAGATGGCATCACTGACTCGATGGACATGAGTTGAGATAGTGAAGGACAGGAAAGCCTGGCATGCTGAAGTCCATGGGGTTAGTCACAAACAGTCAGACATGACATAGCAACAGAACAAAAGAACTGTTGGTTCTCTTCATATAAACTCCCATCTATAGGATATTGGTACTTTTAATATCTCTAATGGTGGTGATGATAGGCACCAGGCCTTATGTATAGAACACCTACCACTGGTGACATGTTATGCCAACAAATATCCATGCCTACTGAATAAATGAAGCAGAGGATGAAACTCCAACAAATATTTGTCCATGAAGCAAAGATTAAGCACCCAACTGGTCACCAAGCAAAGAGGAGTAAAATTCTGCATAGCAATAGGACTCAGGTATGTCACCAGCCTACGTGGGTGTTATGCATGGGGAGTACAGAAAAGTGAAATTCGGGTTCCACTGTAACAGCCCCAGGACTATGTGCAGCCCCTGGCCGATTCCCAGGACAAAGGCAAAAAGATAAATGGTAGAATAAGACGTTCCCAGAACTCAGTGTGCAAGTTCCCAGAATATTTCTATGAACTATCAGAAGAACACCAAGAGAGTATCTTGACAGATGAGAACATTCTACTTAGGATTCAACTATTTAAAGACGAGTGAATACGTGCTTTCCATATTCACGTGTACTTGAATTATGTGTGTTGTTATGTGTATTGCCTTTTATCATCATTCAGCATCAAAGGCCCAGTCTTGACAATGGTTCATATAATATTTAGAAAGGTGGCAACCATTTTGTAGCCATGAGGACAAAAGCTACAAAGTAAGAATGGGAAAGGGGAGAAGTAGAAAGAACGGGATCCATGATGGTCAGGCAAAGCAGCTTTTTCAACCTGAGATAGCCTATCTTTGGATTTTGGTTTATAGGAAAATAAATTCCTGTGTTGAAGTCAGTCTTAGTTGGGCTTCCCGTCACTTGCAACTGAGCATATTCCTAACTGATACACATCTTTACAGTCATAAGGCTTCAGGAGCATTGGATGAACGAGAAGCACTTTGGAAACAGGTGCAGTCTAAATGAATATTCATTACAGTTATGATACTGGGCCTCACTGGTGGCTCAGTGGTAAAAAATCCGCCTGCCAATGCAGGAGACAAGGGTTTGATCCCTGGGTTGGGAAGATCCCCTAGAGGAGGCAGCAGCAACCCCATCCAGTATTCCTGCCTGAAAAATCCCAAGGACAGAGGAGCCTGAAGGGCTACAGTCCACGGGGTCGCAAAGAGCTGGACACAACTGAGCACGCACACCCATGATGGTGCTCGTGGCAATAATCTGTCTAAGGGACCATATGGAGAGAAAAAAAATGGAGAAACAAGGCTTCAGACCACTGCAACCTGGGTTGACTATCCGTGACCACCACAGCTCTCAGTGAAGAAGTATCTGGAATTAGATCTGCAGAGACTATTCAATTACCACATTTGTGAGTTAAGAAAGTCATTTTTTTTTTTTAATGTGGACCACTTTTAAAGTCTTTATTGAATTTGTTACAATACTGCTTCTGTTCTATGCTTTGTTTTTTTTGACCACAAGGCTGTAGGAGCTTAGTCCCTGATGAGGGATCGAATCCACATCCCCTGCTTTGGAAGGTGAAGTGTTAACCACTGGACTGCTAAGGAAGTCCTGCCAGCATTCTTATTTTACCAGCTTTTCCAATTTTCTTAAAGTCTCTTAAAATTATTTAAGATGAACTGCTTTTCAAATGTATGGTTAGTAAAAATCTTGTGAGTCTATTTTCCTTTTGTTGACTTAATTTTTCTGAAAAAATTTCCCAAAAATGCCAGATTATGCAGGTTTGGGCAAAAGGAGAAGTGGGTAGCAGAGGAGGAAATGGTCAGATAACATCACCAACTTAATGGACATGAATTTGAGCAAGCTTTGGGGGAAAGTGGAAGACAGAGGAGCCTGGCATGCTGCAATCCATGGGGTCACAAAGAGTTGGACTCGACTTAGTGACTGAACAACAACGCAAGTTAAGAATTCTTATATATGAATGTTTCTGAATAAAATATAACTAGAAAAATGTCCTCTGTTTCATATTCTGTGTGTATTAAAACTTACTCCTTTGGTATCAAAAGATGAAATCAGTGTAGTAATGGGTCAGAAAAAATGGAGAAATTCTGAAAAAGAGAGAGCAGCTGTGGCATAGTTTTTTAATCTCCCCAATTCCCAATACAAAAACTAGAGCAACTAGATGAAAAAAATCAAAGACCTATAAACAATATTTGTAACTGCACTATGCATCTAGTATTCCCAAGAAGCCCCCCAAACTAACAGGTGGGGATAAAACACTAACATTCTGACACCAGCTCTAATGTGCGTGCTTTTTCCACGCCAGCAAGCAATTCTGCAGCACGTACTGGGTGTCCTTAGTTCAGCTTAGTTCTGACACTGCCTACCTGGGGATACCTGTTAGATCCCACAGGTAGATACGTAGGGCTCGGCTGTACAAGACTGATACTTCCACCACCCCCAACTTCAGAAGTCAGTCAGAAGTCCAGACTGTCACCTGTGCTTTGGACCAACCGGCTATAGACTGGAGGTTCCAGTGGCCCCTTCTTGTTTATTTTTTGAGTATAATTGCTCTGCAATATTGTGTTAGCTTCTGCTGTACAACAATGTGAAGCAGCTATGTGTATACTTAAATCCCCTCCCTCGTGAGCCTCCCTCCCGCCGCAGCCCCATCCTCTCCTCTAGGTCGTCTCCGAGTGCTGAGCTTGCTCCCTGTGCTGCACGGCAGCTCCCCACTAGCTGTCTAGATTGCGCACGGCAGTGCTGATCCCCTCCCTGCCCTTCCCCCGATGTCTTCATGTGTCTGTTCACATCTGTGTCTCTACTCCTGTCCTGCAAAAAGTTCATTTGTACTATTTTTCTACATTCTATATATGTGTGTGTGTGTGTGTGTGTGTGTGTGTGTGTGTGAATTTGCAACACTTGTTTTTCTCTTTCTGACTTACTTCACTCTAGATGCCAGAAGCTAGGTCCATCCATATCACTACAAATGACCCAATTTCATTCCTCTTTATGGTTGAGTAATATCCCCTTGTATATATATACTACATCTTCTTTACCATTCCCTTCGTGGGTTTGATTAATTTGCTGGAGTGGCTCACAGAACTCAGTGAAACATTTTGCTTGCTCTATTTCCAGTTTATTATAAAAGGATATAACTTGGGAACAACCAGATGGAAAAGATGCACAGTACAGGGTACGTGAGAAGGGAGGCAGAGCTGCCATGCTCCCTCCAAGCATGGCACTCTTCCAAGATCTCTGTACATTTACCAAGCCAAAGCTCTCTGAACACCATCCCTTTGGGTTGTTATGGAGGCTTTATTCTATAGGCACCATTAATAAAATCATTGACCCCCTCACCTCTCTGGAATTCAGATGGGTTGTACTAAAAGTTCCAACCCTCCAATTACATAGTTGGTTCCCCTTGCAATCAGCCTTAGTGCTTTCTATATTAGTGGAAAGTTAGGTGTGGTTGAGAGGGACTATTTATGAATATCAAGACACCTTACAAGTGAAAGTGAAGTGGCTCAGTTGTGTCCAACAGGTATGTAGCCTGTCAGGCTCCTCCATCCATGGGATTTCCAGGCAAGAATACTGAAGTGGGTTGCTATTTCCTCTTCCAGGGGATCTTCCCAACCCAAGGATTGAACCTGGGTCTCATGCATGGCAGGCAGACTCTTTACTGTCTGTGCCACCAGGGAATCCTGTCAAGATCTGCCCAATCTAATCATGGGTGAGTAGGAAGAGTCCACAGTAAGAAATGAAGACTCTGTAACAATCTAGTTTCCTTCAGCATCCGAAACCAGTACCCCAGGACTCCCTTTCAGGAGAGGACTCCACATCAAGGAACAACTAGTAGAAATAGCAACAAATTCATAATTAAGTAGGAGTCAACACACACAATGGGAGGAGAAAGTCCAGATAAAATGTCAAGAAGGGAAACAGAGTCAAGAAAAGTCACCATGCTTCTTAATACTATATAAAAACATCAGGAAAGTCAATTCTCTTAAGTTACAAAAGCTATCTTAAACTATACTTCTTTCTAAAAGTTCAGAAAAACAATCTGATATAAAAAGTGAACAACAGACATTTACCAAAGATAAATCCCATACAAAATTATTTAAAAAGAATAAAGGAGCAGAACAACAATCTTGCAGACAATGAAATCACACCAGAAAAACATGCTCACAAAACTGATCAAAACTATACATTTCTATTTTTAAAAGAGCTAAGACACAATAAGAAAATCAGCAGGACACAAAAGAATAGTATTGATTAGACTTTGAAAAACTTGGAGATGAGACCACAGATATAAGAAGAAATTTTAAATAATTTTCAGAAATGAAAATTAAACTAGAAGGAACACAGTATGAATAAACAGGACAGATTATGCCTTAAGATAAACAAAACATTAAAAATATAAAAGAAATTAAGGAAGAACTAAAAGAGTTTTAAATAAAGTAAAAACTATTTAAAACAGGCAAAGACATCCAACACAGTAATAAGAGGAATGCCTTCAAAAATGAAAACCAAAACAAGGAAAGACAACAAATGCTAAACATTATAATTCAGGAAAACTTTAGAAAATAAAGATTTAAAACTTACATTGAACTGTATATATATATCTGAGACTCTTGACCCAAAGCTATCAACATTAAGATATACTCTAGTAAAATAATTAATCGTAGAAAGAAAAAAGGAAGGAAGGAAGGGAAAAAAATCTGTTAAGACAATTGGGAAAAAGAACAAGTGATCTATAAGACAAAAAAAATTAGACATGAGTTCAATACTATATGTCAACAACTTTATGACAGAAGAAAATAGAGTGAAATATTTAAGAAATTCAAGGAATGAAAATATGAGTCAAAATTTTGTATTTAATAATAGTACCTTTAAAGTTCAAAGGACACAGACAAATGTTACCAACCCAAATAATAGTGCTTCAATAGTACCCTTCCCATGGAAACTTCTAGAACACAAGCTTTAGACAACCAACTTGAGAGGCATCAACACAAGGACTGTTTATAAGCTTTAACATATAGTTTCTTGTGGAACTAACACTAAATGAGGGTTCCAAAGAAAAGAGTATAATTTAGAAGGGCTATTATGCCTGGGTATTGTGGCTATCTATAGCTCAGCTATAAAATAGGATTAATGAGAAGACCATATGGAAAAAACTTTAGACTTTTCTCCATAATTATATTGGTGGTACAGTGTTAGTACTGTCCTGAAATTTGTGTAATTTGGGGTAAGTAAATAACATGAGATGCTCTGGTTTTTATCACTCCATGTGTCCCTGAGAACCAAGGTTCTCAGTGTGGGGAAAAAAGGAGATATGGATACATCCTAGAAGAGGGTACGTTATTTTAAAAAAAGAAAGAAACAATAACTGGGGTCTTGAATTTGAAGTGGAATCATTGGTATAAACTCATGAGCGCTATTGATGAGTTCTAAAGATGACTGTCCCAAGCATGGAGATTGTGATCTTGAAACACATGAACAGAAGAAACCAGAGCTTCTTGGAGAAATGGCTGATTCTGTGGCTGGGGCAGGAGTGTAAAAGGTGAGCCAGGAATACCTTGTCATACGAGCTACCCCAAAAACTTTCAAGGACTTGGGTCATGGAAAAGCACTCAAGAGCCACCTTTGAAGAGGCCAACAACAGAGCAACTTAAGCTTCAAAAAGAAACAAATGCAATTGACTGAATCTCTTCAAATAAATTTAAACTCTTAAGATAATAATGACATTTTACAAATAATTATTTTAGAATAGTTTTTGTTCACAGAAAAATTGTAGAGGTAGTCTGGAGAGTTTCCATATTCCTCATACCCACTTTCTCCTAACTAACAGCTTACATTAGTATAATTTATAATACATTTGTTACAATGAGTAAACTGATACAAACATGTTATTTCAAACTAAAGCCCACTCACATGAACTATCTCTCCATTTATTTAGATCTTGTCTGATTTCCTTCATTAGTGTTTTACAGTATTCTACATATGGATCCTTCACATGTTTTGTTAGATTTATACCTAAGTATTTCTTTTTTCTTTCATTTTATTTCCCCTCCCCTTCCCTTTCCTTCTTCCCTTTCTTTCTTTCTTTCCCTTTTCCCTTCCTCCCTCCCTCCCTTCTGTATTTCCTTTTGGTAATTAATTTGTTCCTCTCTTTTTTGATGACAATTCACAATGATGGTTAGTCATCTTGGGAATGTAGGGAGTCAATTCATTATCTTGAAAATTCATAAATACAAGGGGAAAATTAAGCCTTTAACCAATCTTTCATATATAAACTGTGCTATCGGGTAATCAGCACAGATGCTGGGAAATATTCAGGGCAGGAGGAGACGGGGACGACAGAGGATGAGATGGTTGGATGGCATCACTGACTCAATGGACATGAGTTTGAACAAACTCCAGGAGATAGTGAAGGGCAGGGAAGCCTGGCGTGCTGCAGTCCATGGAGTCACAGAGAGTCAGACATGACTTAGTGACTGAACAACACCACCAGGCAATCAAATACAGATGAGAGTAAGCATCTCTTAACATTCATACCTCTCTTACATGGGAAAAATGGCAGACAAAGTATTATCATTTTACAAACTTAATGAATGAAAGCATCTAAGCATTGCATGTTGATGTCTCTAACATCGAACCAAAAAAAAAAAAAAAGGCATTTTTTTTCACACTTACGTGAAAGAACACATTACCAACTACATTCTTTCAGAATAGATCAAATCTGAGTCCAGACCAGCCTCTGGGCCCTCTTACAGGAAAGACAGAGCAGCATGCTAAATGGCACCCTGAATTGCAATCAGCAAAATCCAGGGTGGGTGAAACTCTCAGGTCAAATGTCCCAAGTTCTTTCAACACAAATAGTTAAAGACTAGAAAAAGATGGAGAGAAACCTATAGACCGAGAGAAACTTTTCAAATATCTTTTGTCTTTTAAAACGAGTGTCAAGGGAGGTCCATTAACTAATAAAACTATAAAGAAATGCAAGGAAGTGACACAAAAGTCAGGGCTATGGGGAGAAAAGATGTGATTGCAATGGGGCACAAGAAAGGTTTCCAGGGTGTCTGCAAAGTCCTCTTTCTTGACCTGGGTAGCAACTGCAAGGATGTTTCTCTTATAAGAACTCCTTAAATTGCTCATTTTTGGTGTTTTCTTTTTCCTCTGTGTGTCTTATTTTACTTTAAAACAGTTGATCAAAAATAAAGGAAGAAGAAAGAAAAATGGAGTATTCTGGTCTTCCAGAAAGCTCAAGTAGTGATAAGCAAATTATAGACACTTACGAGTCCTGAGTAGTAAGTTAAAATATTTTCACTTTACATAGAAGCCAATATCAGATTAGGCTTATATATCGTCCTCTACGAAGAACACATGACCCTGCCATTCTGAACTTCTAAATGGATCCTTTGTGACACTTCATTGTAATGATTATTCACAGAAATTAGCAAGCAGAGAGGGGAGAAAAGAGGAAAAATCAATGCAGAGAAAGAGTCCAAATTCAGTGCCTTGCCTCTTGCTTTTGCAAAAATGACTCTGAGAGATTTTTTTAAAAATCCAGCGAAATTGCAAACATCTCCCGTACAGATGATCAAAGCCCTTCCTATGGGATACTACTTCATAATTGAATCATGCAAACTGCCAGGAAGTTTATACCAACCTACATTTTCTGTGATGTTAACCTATTATTCCTGGCCCCCTTGTGTACTTATACTATTCTCAAAGATATCTTTAAATAGTCCCTTACCTTCCATCTTACCAGTCAAACAAACATGTACAGGAGAAGTGGAATGCATAAATAGTCTCTGCTCATCTATTTGCAGTTCAAAAGATTGGCCCACAAAGGGGGAAACGAAAGTCGAAATTTTCTCTTTAGAAGTGTTTAGACATTCACGGGGCAGAGTCAAAAACATTCACTGCAGAGGGAAGACATAGCAGCTATTCATGTAATGGGCAATGACTGCACTGCTGGTTTTTTAAGATGGGTCATAATTTGGCAAGCTCTTACAGATGCATAAAAACTGGCATCTTTTCAGAGATGGGAAAATCCATCTTCTAAATTCTAATGTATGATAATCTCTTAAAATGGATTCATCTTTTGGGTTTAGATTTAACCTAGACTTTAGTTAATGCCTTCCATTGCACAGATGGGGAAAACTGAGGCCTAGAGAAAAGAACACACTCTCCCAAGGTCAAACAGCAAGAGAGTCAGAATTGGGATTTGAAAGCAGAGTTATTGACTCGACTTGTTCCTGTAGTGTCTAAGCGAAGTGAACTAAGAGGTATCTGTCAGGTATCCTGGGCCTGGAATAGGGGTGGGAGGAGCAGTTTAGAATTTCACTAGTAAGGGCTGCTCTTGGGTCATGTGATTCCCTGGGTATCAGGAACTGCAAAGAGACAGCCCTCTTGGTCTCTCAGAAGGAGTGAGTAAGCCTAGGAAACACATTCAGAAAGGACTGAAGGATCTACCTTTTGGTAATTAAGTCCCCAGAATGTCAGGGACCACAGCACCACCGGGAGACACACACTTAGTGTAAACACAAAGATAAAGGACGGAGAAGCTCTATCCCTGGGTAAAAGTATAGCCCTGGGACAGAAATGGTGTCAGACAATTCCATTTCCAGGACCAACCTGGGAAGAATTCTGAATCCCATAAGATCTTGGGTGGATGTTGACGGGCTTGGGGTCAGCTGGCTGCCAGCTGGAATTATCTGGATGACTAGAAGAGAGTATTTCACCAGGCTCCTCCACTGGTTGAAGGAGTTTCGGGGAACATGGACTACATAATTTTGATAGATTTTCAAGATCACAAACTGAAAAAATTTCACCTCTGTCAATCAAGTATAATCTTCCTTCCACCGCAGGGTCCAGAAAGTTAAATGTTATCAGTGGGAAAATTGCACGTATTAAAATCTTTCCAACTTTAATGTTGTTCCAAAGGAAATGACATCATTTATTTCCCTGTACTTTGGAAGCAGCCAAAGTCCCTCCAGGTTAGAACCAAACAGCTGCAATTAGCCAACTAATTTGGACAAATGAGAGAGGGTCTATATGCCCAAATTACCCAAATAATTGGAACTTTGGAGTCTTAGACCCCCCAAATAACATCGGCCTAAGTCTGAATCTTTGCGGTTATCCTACTAAAGAAAACAATATATTATACTCTGTAATTTAGGGAGATGGTCTTTTTTTTCTTTTCTTTTCCTTTTTTTTCTTTTGACATTAGATCGATTGGAAACCCATGGAGGGAGAATTCCACATGGGTGAGGGAGAAAGAGATCCAATTAAATAGGAAATGCTAACAAGCTCCTTGAGTGAGCTCTGAGGCATGCCGGGATATTACGTGTCCACAAAGAAAATATTAATTTTAAGCTCAAAGAAAAAAAATAAAAATGGGAATTTAAGGGACAGGGGAGAATAAGGAAAAAAGTGTCAGGATATTTATATAAACTGTCATGCCAGTGTTTTCATGAAGGCTCATGCCCTCTAAGCAGTCAATCAACACTCTCTCTGATCACAGACTTCGCTCTGATTTGAGTGGGGAGATGTCAGCCAAGGAGAAAAACATGTGGAAAATCTGTTAGCCATGTGTGTCATTCCTGATGTCAACATGTAAGGAAATATGGGAGAGACCTAACACTTGCGCATTTCCATTCCAGCTCCAAGGATGCCAAAGGACACTATTGGCTTTTAAAAGTATCATTTCTTATCACCATTGCTGTTGTTGTTTCTATGATAATGGTAATGATGACGAAAATACACCTGATTCCCTGTTAGCCCAACATAAATAAAACAAGGCCACCTGGTGCCCCGGGACTAATGGGACGCTATCAACCTGTGCCTAAGGAACTGTCTGGGAGTTTAACTTTGTATTTCTTGCCAATGGAAAGCTGAAGACAGGCTTTTTTTTTTTTTTTTTTTTGGAAACACTGGGGATTTTTTTTCTAGTCTTGTCTTAAAGCCTCTTTCTTGATAGGGTATAGAATTCAAGACAGCCTCAGACTAAGAGGTCAGGGAGAGGACCCGTAGCAATTCTGTTTAGCGAATCATATGTTGGCAGGTGTGTTGGAGTACGGGCAAGAACAGTGGGCTGGTTGAAGCAGAATCAGCACTTAATCTGGGTGACATCGGAAAAGTCACCGAAACTTCTGAGCCTAGGTTTCCTGCCGAGTGAGAATTCCGTCCTAGGGCTGCTCTTCTCAGACAATAATATGCATACCAATCGCCCGGAGATCATGTCAAAATGCAGATCCTGTTTTGAGAAGTCTGGGAAAGGATCTGCGGTTCTTCATTTCTCATAAGCTCCCAGATAATGCTGGCCCGTGGACCACACTCTTTGAGCGGCAAGGGCTTAGACGATGTTTACAGCGAACATCTGCTGCTTCAGGGCTTAGAGCATCTTTGTTCTCTCATCAACTACCTGATTTTCTTTTGGGAAGCATACACACTCTCTAGCAATTAGGGCACCCAGGTGGGACTGATGCTGACCCTCAACCCTAATTCTTAGGATGGGCCCATGTTTTAGGCCTCACCAACCAGGGCACTCCATTTCTGTGACTGGCTCCTAGGTGATCATGTGGCCCGTGGTAGGTTACTATCACCTGACCATATACCCCTGGGAGGGCTTTTGCTGCTGCAGTCCTCTTAACTATAGCTAGGATATTAGTCAGAGATTCTGAGAAGACGTTGTATCACATCATGGTAAACCCTACCTGAAAATGTCATAGAGAAGAGAACCAAGCTGAGAGATCAATGGCATCATTTGAACTCCTAGGTGCAGCCATTTGAAGGCAAGATTCCTGGCTTCTTTAGTTATACAAGCCATTCATAAATGTAATGACTACAGACATGATAACACAAATTGCAGCTTCATTATCAATATTTTCTCCATGACTTTCTTAATATAGACCAGACAACATTTTTGTAAAGAGCCAGATAGTACACATTCTAGGCTTACAGAACATACAGTCTCAGTAGGAAGGCCTCAATTCTGTGGCTGTGGCACAAAAGCAGCCATAGGTAATATGGAAACAAGTGGGAATTGCTATGTTCCAATAAACTTATTTACGAAAACAGGCATCCAGGCCACAGACCATAGTTTGCCAACCCTGTATGTGTGCATGCTCAGTTGCTTCAGTCGTGTCTGACTCTTCGTGACGCTATGGACTATAGCCCACCAGGCTCCTCTGTCCAAGGGATTCTCCAGGCAAGAATACTGGAGTGCGTTGCCATGCCCTCCTCCTCCAGGGAACCTTCCTGACACAGGAATTGAACCAGTGTCTCCTGTGGTTCCTGTACTGCTGGCAGATTCTTTACCACTGAGCCACCAGGGAGGAATTGAACCAGTGTCTCCTGTGGTTCCTGTACTGCTGGCAGATTCTTTACCACTGAGCCACCAGGGAAGCCCTTGCCAAAGCCCTTGATTTGTAGTTATCTGCCCATTTTCAAGGCATAAATACTTGCAACATGGTTGATAGCAAGCTACCAGAGTAATGTCACTGAATGCAGAGCTGGGAGAGGATTAAGCCCCAGCCCCTCATTATATATAGTCTCTACCATAGAGATACCATCGAGATAACTACAATAACATAGATGATAGTAACATGTAGTGTATTCATTAGGAAGTGATACATACGTTTGAAGTGTTTACCTCCTTTGTCTTGGTATCATTTCTTTAATTGCAATTTTATAAAGTTGACTTTTAATAGCATGTCTAAACCACAGTACAAGCCAGGTCCAGTGTACACTGCACCCTCTCTTACCTTTTTGAAAAGTTCAAAAGTAAAACAGAGAAATCAGGATCCAAAAGATATCACAACAGTAGATCAAAGTTTGGAACAGGATTAACAGCATCTTCAGGAATTGCAGTTTAAAATTCCAACGTATTAAACAAGTCCTTTTTGAAATGGTAATGCCTTGTACCTGAGTAGAAAAGACAATTAAGATAATGTGTTAATTTTCCCCTTGAATCTGACAGTAATATTTTGATCCTGTTAATTATCCAGAGAAAAGAAAATGTATATAATGTGAGAGCTCTGTGCAGAGCTGACATGCTTGCTGCCTGGTTAAGTAGGCACACTTATCCTATAATTAGCTGCTAGGAATGCAATTTCCATTCCTCCCTAAATACACCCACTAAAAAATAAACCAATGTGGCGTTTCATGGCCGATCCAGCCTGGTTTTCCCCCTGGGACAGTGGCCAATGATTATTTACTAAAACTTATCCTCCTTTCAAAACTATCAGAAAATAGCAATCTGGCTGCTAATGATTTCTGGCAGGTGAGGGTTAATCAATGCCTTAAGATCACCGAAAGACCATGTCATTATAGCCCCAGCATGCTTGCCTTCGCCAAGGGATAAACTTATCGATGTCACTAGCTGAGCATTTTAATGAGAGTTCATTTCAAGAGGGTGACCTTTTAAGTGGGCAAGTCAAGCCACGAGGGGGAGAAGGGTGGACCCAAAATTATTTTCATAAACTGGCAAGTAGGGTTTTTCAACAAATAGTAGGAGGTTCAGGACAATACTTTCTTTGGAATGGAAATTGTTTAACTGTGTATTTTATAAGATGTTTTACATGTAGTCCTTTCTATTTTTGAGTCTAGCTGCTTTACAATGTTGTGTTAGTTTCTGCTGTACAGCACAGTGAATCAGTCACACGATACATACATCCCCTGTCTTCCCATCTAGGTTGCCACAGAACACTGAGTCGAGTTCCTGTGCTATACAATAGGCTCTCATAAGTCATCTATTTTACACACAGTATGTATTTATATATATCAATCCCAATCTCCCAATTCATCCCACTCCTTCTTCTCTCTCCCGTGTTGGTAGCCATACGTTTGTTCTCAACCTCTGCGTCTCTGTTTCTGCTTTGCAAATAAGTTCATCTATACCATTTTTCTAGAGTCCATATATATGCATTAATATAGGATATTCAGGGTTTCTCAGTGAACCCCCCCACAGTGCATGAGCCATGGAGACACAGGTTCAACTCCTGGGTTGGGAAGATCCCCAGGAGGAGGGCATGGCAATCCACCCCAGTAATCTTGCCTGGAGAATCCCCATGGGCAGAGGAACCTGGTGGGCTACAGTCCATGGTGTCGCAAAGAGTCAGACATGACTGAAGCAACTTATCACACACATGTGATATTTGTTTTTCTCTTTCTGACTTGCTTCATCTTGTATGACAGCGTCTAGGTCCATCCACGTCTCTGCAAATGGTACAGTCTCGTTCCTTTTTAAGGCTGAATAAAACAACATCCTCTAACTCTTCTCCAGGAATGCTGAAAAAAGAGGTGAGCTCTTCCATTAGAATGAATGGTAGCATTTAGGCTGTTACCTAAGGATAATCTATATCTACCCCTGGTATTTAATATGTTCTGTAGAAGCACAAACCATTTCTATCTTGCTTTATTCCTATCACATGTCTGTGTGTCTGATCTCCTCTAGTATTTTCAACAAGCATGTTAAGGTGGAAACACCAGGTCTGGTTTCAGAACATCCAAGTTCAGGGTCTAACTCACTCTATGTCTAGTTGTGGGACCTTGAGAAAGGCACATAAGCTCTCCGGGCTTCGGGTGTCTACATCTGTGAAGAAGATTATCAGATCCTCAAGGAAGTGCTTTCTAAAACACTGTACTCGGGTAGGCAATTGCTATTTTGGTCTTTGGGATCCCTATGAGGAGGGCCCAGTTTATAACAGATCTGCAGAATAAATAAATGCATGAATGGATGTGTGCACCCCTTCATTTAACAGTCTTCAGACTTCAGCTGAGGCTGTGTAAAGAGAGTTTGAGATCATGCACTTGGTGGGGGGGCCTGACTGCCCCCGACTGAATCACAGCTCTGCTCCTGACTCAATGACTGTGTGACCTTGGGTGAAGTTCATCTCTCAGTGCCTCAGTTTCTCATCTGTAAAATGGGAGTGTAATAATAGTTCCTCATTAGATGGTTACAAAGATAAAATTAGTTACTGTAAGTAAGTTTCTTGGAACAGTGCCTAGCACAGAATTAGTGCTGTGCAAATATGAAGTTTTATTGCTTTCATCATGATGTAGAAAATTTACCAAACAAAATACCATGTTCCACACTCGGCATTTAATATTTCAGACCTACTTTTCCTGGAAATTTGACATTAATAAGCAAATGTAGTTTCTCTTCTGAAGTTTGGCCTGGATGTGTAGGCCTTGATTGATGTATCACCAATCTCTTGGTGGTCATCTGCTCTCCTTTTTCCTCTCTCTGTGGCTTAGATCTGCTCCTGGGATTCATTGCAGAGAGCACAGGCAAGCCTGGGGCTTGGCTAAGACCAAGGGATTAAGGCTGTTCTGTCTTGATGAATAATGACAACAGTTGAAGTTCAAGTTAAGCAAGCTTTGTCGAGGTTGGGAATAATAGGATCACTGTTTCACAGACCAAACAGTTTGGCTGGTTGTTTTATTTTAATCCCCAAACATGGGCTTGCCCTATGTCCCTGAAGAAGTCCAGCTGCTTTCCCGGGCCCTTTCTTCCATCAAAGCCAAAACTCCACCTCTTGGGCCAGTGACCGATGGCCCACGCCCTCTCCTGGGGAAGCCTTCAGGGTATCTTCAACCTCCCTTTTAGGGCGCTGTGCCTGCAGAAAAGGAACCCTTCACTGACACACCTAAGATGGCATGCCCACGTGTCCATTCATCCAGCATTCATTCACCACCCCTTTGTCTGCAACATGCCTGCATTCAAACATCCCTTCACTCCAGCTTTCAGTCCTTCCACTGCTCATTCATCCACGCATTCACTAAATACCTTCTATGTACCTGGCACTACTCAGTCCATTAGAATATAACAGTGAACTAGAAACAGTGCCTGTCCATGTCAAGTTCACATTCCAACAAGCTCTCAGGTGATGCACATGTGGCTGGACCACAGACCATGCTTCCAGCAGTAAGGCACCAGATACAGAGTACTTCTTAAACGCCACACCCTCATAAACGGAAATGCCTTTTCTCGGAGGCACACATCTCTGCAGGTGGTAATCAGTGCAGTAATTGGGTCAAAAATTATCAGGCACAGGGGACATTCCTGGTTTCCTGAGTTTACCCTGCCTATTCTTAAACTCTTCTCCCAGAAAGGGACATAGAAGGATACTTTTCTTTGATCCATATTTCTTACTGTAAAGAAAAGACCTTAGCTTGTGATAGAGGAGTCAGATCCTCATCTGACCCTCATATTTTTAAGACAGAGGAATGTAGCAGGTACTCCTGAAATCACACCTTTTCAGAAGTTCCTTATTCTGTCTCTCAGTGAACACTTACTTTCTCCCATCCCAGTGCCAGGCATTGTGCAATCTTCTAGGAATTTAATGCTGAAGAAGGCAATTCAGACCTCTGTTCCCACAGACCATGGGGAAGCCTGACCTAGCCTGGGGGCTCAGGGAAGCTTTCCTCATGAAAGCAACCCTTGTATGAGACCTGAATGCTGAGAAACATTTAACCAGGGAACAGGCCAGGTCTACACAGAGGGCAGAGGATGTGCAAAAGCCTAGGGATGGGAGGGAAGAGAGTGTGTTTAAGAAATGGAAAGGCAAGGTGAGAATGGAGAAGACAACAGGGGTGTGGGAGATGAGGCTGGGGAGTTGTTGGTTAGTCACTAAGTTGTGTCCAACTCTTTCTGAACTCACGGACTGTAGCCCACCAGGTTCCTCTGTCCATGAGACTTCCCAGGCAAGAATACTGGAGTGGGTTGTCATTTCCTTCCCCAGGGGATCTTCCCAACCCAGGGATTGAGCCCAGGTCTCCTGCTTGGCAGGTGGATTCTTGACCACTGAGCCACCAGGGAAGACCCTGGGGACAAACCAGGCAGGTCTTTTTAGGCCCCATTAAGGCCCGGGGGCTTCATCCAAAGCGTAATGAGAAGCCCTTAAAAGTTTAGAGGAATATAAGAGCTCACTCTAGCTGTTGTGAATTCAAAGGCCTACAGGGGACCAGTCTAGCTCTAGGGGATCAACTGGGGGCTTCTGCAGTGGACTGGGCCCAGAACTACAGAACTGAGGCTAGAGATGATGCCTGGAATCCTGAAAAGGCCTGAGGAGGGGCTGCTTTCACTCTCAGGCCCATCTTGGGCTGTACTTCCTCCTGGATCCAGCTATGCTCCATCCCATCTTCTCCCTTACAAGGGAGAGACCAGGGCCTTTCACTCTAGCAACCTTCCCTGGAGTCTAGTCCAGCGTTTGGCTCAGCCCTCAGGAACAAATGATCCAGATAATGAGATAAAACACAGAAATGAAAGCGGTGGAGGAACTGCAAAGCAATGAATGAAATGACAGCTGGATTTGTGCAAGTCGAGTGTGCAAGTCGAGTGAAAATCCAAGGAGTAAAGACGCGATTCAGAGGTGCTGAATTATTAACTGGAAACACATTGGGACTCTTATTTAAGAGGCCTATGATGCTTGGGAAGCAAACTGGTCTCTCTAAGCCAGATATGTTAGGCTTGCACAGAGCTCACCAATATATATTATTTTTAATTTTAGAGCTGGAATTAGATGCCAATGTTTAAAAACGAAATAAAACACTGAGAGATTTTATATGAAAAACATGAATATCCAAATCCTCTTGGGGGAGGGGAGAGCCAAGTTATACTCATCTCCGCTGCATAGCAGGACGCCCCCCTCCATTTTCCAGTTACCACAGTCCCCGCCGCTCCTTACTGCCTCCCAGCACAGAGACTGCCGTCACTAGATCTACGTCATCATACTTGTGTGGTTTTGTTCTTAGAGCCAAGAGAACTGTGACCTACTTCTCATCCCCTCAGCTCTCTCCTTGGTTGGAAGGTGAAAGCTAGAGAGAGAGGGTAGTGGGTTTCAGCATAAATCAAGCAAGTAGGTATTGATGGGAAAGGGTAGAATTTTTTTTCAAGTATCATTTATTGACAATATGCAAACAAACTCTATCAGTCTTATTTTTTTGTTTTGGAACCCTGCCCTTGCGTTTGGGACTGCTGATCCAATCCATCTCTCTCACTGTATAGACGCATACATGGGACCCAGACAGGTGAAGCAAGCTGCCGGAGATCACACAGCGTTAGAGGGCAGGTTGGGACTGGAACTGGTAGGAGGCAGGTGCAAGTTGGCAGATGGGAGGAGGGTGGGGAAAAGGAAGATGACTGAGAGGTGGAAATAACAGAAGGACTACCTGGGCAGAGGGGCCTCCCAGGTGGTTCAGTGGTAAAGAAACCATCCGCCAATGCAGGACAAGGAAGAGATGTGGGTTCAATCCCTGGGTTGGGAAGATCTCCTGGAGTAGGAAAAAGCAACCCAATCCTCTGTCTGGAAAATTCCACAGACAGAGAAGCCTGGTGGGCCCCAATTCATGGGATTGCAAAGAGTTGGACATGACCAAGCAACTGAGCACACACCTGGACAGATGGGGATTAAGTGCTTGAGTTAGTAAGTGGAGGGACAGCAAGAGCTGGCAAGGAGGAATGGGAGAGAAAAGGAGAGTTCTCAAAAGTCCTGCATCCAAGGTTGTCTCTGGGGAAGTAAGAAAAAGGTGGTGGAGAAGGACCAATGTTACTTTGGCAACAGCAAGAAATACAAGAGGACCAGAGATGGTGCCCCTCCAGTAAGCATGGCAAGAAACAAGGAGAGCCTGCCCTGAACGGTATTTACCGGCATAGGGCCACGGTAAGCAGATGGGGATGGCGAGCAATCTCGGTCTGGCGAAAGTCTGACCGGGAAGCCCAGACTCAGTGCCTTTTGCCTCTTTGGGGGTCAGCACTGCTCCCCCAGGGACTTGGGTTGGGAAGGACAGAGCTGCTGGGACCTCAATGAAGGGTCCACTTTTTTGTTCTCAGTCAAGCAGACTTTGAAAGGGACACTTAAGACATCTAAGTACCATATTCTTTTTAGAGCAATATTCCTTTTAAATGGTTGTAACAGCCCCCAATGTCACACAAAACGTAACTTTCTTCTCTACCTGGTTAATTTTTAAGTTGCTGCTGCTGCTAAGTCGCTTCAGTTATGTCCGACTCTGTGCGACCCCATAGACGGCAGCCCACCAGGCTCCCCCGTCCCTGGGATTCTCCAGGCAAGAACACTGCAGTGGGTAATTTTTAAGTTGAGACATGATCAAAAATAATGAAAACAGATGACGGGCCGTCTGTCACTCATAAGTTTCTCCACTGACTTATTACGTTTGAAATTTCCATTTGACAGAGACTAAAACACACAAGCCAAGGGCAATGGACAAAAGGACCAATAAACTGAAATCAGGATCTTGAAGAGGTATCTACATGCCCATGTTTATTGAAGCATTATCATACTAGGAGACACAGAAGCAACTAAATGCCCATGGACAAATGTACAAACAATGGAATACTATTCAGTCTTAAAAAGGATGGAACTCGTGGCTGATTCATGTCAATGTATAGCAAAACGAATACAGTATTGTAAAGCAAAACAAACTAAAAAATAAAAATCAATTAAAAAAAAAAAAAAGGATGGAACTCTTGCCATTTGCAGCAACGTGGATAAACCTGAGACATTATGCTGAGTCCAGACCACCATGACGGTTAACTAATCCCCTCAACTTGTCTTCATAGTTCCAACGGCCTATCAAAATGCAAGAACAGTGTCTGCATTCAAACGATTGCCTGACTCTCAAATTATATCATCCTGCTTATATTTTAAGTATTTAAAGGTGTCAAATAATTTAAAGGATGCTTCCATTACAAAGTGACACTTGTCTGCAAGTCTCAGATCCCAAAAGAGCATCTTCCCCAGAGATTCCAGCTAGTGTGCCTGTTACTGTTGTTTTCGTTGCCAAGTCGTCATGACTCTTTGTGACCCCATGGACTGTATAGCCTGCCAGGCTCCTCTGGCCGTGGGATTTTCCAGGCAAGAATACTAGAATGGGTTATATTTCCTTCTCCAGGGGATCCTTCTCCTCTCCAAGATCCAGGAGACCTTCTCAACCAGGGATCGAACCCGCGTCTCCTGCATTGGTAGACGGATTCTTTACCACTGAGCCATCAGAGGAGCCCCATAGTATACCATTAATGATTATGACCATAGCTCTGGGTTATCAAGAAAGGTAAGGTTAAAACCCAAGAAAAACAAACAGAAGGAAAACAAAAAGAAAAAGAAATGTGTAATGATCAAAAACTATTGAGAAAAAATTTCCCAGCTCTTATATATCTAAAGTCGAATTATCTGGAAATTGTACTCATGTGAAACATCTTACTCCCATTGATACCAGATTAAGGAGGTCTTCTTTACATTATCTCAAATGAATAAAGCACTGTTTCATTGTTTCTCAAAGCATCTGTAAGAGCCTGGTGACAGAGGAAGTATCTGCATTTGAAAGGAAATCTTAAGGGGTTGTGAAGTCTCAGGAAGGTTCTTAAATGACCTAACCAGATGTTTTGAAGTCTGATACACCCTTAACCCAAACTGAAATTCATAACAAAGTCAAAAGCAATAGAGTCAAATTGATTCCAAAATGCCTTTTTCTAACAATTGTAACTGTTTACACAAAATGATTTTAGGAGAGCCTCATTCCAACCTGAGAGAGACTGTATGATCATGGAAACAATGGGATTCATTATAAAGTACGAAAAGGAAATGAAACTAACAATTCAGGTTAAGTCCTTTGTGCTGGCTAAATTAAGAATCCACATTTCTTAGGCTGCATAGAATCATGGTTAAGAGCCAGAACCTATAGCCAGACTGCTGCTATTAGACTCCAAGCTCTACCACTTGCTAGTTGGGTGACCCTGGGAAAGTTACTTGATCCCCCTGAGGCTCAGTTTTCTCACCTGTAAAATGGGAATAAAAATAGTATCCACTTCACGGGGATGTTGTATGGATTAAATGAGATACCAAGGGCTCAGATGGTAAAGAATCTGCCTGCAATGCAGGAGACCCACATTCAATCCCTGGGTGGGAAGATTCCCTGGAGAAGGGAATGACAATCCACTCCAGTATTCTTGCCTGGAGAATTCTATGGACAGAGGAGTCTGGTGGGCTACAGTGCATGGGGTCAGAAAGAGTCTGACATAACTAATCAATTGACACTTTCACTTTTGAGATGCCTGCTGCTGCTGCTGCTAAGTCACTTCAGTTGCGTCTGACTCTGTGCAAGCCCATAGACGGCAGCCCTAGAACATAGTAAATGATCAGTAAATTTTAACTATTGGAATTATTTTATTTTTTTTAGTATTAGGCATATTATGTAGACAGTGAAGTAACAGAAAAATTGTTATTTTTTCTTTTTGTATTTAAATATAAGACATTTAAAATTTTAAAATATTATTTCAAGGAAGAAGAAGAGAAATAAGGTTGCCTATACCTCTCCACTCAAGAAATAAAAATCCTGGGGGAAAACGTGGTTCCTTTAGTTGATTAATTTTGTGGATGAGGAAGTTATTTAAATTTGAACGGGTTTGGTTTGGTACACCCCATTTGAGACATGAACCAGAAATGTAGAGAGAGAGTCACATAAAATGATACTGAGCTGCATCCACACAGATCTAGCCCTGGGTTAAAAGGACCATACAAGTCAAAAGGACACCAGGCTGGGGTCTGGGTGCCTGACTTGCCTCGTTAGTATGGTTTCTGTTAACTTGAAGAATGACCCAGAAGAATCAAGTCAATTCTGCTTCCTGGGTTTCAACTTCCTCTTCTACAAAAGCAGTGGTTTGAACTCAACGACCGATAAGGTTTCTTCAGGCTGTAACTGCTTACATGACTTGACTCTGGACTTGACCTCTAGCAGCACAATGGTTCTGGTCCAAATCTGGCCACACACTCCATCCACACTGGATGACTCCTCCCTTCCTGGTCTTCAGGGACTCAGGCAAGGGATGTGAACAGACAGTCCAAACCCATTGCTCCTCCGGGGGGAAGAGCTCAAGCACGTGCTGCGCTGCTTCCAGTTCAAGTCACAGACCCACCACACAGGCCTATTTATTCTGCTGCAGAGGAGGGTGGGAACCACGTTATTTAAAGCAGAGCTGAAGAAATAGATATTCGAGAAGCAGCAGCTCATTATTTTGGAGGACTCTGGAATGAAAGTCCAAGGTAGAAACACAACACAACAACCGTTAGCATTTCCATTCTGCAAAGACAATATATGCCAGAAGCTCTGAAATAAAGATAGTGTGATTCGTTTATTATTCCTTCTCTTTAAAACCTGCATTAATTCTGATTTCTATTTAAATAAGAATGATTAAATTTTATCAGCTGAGATGGAAATATTGTGATAAACACTGGCTCGTGGCCAAACTAATCTCCCAAACCCACAGCTTACGGCCATTGTCTTGTACAGATATTTGAATGGCAATGGGCTTTTATCAGTATTTCTAAAGGCACTCATTTAATTATGTGGTTGTAAGGATTTTCAAAACCCCAAAGAATACCATCAATACATATTCATTTCTTGGATTAATTCAACATTAACATCAGAAAATATTGTCATTTAAAGGATGCTGGTACTTGTTTCTGCTTTTGCAGAAAATAAGGCATCCAGTTCTGGTTGCAACGGTGTCTTTTGAAACATTCTGTCAAACTGAAACTACGAAAATGCAATGCATAGTGAGGTAAGGCTAGAATTTAGAGTTACAGGGATTAGAAGGAGGGCTCCACAAGTCTTTAACAAAAAATACTTCATAGAGGCTGGACTGTAGCAAGGAAAAAAACCTCTGAACTAGGAAGTTTGTACGCATGCATGGATCTTGTCAATCAAATGTAATATATTTGAAAGCCTCAGGAAAAAAGAAATTCAAGGGCAGGGGCTGTCTAGGTGTTTCCTGCCCCAAATTTCTATACCCAGAAACTTGAGTGATCTAGATTTCATCACCACAGGGGATACTGCATTTCTTCAAGAACTGATAAAAGATACAAAAATACACCTGACATGTTTAGCATTCATGTTTCCTGTAAGGTAGGCCTTCATTTTTCAACATGATGATGAATCTGTTTGGGAACAAAGACTCACATTATAACTTAAACTGGAGGGTTCTTATATAGGGTTGGCTGAATAGGACAACTCCATTCATTGCAACTGAGACCCACATGGTTTGCATTTGCAAACTCAACACCTCTTTCTCTTTTTAGATGTGTCTTTCAGCTTGACCAAACCACCAGGTAATTCCTTCTGTGCTGATCATATTGAGGGGAGCCAAGTAGGGAGGGGGAACTAGATAGAAGAGGAGAGAGATGGGGGATGGAAAATGAGGCATTTGTCAATTTTGTTAAGACCGATTTGTTTCTAGGATTACCAAGTGCCCTGGTTTGAGGGGTTTCCTAGGACAAAGGAATTTCAGTGCTAAAACTAGGACAGTCCTAAGATGGTTGGTCCCCCTGTACTATTTTTCTTTGACTTATGCTTCCAGGTCAAGCCTTCTAAAGGTTCAAACAAGCTGAGAAGAGAGATATTTAGAATTGGTTGAAGATTACTGAAAGGATCAACTTTCAGTATGGGAACTAAAAGTTAGATGAAGGCTCCCAGTCTTCATTCGGGACTTAGACTCTGCTCCAGAAGTTAGTCTCCAGGTGGCAGAATCCGCCTTCACTTCTCCCTTCAGTCATTTGGATCCTTGGAAGTTCAGTTCCTTCTGGCTGAGATCTGTGGAGTAATCTAGCGTGGCCAGGTTGGGTAAGATATCTAAGTTCAGCTCACAATACAAATGCTAAATAAAATTTGTGGAGGTTATTATTTTATAGAATCATGAAGGTGAAAAGGACTTTAAAAACAAATTTCCTCAGAGCATGCTCAGTGGAACACTAATTCCATAGGCTGTTATTCAGTTTTAGTAAAAAATTGGTTTAGAGATGAAACATGATACTTTAAAACGTTCCTTTGTTGCAGGACTTATCAGAGCCTTTAAAAGGCAAACAGCCTTGTTTGTTAACTGTATGCAGTTAAATATGTTTGACCACAGAATCCTTTTCCCCTTTCTTATGATACCAGTGCTTGTGGAGGATCCTACTTTAGAAAGCATTGCTCGGGCCAAATTCCTCATTTTAAAAATGAGGAGAATAATACTCAGGTGTGCCTAGTTACAGGTAAGGCTGGTGCTTTAGAAGTTTCTCAGCCTTCAATGTGCATAAGAGTCACCCAGGCCTCTTGTTAACCTGCACATGCTGATTCCATAGGTCTAAGATGGGGCCTGAGATTTTGCATTTTTAACAAGCTCTCAGGTGATATTATGCTGCTGATCCACAGGCCACACTTTGAATAGAGAAGCAAGTCTCATAAATTTATGCTTGTCCCACTGCCTTGTAGCCTCTTCTACCAAAGTAGCATTCTTGCCCTATTCTAGTTTCCTTTGCTGCACTGATATCTTCACTTCTTCAAAGCTACTCCCTGCAGTGATAAGACACATCAAGATTAAGGAACTATTTCCTGGCCCCTAAAATAAATTTTCATTTTGCTCTATTATAAATTAGAAACAGATAAAGCTTGTCATCAAAATGGCTTATTCGGAGGCCCTGTACAGAAATTTAGATCAAAAGTCATTCAAAAATCACTGTTTAACTGAGTCAGATCAACAAAGGACACTTTCCATGACCATTTCCAGGTATTTTTCAATTGTTCTTGGAAAAACATGGCATGCATCTAACCAAAATGTGCCCAATAATTGTGCAACTATCTGGTTATTGCCAAAATATGAATAGACAGTGACCAGCAGATGTTTACCCAGCATGCAGATTTTATATTACAAGGAAAACATTCCCATCCTGATACTTCAAAAGCTTCTGTGGTTTTCATTGTACATGTCTTGTATTTCCTTCAGTAAAATTTATTGCTAGGTATTTTATTCTTTTTGATGCTATTGTTGATAGGATCATTTTATTAATTTTATTTGTGAGTTGCTCATTGCTATTGTATATAAATAAAACTGATTTTTGTATCTTAAAAAAAGCTTTTGTATCTGCATATGTATAATCCCCACATTATCTCACATTATTGATATTGCCAAGAAAATTAGCTTATTGAGATGGTTTCTATGTAACAGCCAATGTTGTGTTTAGTACTGAGTCATGCCCAACTCTTTTGTGACCCCTTTGGACTGTAGCCCACCAGGCTCCTCTGTCCATGGGATTTTCCAGGTAAAAATACTGGAGTGGTTGCCATTTCCTTCTCCAGGGGACCTCCCCGATCCAGGGATCGAATCCATGTCTCCTGCAGTGGCAGGCGGATTCTTTATCACTGAGCCACTTGGGAAGCCCATATAACAGCCATCAGTTCAGTTAAGTCGCTCAGTCGTGTCCGACTCTTTGTGACCCCATGAATCGCAGCACGCCAGGTCTCCCTGTCCATCATGAACTCCCAGAGTTCACTCAAATTCATGTCCATCGAGTTGGTGATGGCATCCAGCCATCTCATCCTCTGTCATCCTCTTCTCCTCCTGCTCCCAATTCCCCCTACCATCAGAGTCTTTTCCAATGAGTCAACTCTTCACATGAGGTGGCCAAAGTATTGGAGTTTCAGCTTTAGTGTCAGCCCTTCCAATGAACACCCAGGATTGGTCTCCTTTAGAATGGACTGTTTGGATTTCCTTGCAGTCCAAGGGACTCTCAAGAGTCTTCTCCAACACCACAGTTCAAAAGCATCAATTCTTTGGCACTCAGCCTTCTTCACAGTCCACTCTCACATCCATACATGACCACTGGAAAAACCATAGCCTTGACTAGACAGACCTTTGTTGGCAAAGTAATGTCTTTGCTTTTGAATATGCTATCTAGGTTAGTCATAACTTTCTTTCCAAGAAGTAAGCGTCTTTTAATTTCATGGCTGCAGTCACCATTTGCACTGATTTTGGAGCCCAAAATAAATAAAGTCTGATACTGTTTCCACTGTTTCCCCATCTATTTCCCATGAAGTGATGGGACCGGATGCCATGATCTTCGTTTTCTGAATGTTGAGCTTTAAGTCAACTTTTTCACTCTCCTTTTTCATTTTCATCAAGAGGCTTTTTAGTTCCTCTTCGCTTTCTGCCATAAGGGTGGTATCATCTGCATATCTGAGGTTGTTGATATTTCTCCCACAATCTTGATTCCAGCTTGTGCTTCTTCTACCCCAGCGTTTCTCATGATGTACTCTGCATATAAGTTAAATAAGCAGGGAGGGTGACAATATACAGCCTTGACATACTCCTTTTCCTATTTGGAACCAGTGTGTTGTTCCATGTCCAGTTCTAACTGTTGCTTCCTGACCTGCCTACAGGTTTCTCAAGAGGCAGGTCAGGTGGTCTGGTATTCCCATCTCTTTAAGAATTTTCCATAGTTTATTGTGATCCACACAGTCAAAGGCTTTGGCATAGTCAATAAAGCAGAAATAGATGTTTTTCTGGAACTCTCTTGCTTTTTCCATGATCCAGCAGATGTTGGTAATTTGATCTCTGGTTCCTCTGCCTTTTCTAAAACCAGCTGGAACATCTGGATGTTCAAGGTTCACGAATCACTGAAGCCTGGCTTGGAGAATTTTGAGCATTACTTTACTAGCGTGTGAGATGAGTGCAATTGTCAGGTAGTTTGAGCATTCTTTGGCATTGCCTTTCTTTGGGATTGGAATGAAAACTGACCTTTTCCAGTCCTGTGGCCACTGCTGAGTTTTCCATATTGGCTGGCATCCTGGAATTCCATCACCTCCACTAGCTTTGTTCGTAGTGATGCTTTCTAAGGCCAACTTGACTTCACATTCCAGGAAGTCTGGCTCTAGGTGAGTGATCACACCATCGTGATTATCTTGGTCATGAAGATCTTTTTTGTACAGTTCTTCTGTGTATTCTTGCCACCTCTTCTTAATATCTTCTGCTTCTGTTAGGTCCATACCATTTCTGTCCTTTATTGAGCCCATCTTTGCATAAAATGTTCCCTTGGTATCTCCAATTTTCTTGTCAGTTTAGGGCAGAGGAAGGAAGGATAAGGAGGAAGGATCCAAAATGAAGAAAAACGGCTTGCTTATTGATGAAACTTTTTACTTTGCGACAAATGGTTGTGACATAGTTCAAAGGATAGATGATGTCTGTATTTTATGACACCGAAAGCAACCACAGGTAAACAGAATTACTGGGTGATAAGTAGGTAGAATATTATTGTTGTTTACAGGCCAACCTCTCCCCTCAAAAAGCTGAACTTAGATATCTTACCCAAACTGGCCACACGAGGTTACTCCACAGATCTCAGCCAGAAGGGACTAAACTTCCAAGGATCCAAATGACTGAAGGGAGAAGTTGGAAGGCAGATTCTACTGGCTGGAGACTAATTCCTGGACTCCAGGAGCAGAGTCTTAGTCCAGACTGAAGGCTGGGAGCCTTCATCTAACTTTTAGTTCCCATGCAGAGCGGGACCTTAACATCCCCACATTCAAGCTCGATCTTTGCTTGTCTCGTCTCTGTGACATGGGAAGTAGCAGTCACTGTCTCACAGAGTTAGGAAAGTTAAATGAGAAAACTGCATATATTTGCATGTATTACAGGGCAGATACTGACAAAGCTGAGCTATAGTGATTTTTGTTTTCTACTTTTTTCGGGGGGAGGGATTTAGGTGTTTTTTAAAATTGCAATAAGGAATCTGAGATCTATGTCCTTAGGTTTTTCATACAGAACTGTTCACTGAGTTATGTTTTAATGATCAAACTTACATCCAATTTTGCTGGTTTCATGCCTTCTCATCATACATTTGTTAATACTTGACATGGGTTCCTACTAAGAATCAGCCTTGTGAGGCTCTAGGAAATCAACATTGAAGACGACACTAGCCCTGCCCTCAAGGATCTCTCGGGGCTTCTTAGGGAGGTTGACACTGGAAATCAACAATCCATGAAAGGTGCATCTGGGGGTAGGGGGCATCTCACAGCCTCTGGAGGAGAGTGGTGGGGAGGAGTTGGGGAAGAATGAGGGCAGATGTTCCAGCTGAGGAAGCTCTCTAACTCTTCCTCTGTCTACCTGGCTGGCTCACCTTCCAGTGCCTGAAGCTCTGCACAGATCCCATCCTGATTCCATCTCTTCTCAAACTCATGCTCCGAAATGACAGCCTCTCATGTTCCACATCTATGCTGCTGACCTTCAGGTCTGCATTTCCCACCTTACTTTTCTCCCAAGCCTTAGATTTCATGACCTACATGCCAGCTGGGTTGCCCAGAAAAGAGAGGCTAAAATGGAGTTAGGAGATTTCTTGGGAGTAATGCCTATGAAAGATAAAAGTGAGTGTGTTATTTACTCACTGCTGTGTAGCAAATTACCCCATAGTTACTGTGGGTCAAGAACATGGGCACGAGTTAACTAGGTATTTCTGACTCAAGGTCTCTCACAAGGCTGCAATCAGTATGAGCCTGAAGTTCTGGTCTTATCTAAAGCTCAAATGGAGAAGAATTTACTTCCAAGCTCACTTTTAGGTTGTTGACAGGATTCAGTTCCTTGAAGGCTATTGATCTGAGGCTCTCCAGTGCCTATTGGCTGGAGTCTGCACTAAATTTCTTGCCTTTCTATAGGGCAGCTCACAATATGGCAGCCTGATTCACCAGAGAGCAAGAGGGAGACAGCAAGGGAGTCCTGGTGGGACCAAAGGCACAGAAGTGACTTTCTGTTGTTTTTGCTGACTTCCATTTATTAAAAGAGAATCATTACATCCAGACAGTAGCGAAAGAGAAGAGATTCCAGAATCACTGGGAGTCATCTTAGGAGGGAGCCTGATACTAAGGAGGAAGCAAGGTCAGACCACAATGCAGATTTGATGCCAATGAAAGGAAAAGTGGGGAGGAAGCAGGATTAGGAAGAACTCACCTCAGAACATAATGTTCATCCTATAAAGTCTTAACCAACTCAACAGGAAGCTCCAGAACAAAGGATGCCATTTGGAAAGCTCTGCATTGGGCAAAAACGACCAAGACCTGGGGACTGCCTAGGAAGAGCATGGTCTTGGCTGAAAGCTGAGGCAGACTCTGAAGCCTAATAGAGGCTATCAGATAACTGCTTTCCTTGAAGCTGGATGGTAAGTTCTTTCTGGAATGGAGAGGTGACTGACACAGCTCCACGGCCCCCACCTCCACCACATGTAGATCAATGTTTTGCACAATCCAGGCACTCATCAAATGCTTCCACCACAGGCTTTCAAGTGCATAAATTATTAATGATGCTTATAAAAATATCGAGTATTTATTATTTATGAGCAATGAATATTCATAATCACATTGAGACAGTAGCCAAATGATGAGCCAGACATGCAGTCAACTAACAGGGCTGTCTAATCGTTGATGCATCTTCAGAAGTTGAGCTCTTTCCTGCTTCTTCCAATGACCCTGGTTTTGTGCATACAGTCTTTGACCCTGGTTTTGTGCATACAGTCTTTGAAGAGGTCTTTATGGATCAAGGTAGCTCTAGATTGATGAATCACTCTGGCTCTCAGTCTTACAAAGTTTCTACCGAGAACAGAAATGTTCCCAAAGTGCTGATGGTTGGATTATGATCATGCATCCTACCAGTGGGGAAGGACTTCACCATTAAGCCCCAGGAGAACATACATTATTAAATCTGTCCTCCAATCAGCTCTTCTCCACTGAAGGTTTGCTAAATAAAGTTACCATTCAGCTAAACCAATCTTCACATGCCATATCACGTGGCACATTCTTTTGTGAAGTGTTAACTATGTTGTTTGTGATTATCTATTTAATGTCAGTTGCTCCTCCAGACCATAAGCTCCATGAAGGTAAGGAAAATGTTTTGGATCTCCAACATTATTACTGGTATGGCAAAAATGTAGAGACTCCATGAATGGTGAGATGCACCCCCTCTCTGATCTGTTTTGGGAATCTAGATTTTCACGTATCAAATCTGGTCTGAGAAGCAGGTGCCTTTTTATTCCAAGGCTCCTAAGGAGGACAAACAGAAAAAATGTTCATCTCACTCAAGGGCTCTGGAACAATGTGCCCAGTTAGGTCAAGTTAATGGTCAGGTTATATTTTGGTGCAATTGTGTGTGTTGAAAAGCTTTCTAAAATACATTAATCTAGCTATCCTGTCAATTGATACTCATTAAGCACCTTCTTGGAGAAGGCAATGGCACCCCACTCCAGTACTCTTGCCTGGAGAATCCCATGGACAGAGGAGCCTGGTGGGCTGCAGTCCATGGGGTCGGAAGAGTCGGATACGACTGAGCGACTTCACTTACGCTTTTCCCTTTCATGAATTGGAGAAGGAAATGGCAGGCCACTCCAGTGTTCTTGCCTGGAGAATCCCAGGGACGGCAGAGCCTGGTGGGCTGCTGTCTATGGGGTCGCACAGAGTCAGTCACGACTGAAGTGACTTAGCAGCAGCAGCAGCAGCAAGCACCTTCTGCATACCAATCCAAGTAATTAACAGTTGTTAATTGACCATCTCTTTTTACCCTTCTTATCCATTTACTCTCCATCTCACTTTTATGTACTTTATCCACCCATATATTCATTCATTTATTTATGTACATTTTACCTTATTCCAATATGGATTGGAGGTAGTTTACAGAGATTTATAAAATACACCACTATAATATAAATTATGAGTAGGCGAAAATGCAAAGAAAAAAGCATAAACTCAATATGTATGGACTGAATCACTAAAATTCAAGCTCATACTGGCAGACAAAGTGAAGGACTAGACTACTGATCATAGCAGGTGCTCAGGTATAAGATACCAGTGCGGATCTATCATAAAAAGTTCTCTGTAGACAGTTCTCTTCATTTAACCATTGGAATAAATCTTTCCCATATTTGTGTGTGTTTTAGGGGACTTTGAAGACTTCAAATAGATCTTCTATTCATTCCTTTTTGTTGTTTTTGTTGTTCTTGTATTTACTGAATATGTACTAAGGGCTGGGCACTGTGCTGGGTATCATGGTCTAAGAAAAGGGGTACTGAGTGCATGTGTTTCTACTGTTAGGCTCCAGGTTTAAAAGTCCTGAGTTCTCTCAGGGCCCTGGGCTTGCCTTATTGTGTGGCTCGGCTGAGTCTATTCCAGTCCCTGGACCTTGATGTCCTCGTGTGAAAACAACAGGCTAGATGAACAGACTTAACTAGATCTAAATTAGGTAATGCAAGACAGATTGGATTGAAGCAAATCAATTCAGCGATTCCTTTGGCCCCATCCATTCCTCATGATAGCTTGAGAAAACTGATCAAGGATCTTGGAGGGTGCATTTTGAGCATTTTATCCTCAGCTGACATGCACATCACTCGGAAGTGTTCTGCTAACAAAACCTTCCAGTGACATTACCTAATGGACTCTTTCAAAATATTGTGACCTCAGACTTAGAGAACGAACCTATGGTTGCCAGGGGGAAGAATGAAGGGAAGGGAGTTTGTGATAGACATGTATACACTACTATACTTAAAATGGATTAGCCAGTAAGGACCTACTGTATAGCACATGAAACTGCTCAAGGTTGTGTGGCAACCTGGATGGGAGGAGAGTTTGGGGGAGAATGGACATGTATAAGTAAGTACAGCTGAGTCTCTTCACTGTTCACCTGAAGCTATCACAAGATTGTTAATTGCTATACCCCAACAAAATTAGAAGTTTAAAAAACATGTTGTGACCTAAAGAATAAGTGCTTCTAACAAGGAAATCAATTCTCAAAATTCACAAAGATTTAAATGCCAACACCCTATTTTTTAAAAGAATAAAATAACCAGCAATAATTGAGCTTTACAAAGACTGGGCACTCTTTTAAACACACGATCATACATCATCCCATTTAATTCTGACAACAACCCCATGAGACAAATTGTCATTATTGTCCCCATTTTATTTTTTAATTTTGTTTGTTTGTTTCTATTTTTTTGGCTGTGCTGCATAGCATGTGGGATCTTAGTTCCCCAATCAGGAATCGGTTCCCCACTCCTAGCACTGAAAGCATCATGGAGTCTTAACCAATGGACTGCCACAGAAGTCCAACCCCCATTTTACTGATACGGAAACTATGGCACAGAGAAGTAATATACAATATTCTGCGTCACAGACTAGAGATGTGAGCCCAGTAAGTTGGCCCCCAAATCCAGACTCTTCCCTCTCAGTTGACCATACTTCCTCCCAAAGTCTCACACCTGTGGCCCTGAGGTGCTCTGTTAGCTTGTGGCTTAATTTTTAAAAATGCTTCATTACCTATAATCTGTTTCTGATGCTTCCAACTAAGAAAATAATCTAACAAAAAACAGATATATGATATTCTTTTCACAACTAATTTCCAACTCCAACAATGTAATTGTGATTCTCAATAATAATGTGCATAAAAATACTTTTATTCTAAATCTAGATTTTGCAAACTTTTCCTCTGAAAGGCAGATGGTAAATTTTTTAGACCCTAGAGGCCGTAAGGTCACTACCCCAGCTCCTCAAATCTGCTACTAGACTGAGAAAGTAGCCAATAAAAAAGTAACCAAGTCAGCGTGACCATATTCCAATACAGCTTATTCGTGGATACTAAGTTTTAAATTTAACATAATTTTTATGTGTCATGAAATACTCTTTTTCTGGTTTTTTAATAACCATTGAAAAATGTAAAAACCATTCTAACCTTGGAAGATGAACAAAAACAGGCAGAGAGCTGGATCCAGCCCATTGGCTACTGTTTGCCTCCCGGCTCTAAACAGCTCACTTACATCTGAATCCATCTTTGAGAACAGACAAGGCTTTTCCTAAAAGAAAAATAAAACCACTATATACTCGGTTTTCTAATTTCTTTGCAACATGAATCTATGCTTTCTTGGTCAAAGTTTGTCCTGTTGTCCTAGAGATTTAAAATTCTATGTCAATGAATATTTAATCATCAAGGAAGTTAAATTCCCCTTCTACTTTGTCTGTCAATAAGCAGAGGTCTGGACTGTTGTCTACAGTTGTTACGAAACTCAAGCCCAAGACAAAGTAAAATATATTCCCAAATATCTACAAATGCACACACGAAATATAGGTGTATTTTAAAGAATAATCTAACAGAAAGTACTTTAAATTTCACAGGAGCTGCTAATGCAGGCAGCTAATCCTATTTACATTCATATTAGCTTTGGTATCTTTTTCCCTAAGATTTACCTATTTGTATGCTTGCATGAGTTAAACTGCCTTTTGCATGATATCAGTACTTTTGTAATTTAAATCTATAAAAGGCAATTTCTTTTAAATATACTTTCTAACAGTGGGTGAAAGAGGCACCAAAGTTATTTGAGGACTGTAACCTCGGTGAACATGTGTGCTGAACTCCAGGCAATATGCAGAAAGTGGGAATTAATCTTATACTGTAGGAGCGGAACGGAAAATAAAATCAAGGCCGAGAAAGAAACAGCCTTTGAAAAGGACCCCTTTGCATTATCGAAGGAAATGGTGTGCTTCAGAATTGGTATTTAGACAGGTAAAACTTTTTTCCCTCCTACAAGAGTGGTGAGAACTGTTTGCTTCCTCCACTGTGATTTTTTTTTACACCTCAAATAACTTTAGCCACCTAGTAAGCAAGGTTTACAACTGAACATTGGTGTTGGCTGATAAACAGAACATGGTGGACCATTTGGTGGCCAGGGTCAATTTTAAGGTGTCAACTGTGACTCCTCAAGGAGCATGGGAAGCAAGTGCGTATTAAGGGGCTTAGAGGTTGAGACTCCAAAGACACAGAACAAATTGTATCCATCTGAAGCTACATTTTTTCCTTCAAGTAATTCCTATGAAATGTTCACCCTCACCATCTCTACTTGACATAAATGAGATGTAAATAGGTTAATGTATAATCTTGCCCCAAAGAAATAGTGTCTTCCAACATGTAGGGCAGGCATATCGACAAGCTTCTTTTCTAAGCAGGCCTGGGATTTTTCAAGCGAAAATCATCTGAGGTGGGGGTGGCAGGGTAGGGACTTCCAGATGTATGCCCTCACTTTTGGCTACATAGAGCATGTCCCCCCCAGGGAACTGGTCCTTGGGGTCACTTCCTCTGAGGTTGGTCAGGGCACGTCTCCGAGAGCTCACCAGGCATGAAGGAACTGATTTCTGATTTTAGTCTCATGTAGAAAGTCACCCCACAATGAAGCCAGGAGAAGACAGCGTTCCAAACTGGGCATCCACAGCAGAGAGACTGGTCAGACTCAGGCTCTGAGATCTGCACAGAACTAGCCCCCAGCTTCAGACACACCTCAGGAAGGGACTGTCCCTCCATTTAATCCTAAGTTTCATACTCATCTCCCCTCTCCAGCTGTAAGGTCTACACAACACAAGTATCTGGATGGAAATGGGGCCTTTTGTTCACTCTCCAGATAATTACACAAAGCTTCAGGCACTGGTTCATCATGACTCCTGAAGAATCCTCATGTGCACGAGTACACACATACATACACACACACACACACACACACACACACACACACACAATTTCTTTCTCTCTCTCTCTCACCCAAAATCCACCACCCTGAAAGGAGCCATTATAAATGTTTCATGTGGAACTTTCACAACCCATCAGACTCACCAGAGTTTTCAAATTAACTCCCTTTCTGCCCAAGGGGATCCCTCTGAAAGAGATTTCTCCAGCCTCAAACCTCCTCAAGAAAATTCTGAATTTGAAACAGAATGCAAATAATGCATTTTGACTCCCTAATCAACAAATGGGATCAACTTGAATTGATTAAGAACCTTTGAAATTAGCTGTCTTTAATTCTCTCCATGGTCTGCTGCTGGTACTCTGAAGATAGGAGGGGTGTGTGTGTGTGTGTGTGTGTGTGCGCGCGCGCGCGCGCTGAAGTTGGAAAGTTTGGTCTCATTTTTTTTCGGAGCTCGTATAATGGTCTTTCCTTAAAAAAAAAAAAACCCACTTTTTTATTTTAATGGTGACACAACTCTAAGAAAGCAGCATTCACCTAGTGCAATTATATGGCTTTTCGTGAAGTACATTTCCAATAGTTGGCTGCATGAAACCTGCACAACTTTGCTGAAAAAAAAAAGCCCATAAAATCTGAAATGAATGTATAAATAATATGTAACTGTCTAGACAGTATAGGTCACTTGCAAAGAGAGCAGGTCGGGAAAAAATTGTCCATCAGTCAGACAACCATAACTGATTCTGATGCTAAATAATGGTGGAGATATTCAGCATTCTCTCTATGTGAAAAGCTTCACTGAGCATTCTGCTCTTCCCAAGCCAGTGGTCTTCTGCTTATCTAGTGCTTTATGCAGCCTTTGGAAAATGCACTTGCTATTTAAACATTAAAATTAATGCCCAAAGAATAGCAATTGAGCAAGGGGGGGGGTTACCACTGACCTGTGTGATTGGCCTTTGGTAAAGCAAAAATAGCCCTTCTAGATCAACAATATGAGATTTCCATACCCACAGAATCTTAAACAGATGTAGTTATGGAAACTTGAGGCTAGCAAAAGACCCAAACACACACATGCAAATTTCATAGAACTTTTTTGCTCTCTAGTAACAACGCATAAGGAGAGATTCAGGTAAATCTTGTATTTAAAAAAAAAAAAAAAGCTACAGTCATCTGCGCACATAGCAAAAAAAAAAAAAAAAAAGGCATGAAACTCAACCAAATGTGTTAAACAATGATTACGGTCGTTTTTAGCGTGTGATCATCTCAGTAGCCACAGAGCAGGGCAGTGGCTGCTACCATCACTGCCCTCCCAACTATGAACCTAGGCGAGGCTCCTCAGCTTGGGCCCAGGGGTGGGCACGACCACCAGCTGGCTCAGCAGCCCGACGGGCCCACATGCCCTTTGTGAAAGGAACCCAAAGCCAGGCTACCATGAGTTAGTCCCAAGGCCCACAGGAGGAAGGATCCTTGCTCACCTTGTCCGGGAGGAAGTTGGTGGGAAGACTGTTCTGAAGTGAGCAACCACATTTACCAAATGGGTCAGACCCTTAGGGAAGACAATGATAACAATACAATAAGAAGCGTAATAGCTGCCACTTACGGAGCACTTACTAAAGGTCAGACGCTGAGTGACCATAAAGGCCTGACTCTGGAAGACCCTTACCACAGTGCTAGGGAGCTGCTCTGATGTATTATCCTCGTTTTCACTGGAGAAACTTGGGGCTCAGAAAGGTTAAATAACTTGCCTGAAGCCAAACAGTAGTACCTGGCTGCGTGCCAGTTTGATTCCAGGTTCCTTGAAAGCGAAGCTCACCTCTTCACCTCTGTGATCTTTGGCCTTTCCAGCTGCCCCCACCTGGGGCCCACTTCTCCCTGAGATGCTCTGGGCACAGCTCCCATGTGGCCCGCGCCAGGAGAACCTCTGTTTCTTGCAAGAAGCAAGATGCTACTGTCACTGCACTAGTAGAAAGATAAAATCCAGACCTGGCTCTATTTCTTTTCTAAGCAGTTGTAAAATCTAATTTTTTTAATATAATTTTTTAAAAGGCCATGTACATAATATGTATAATACTTTAGAAAACCTACGAATTTTTGCCTAACTAAAAAGTTTATGACATTTTGATTCCACATGTTTGACTTCGTATGAATAGAGTGTTAGATTTCTGATTTAAAAAATAGATATGCAACAAACAAAAGAGGTTTATTATATAGCACAGGGAGCTACAGTCAATGTCTTGTAATAACCTATAATGGAAAATAATTTGAAACATAATATATGTGGATATGTATAACTGAATCACCTTGCTGTGTGCCTGAAACACTGTAAGTCAGCTGTGCTGGGCTTAGCCATTCAGCCGTGTCTGGCTCTTTGCGGCCCCACGGACTGCAGCCCCCCAGGCTCCTCTGTTCCTAGGGATTCTCCAGGCAAGAATACTGGAGTGGGTTGCCAAGCCCTCCTCCAGGGTAAGTCAACTATACTTTAAAATATATATACATAAAGAAAGAAAAGGCTTGGAGGGGGCAGGGGGGTGCGGTCAAGAACCACACTGTTGGCGCTTGCCAGAAAAGACTCCCGGCCTTCTGCTCGGCCTACCTGGGCAAGCGGAAGAGAAGGGAGGCGGCCTTTCTGCAGTGAGGTTAGTTCCAAAGCCGCGGAGAGGAGGGTGACGCTGTGACCATAAAGCCCGGCGTGTGGGCGCGGTCGGGTGCCGAGGCCCGCGCGCTGCTCCAGGACTAAGGCCTGCGGCTCAAGGCGGCGGCAGCGCGGGCCCAGGCAGGCTGGCGGCCGGGTCCACCGCGCGCGGCTGCGTCCTGCGCCCCGGAGCAGAGCGAGGCGGCCTTCCAGGGGGCGAGGCTCCACAGGCCGGCACCCTCCAGCTGAGTCGGAAGTGTCCCCGCGGCAGCTGCTCTGGCCGCCGGGTCGCGGTGAGCCCTGGGCCTCTGCTGCCTGGTGTACGAGGCTCCCTTGACGCCCAGACCGGCCCCCGCCAGGCCCGCTGCGGCTCCCTGCAGCCTCGCTGGACCCGCTCCCTGGACCGCATCCTGCATGTGGGCTCGTGGGCCGCTGGTGCGTGCGGGCGCCCAGGTGTGCGGCTGCGACCTCGGTGTCGGCAAGCTCCTGCATCTGCCGGAGCCCTACCTGCTGCGCTCAAGCGGCTCCTCCAGAGAAGTGCGGGCCTGTGGTGCTCACCGCCCGTGGACCAGGCGCGGTGGGAGGAGCAGGTCTTGCAGAAGAAGGACCAGCTGGCCCTGAGCTAGGCTGACGCTCTGGTGCCATCGGAGCTCGCGAGATGAAACCCCAGCCCAGCCTGGGTCCGGACCGGGCTCTGAGCCTGGGTAGATGGCTGGCCTGGGATTGCGCAGCTGGTGTGAGTGGGCCTCAGCTACAGAGTGATGGGAATAAATTATGTGCCCTGTTCTCTCCCTGGTTCTTCACAAAATTAGGGGGCGCCCTTCTCACTTGTTCCTTATGACCTGACGCTGACTCAGAGTCTTCTTGGTCTGGGAGTTGGGGAGAGCCATGTTCCATGCCATATTTATCACTGCCCCGGTGACTAAGGAGCCTTGGAGGGAAATAAACCTTTTGTAACTGGACTCCAGGGTTTCCCTGACTGAGGTATCACAGGTGATAGGTGACTCCCAAGCTCTCCTAACAACTTTCAGATTTTCGTTTTAAATTTTGAATTGAACTTTATCCTCTTTCCATAAGTAACATATTTAAAAAATAATAATAATTTTGAAATAATTGTAGTCTCAGAGAAAACTGCAAAAATAATCGAGACATCCTGGATACCCTTCCCTCAGCTTCCACCGAATGGTAACCTTTTAATCACCTTTACCAGACCAGGAGATGGACATTGGGTTGACTCTTTGGCTTTTACATGGAAACTTTTTGCAGAAACAACTTGCTTTTCCCTTATGTGCATTGATAGTGATGTTAAAGTGACTTGGAGGGATAAAGCATTTTCTGATCTGGAAATCAATATGGATCAAAGCTTCTGGTCATGTTACACTTCAATCATCCTGAAAACACAGAATCCTATGGAAAGGAATATGTTGATATACATAGCTGGGTTATAATCATACTTTTAAAATATTAGAGGAATGAGATGAACTCTGTCACCCACATGGCCTGTGGTTAGTTAATAAACCAAGAGATGAAAAACAGCAAAAGGAGACCATGAAGACAAAAATGCTTAGAATGCACGAAAGTCACAAACCTGCCCAACATCCGCTAGGTGCTAAAGATCTTTTGTAGCCCATCTTCCCACTGTACCTAGAGAGAAGCTGAGGCTGAGAGAAAGGAAAGGACATGTCCTACGCCATCCAGCCAGTGATAATTAAACCTGGACCCTGGATCCTCCCGTGTCCGTTCTGAACCATTTCTATATCAGGAATGAATCAGAAACCATGATGCTTCTTTTTGGTCCTTCTCATGTTTTTCCAGCTGAGAGTAGGTAAGTGTGTCCATCTAAAATGCATTTGATCGGCTTTTGTGTTTTGGTATTCCAGCTGTCAGTTAATGTCTTTGTGCCTTTTTAAATAATGTACAAGTGAGAAATGCAATGACTCTGGGTGGTTCTTTCCTGGAGGACAGGTTCTTTCCTTTTATATTAAATACAACCCTTTATGTGAAAGGGTCTTGAGAAGGTTAAAAAGTGCTTGTAGACCTGAAAGGGGTTACTATGGAGAAAGCATTTATGAGGCTGGGTGGTTAGAACTGAAAAGTGAAAACAATTTCCTTTAAAAACTGCCAGCGGACATTCTGGGACACCGATCTCAGTAATCTACGTTTTGGTTTTAAATTTGGCAGAAGCGCCCTTACTCAGCCCCTCTCACCAGGAGCAGTGGCGGCTGGCCCTGATCACTCGAGGCCTCTCTCTGCCATCTCTCTCTCTTTAACAGGCAGAGGTCTCCGCCAGGTTGGCCCCCAGACCCGGGCCATTTCATCCTCCCATCCCTTCCTTCTGGGCTGCCAGTGTTATTTATTTTTAATGCTTTTGATTCATTTCCTCTTGTTTTGACCGAGCAAACAGCACACATCTGCTGCCACCAGGAGGTGTCAATAGTTCATACTGCTCAATTTGTATGCCCCAATCCCACTGTAGGACTGATTTTTTTTGCCATGCCTGTATCTCAAGTTTCAATTTCAAAGTATTATGCTGCGTTCTTGGCATTAAAGATTCATAGGTTGAATTAAAGATTTATTTTTTAAGGGGGGGTACATTATTATAAGGCAAATCACGTTCTTTTCATTTTAGACATATTGGCTATTACGATTTCATCTTTTTTGCTAAAAGCTCAATTACATCAATATCGCTCGAGACCCTCCAAACACTGAGCAGAAAAGCCAGGCTTCTCAGCAGCCAAGTGCTTGTTGCCTTGGAAAGATTAACTTTTCTAAGAATGAATCCCATCCATCCAATGCAGAGTTATCTCCCTAATAAAAAGCTGATGGAGTTACACCTCTGCTTAAAATCTCTGCTGGCTTCCTGTTGCTTACAAAATGAAGTTTAAGCTTCTTCTGTCTTACAAAGCCTTCCACAGACTGGGCCCAACCTGCCTTTCACAATTTCTGGGGCACACATTGCTCTTCTTCAGACTGAAGAAGACCAGACTCTGCCAAAATGGCTCATCTTGACTGTAGGAGGCCCCCCTCACCCTGCAACCTTACTTCAAGACTTTGGTTCAATGATACCCAAGTATCTCTTGCACCAGGGCAGAATGCTAACACAGGAGTCCATGTGCCTCTACAGTTCAACTTCCTGGGCTATATTGTAGAATATCTATATGTCCATTCCTCCCCCTAGACTGAATTCCCAAAGATAGGAATTGAGGCTTTTTCCTGTCTGTAACCCCAGGGTTCAGCAGAGGGCCAAGCATACTCCATAAAGATTAGTAAGTGAATAAATAAGTGAAAGAGTTAAATGTATGGATTTAGCAGCCCAAGAACTCACAGGCATCTTGATCAACAGAACATGACAACAAAATCAATGACAGCCTCAGCATTTCAGGTTTTATATTCAGTATGTAAGAGAAAACAAGTATATACAGGAAACAGTCAAATTCTCTACCTTACTAAGGCCTCTGAGACAGGCTTTAACTACAGTAAGTGCTCAGAAAATTATCCAAGTGGTCCCAGGCTTTTGTGGAGACCAGAGCTTCTGAAATGGGTGTGTTGAGTAGAGGGCAGGCATTTGGACAAGGAGAAAAATGCCTTGAAATGGGTGACAACCACATGGACTTGTAGGCGAGCCAGAAAGGGGCCATTCTTAGCAGGAAAAGTGTAGCAGACTTTCCGTTGTTAAGGATGATGTAAGTGACAAGGACAGGGACCTCTGGGGAGGGGGTAGGCATGATAGAAGCAGGAATTTCTAGAAAAAGTCAACCATGACTTTCCTGACTTAGAAGCAAGCAGAGTGGCTCCTTTGAAGGATGAAGGCACCTTTCTTCAGGGACTCAATTCTGATGGAAGTTTCAAAGTGCTGTTTTGAACCATGAGACGAAAGGACAAGGATGAAATGTGTGGTAAGTGGACAGCTATTCCCTGATGTTGCGGGTCCCTTTCTCCCCCCGCTCACTCCCCAGAGGGGAAGGAGCCTGCTGCCTGGTTGGCCTGAGCGTGGCCTGGCTGCTCCGGGCTCTCTCTCAGGTCTGTCTGTCTGTCTGGAAGGGGCGTTTCCTCTTGCCCCTGCATCGATAGGGCAAGTGGTCTGGGGCCTGGCGTCTCCTTTCTGGAGACAGGTTGGAAAACCATTTCTATTTGTCTGAACTCATGAGATTTCTCAGATGGGAGATGGTGACCCTATCTGCCGTTGACCTAGGGCAGGTCAACGTTCCTTTACAAACTGGCAGTCCTAAGACCTTGTCTCGAAGGAGAGAGTGAGAAGCAAGATGTGAAAACCCAATTACTGAGCCACAGATTCCAACCACATTTTCTAATCGAGTGACGTGATGTGACGTGACATGAAGGGCGTTCAGTCGTATTTGACTCTCTGAGACCCCATGGACTGTACAGTCCATGGAATTCTCCAGGCCAGGATACTGGAGTGGGTGTGAATTGAGTGAGACCAGCAATAAAGATGACGTTTTGATCTTCATCTATCTGATGCTAATAGATATTTCCTGATTAATTCTGAAATTTGGAGGGAAAGGATTTCATTTGCCACTTTAAAAACCCAACACATTGGTTATATTCTTTTAGCTCTGAATTAAGTGATGGGCTCCTGGACCACTCACTGCAGGAACCCAGGGAAAAAGCTGTTTCTTCAGCTGACATTTCCAATATAGGGCTTCTGCCTCGTTTGATCTGAAGTGAGATATCCATTTACGGTTTGGGGGGAGAATCCTAAGTTTCACAGTAGCTGGAGGTATCAGCCAATCCAAAGGGTGACAACAACTGCCCTACCAGAATGAAACATACAACCTTTGTGAACTGCAAGCTGAACCAAATCCAACTGATTATCATACTCAATCTGAAATAAGCAAAGTTTTACTAAAAAAGCAATAAGGCACATCTTGAAGACATTGCAGGTTTGGTTCCAAGCCACAGCAATAAATTAAATATGATAATAAAGTGAGTCACACGAATTTTTTGGTTTCCCAGAGCCTGTAAAAGTTACCTTTAGATTATACGGCCATATATTAAGTGTGTGATAGTGTTATGTATAAAAACAAAGTTATTGTTTAGTCACTCACTCATGTCCAACTCTTTGCAACTCCATGGACTGACTGTAGCCCGCCAGGCTCCTTTGTCCATGGAATTCTCCCGGCAAGAATACTGGAGTGGGTTGCCATTTCCTTTTCCAGGGGAACTTCCCAACCCAGGGATTGAACATGTGTCTCCTGCATTGGCAGGCAGATTCTTTACCACTGAGCAAGGTAAATACCTTATTTAAAAACACTATTGCTAACCATTCTCTGAGCCTTTAGGGAGTTGTAATCTTTTTGCAGTAGTAACATCAAAGATCACTGATCACCTTAACAAGTATGATAATAATGAAGAGTTTGAAATATTGTGAGAATTAGCAAAATGTGACTCAGAGATCACAAATGAGCAAGTGCTATTGGAAAAATGTACCAATAGTCTTGATCGATGCAAGGTTGCCACAAACTGTCAATTTGTAAAAAACATAGTATCTGCAAATGTCAATAAAAGGAAGCGCAATAAAACAAGATGTCTGCAGAGAGATACGAAAGGATCATTCAGACAGAACTGAACTAGCGATTTCCTTAAGAAAATCAAAAGACCTCACCTACTGCATCAAAAGAAAATCAAAGCTTTAAAACATTTTCTGAATTGAACTGATAATTCATTCTGTTCAAGTATCGAATATCTATCAGGTAATTTTTTTTTTTCCCAGCATAGAAAAATATTCAGCAAACTCAGCCATGGGTGTTGCTTCCCTCTCATCCTTTTAATTTCTCTCTGTTAAGTTACCTTCCCTTTTGGTTACCACCTTTCAATTCTGTTTCATCTTTCATAGTATATATGCGTATTTAATTGTACTGAGCAACTTTAGCTATATGCAACAAATTCCAGTAAATTCTGGTCTCATTTTTATTCTCTTACAAATATTTCCTAATTTTTCTTGTTTCTTCTTAGATACACTCACCGTTTAAATGTGGACATTTAATTTCCAAATATGTGGGATTTTAAGTATCTTTAATGTCCGTCTAGTCAAGGCTATGGTTTTTCCAGTGGTCATGTATGGATGTGAGAGTTGGACTGTGAAGAAAGCTGAGTGCCAAAGAATTGGTGCTTTTGAACTGTGATGTTGGAGAAGATTCTTGAGAGTCCCTTGGACTGCAAGGAGATCCAACCAGTCCATTCTAAAGATCAGCCCTGGATGTTCTTTGGAAGGAATGATGCTAAAGCTGAAACTCCAGTTCTTTGGCTACCTCATGCGAAGAGTTGACTCATTGGAAAAGACTCTGATGCTGGGAGGGATTGGGGGCAGGAGAAGAAGGGGACGACAGAGGATGAGATGGCTGGATGGCATCACCGACTCAATGGACGTGAGCTTGAGTGAACTCCAGGAGCTGGTGATGGACAGGGAGGCCTGGCGTGTTGCGATTCATGGGGTTGCAAAGAGTCGGCACGACTGAGCAACTGAACTGAACTGAACTGAACTGAATGTTAATTTCTTCATTTGATACTGATTTCTCATTTAAATGCTTTCTTCTCTGCAATCACCCTCCTCTGTGTTTTCTTTAGTCTAACTTTACTGAGGCTTTCTGTGGCTAAGTTGAAGTTGGTGAATGTCACATTGTACTTGAAAATATATGAGTTATTTTCAAATACCTTTTGATATTGATTTCTAACATAATTCCACAGTGATAAGAGAACAGACTCTGTATGATTTCAGTACCTTTAGGCCATGAAATTTTTGCATCTTTTTTCATGTCCCTGGATGTGTTCCAGTGTCTCTTAGTTTATAGTCTATGGGAACTTGAATAGAATTAGTATCCTAGTGTTGTGTGGAAATTGTATAAATGTTAATTATGTTGAGTTGGTTTATAGTACTTTTCAGTTCCACTATATCCTTCTACTTCTCTGTATATTCATTCTATTAATTTTTGAGAGTCTGATATTGAAACTCCAAATAAAAATCTTAATTTGTCTACTTAAAAAAGAACAAATAGCGTATAAGCATGAATGACCAACAAAAATAGTCAAAAGATTTTATCTATGTTGGTACAATATTTCATATCTTCTCAAAGAAGAAATTGTGAAATTCATGGCTGAAGCACATATAATGGTGGAATTTCCTCTTCTAAGATACCTTAAAGGATTTTTGAAGGATGATCTGTTAATAGATTGTAAGTAGATGAAACCTGTTCCATTGCTCTCCAGGTAGTTCGCCGCTGGGGCTTCTAGTCTTGGCTTGTACACGTCTTAGTAGAGTGGTACTTATATAAGAGGGTTGGAGAGCTGTATGCCGGTTTGATTATTTGTTCATTAGCTGATTCATTCATTCATTCCTTCAACGAATATCCAGTGACCCCCTCTGTGATAGTCCCACAGAATAAATAAGTCATAGCTCTCCTTTGAGTTCCCAGATTAATAGCGACAACAGGAACATCAGTGGATAAATCATAGAATCATAGGGTTACAGAGAGTAGCAAGGAACTCTGAGAACTCTTTATGTTTCTGATTAATGGTAATGCTTGTTTCTTTTATCCTTAGATGAAACATCTATTTCCAGAGAATTCTAGTTCAAGGAAGTAAGCTGATCAACTCTATTCAGCTGCAGTCTGTCATTTGGGAGGTACTTTGAAACCTCCCAAGGACTTCTGAACAGTGTCAGCTACACAACTGTTGGTAGGCTGGGCTATGGTTAGAAATGACATGAAACAATAGTCTAGGCCGACTGCATAGGTACGCTTATTTGGGGCCAGGCACTTTTCAAAGCACTTTAATTCATTGCACCTAACCACCCTGTGAGGTTGGTTCTTTTGTAATCCCTGTTCATAAATGATGCGTCCAAGCCACAGAGAAGGTGAACAGTGCCTCTGAGCACACAGTTTATAAAGTGTTGAGCATATACTTTTATTTATTCAGTGGAATGTAACCTTGAGATCTTCTCTTGAGTTAGCTTCCTGCCATAGGTTCCCTCTCTATCTCCTTTTCTCATAAAAATCATGTGCAAGGGACTTCCCTGAAAGTCCAGTTGTTAAGACTTCACCTTCCAGTGTAGGGGGGTTGTGTGTTCATTCCCTGGTTGGGGAGCTAAGATGCCACATGTCTCGTGGCCAAAAAAAAAAAGCAAAACATAAAACAGAAGCAGTATTGTAATAAATTCAATAAAGATTTTAAATAGTCCACATTAAAAAAAATATTTTTAAAATGTGCAAAATTTAAAAGCAACCAAAAAACCAAAATAAATGGGCTTCCTGAGTTTCAGGGTTCTAAGTTTAATAGAAGCTTTCTGTTTTCTCAAAACTTGCACTTTTTATCTTCTGTGAATACTCTCATTTGGGTCTAAAACACACAGCCTATATTTTTAAAAGAGCAGCAACTTAAAATCTAATAGATAAAAATTTATAAAAAGTATTATATGAAAGTAATAATCAAATCTGTCTTGCAATGTGACAAACTAAATTTGAAACAAAATCGGTAAAGTTTTAGGCCCCTGAATTCTTTAAGAAATACACACATAAAATAACTGGAAAATCATAGGTTATTCAAGAAAAACCTTAAGAACAAGGCCTTCCCTTGCTTATCAAAGATAAAAGAAAAAAGATTTATTGAACCCTAGTGAAATAAAGATTTGAGCATTCATTCTGCCTGAGGGACTGTTTCTTAGTTTCATGCCTAAAATTCTCTCAACAGAGACAGTCCTTTGAATTAAAATGTTATCTGCAGAAAGCCCCCAAACTCTACATGTTACCTAAGAGGAGAGAAAACTTCTTATAACATATTAGCATCTTGTGATAAATTATAACAGCTTAATTTGTCATATTAGCCAACTACAACCTTAGAAAGCATTCAGCAGAGATATAAAAGAATAGGACTCAGCAAAAGTGAATTTTAATGGATGGCAAGTCATTATGGCTTCTCATAGATTTTTGAAAATACTTTCTTATTGATTTGTGAGAACTCTTTATATGTTAGTGAAAATCTGCTGGTTTTGCCCCTTAGCATTCCTTTTCCCTTCTTCTGATAGCAGTTCAGTTCAGTTCAGTTCAGTCACTCAGTCATGTCCAACTCTTTGCGCCCCATGAATCGCAGTACGCCAGGCCTCCCTGTCCATCACCAACTCCCGGAGTTCACTCAGACTCACGTCCATTGAGTCTCTCTGTATTAGGAAGAATGCATTCCAGTAGTTCATGTGGCACTGATCTACCCCTTTCCCTTCCACAAGGGCAGCACATGATCCATACCTGGCCAGAAACATCAGTGGGTAACACACTAGAATCTCAGAACAAGAGAGAGACAGGAGCAAAAGAGAAGGAAACTTTGCTTCAGCCACAGGGGTTATTCAGTGTTGGACCTGTGACCCAAACTGGGTCAAAATCCTTCTAAAACCTTCACTGCTGGAGCGATCGTTAGGCTGGTAGGACAGGAGGGACTGGGCTCTAGGCAACCCAGGTGGCTTCCTCATGATGGAAGCCTCAGGCTACTCCATCCCTGGACTCTCCAGTTATGGAAACTAGCAAATCCCTTGTATGTTTCAGCAAGTCTGAGCAGGACTCCAGTTGAGAGCAACCATACAAAATCACACATTGAAGATATTAACATTTGGTCTGTCACAGATGCAGCGTTTTCCCCAACTGTTTGTTTTTTAATTTTGCTTAAGGAGATTTCTGTCATATGGCAGTTTTTTGTTTTTCAGGGGTCATTCTTTTCCCTCTTCAGTGTCTAGCTTTGATGATATACTTCAAACAGCCTCCTTAAATTCCTTCTCTAACCGAAATTAACAAATAGTTATCTATTTTTTTTTCCGGTACTTTTCTGGTTTTGTCTTTACATTTAATCTTTAATCTGTCACAAATTTTTATTGTAAGATGTGTAATAGGTAATTCATTTTAACGTGACAATAGAGAGTCATTTGTCCTTATTTGGTGAACAATCCAATTTTTTTTCTCGTTATTTCAATTTACCTTTACTTTGTCCCAATTCATAGTCATGCTTTGGTTTTTGTCTTGCCTCTCTATTGTCTTCCTGTACCAGTTCTGCACCTACATAAATTAATGGATTCTTGGGGAATTCCCTAGCAGTTCAATGGTTAGGACTCTGCATTGCCACTGTGAGGGGTCACGGGTTTGATCCCTGGTTGGGAAACTAAGATTCTGCATGCCTTGTAGCCTGGCCAAAAAAAAAAAAAAATTATTATACCTGCTAAAAGAAAGTTCACTCTTTTACTGGCTATTCTTACACATTTGATTCCATATTAGTATTAGAATCTTTTTTCTTCCAAAGTTCATGAAAGCTTTTCTGGAATTTGCTTGGGTCTGGATATGTGTATGAACTTACAGAGAAGCAATATCTGTATTATTCTGAGTCCATCCATGTGAAGATGTGCTGATTTTGCTGTGCTTAGTCGCCCAGTTGTGTCCAACTCTTAGCGACCCCAGGACTGTAGCCCACCAGGGCTCCTCTGCAGTGGGGATTCTTCAGGCAAGAATGCTGGAGTGGGTTGCTATGCCCTCCTCCAGGGGATTTTCCCAACCCAGGGATAAAACCAAGTCTCCTGCACTGCAGGCGGATTCTATACTGTCTGAGCCACCAGGGAAACCCTCAAATTATTAAAGTGATTTTTATGTTTATCAGTAGAGTTTAATAGCTTTGCTTACATGGGTCCTGGGCGTTTTGTATTTTTGTTAATCTTTAAAACAATATTGTTTGAGTGATTATGTTTTTTAAATAGTGTTTACTATTATATAGGAAACCTATTGGCTTTCTAATTAAGATGGTAAACCCTCTTGGTTCCAATAATTCTCTGTATTTCTTGGGTTTTCAGGTGCACAGTTCCAATAACTGTAAATAACAGTATTTTAGGCCACCTCCTTTCTCATATAGAAATGTTATATTTTATTTTCACTGTTTATTTTGATGAGCACTTGCAGAATCTTGTTAAAATATTATCACCTATAATAGGACATGTAGATCTAGCTTCCAATTATAATATTAGATCCTTGTGGGTTTCAGGACTAAGATATTGACTTACTGGTTTGAGATTATATATATGATAAATTGTTATACCTAAGTTAAAAAGGTATTCTATTCCAATATACTAATTTTTTTTTTCTTTTTTGCCTTTTATTTGTTTTTCATTAAGGTAGAAGAGATACAAGTGAGGGAAAAAACACATACAAAAACACCTAGTCATCAGAAAAAATATTAACTAAAACCATAATAGTATGGTGTACAGTGATTACTGTACACCCACAAAATTTTAAAATGCTAACAATACCAGATGTTAATGGCAATGTGGAGTGATCAGAGTTTGACATCCGTGGTAGAAATTTTAAATCATATAGCCATTTGAAAGACACTGAAATTTTTGGAAAGCTAAACGTACGTTTACTCTATGACCTAGTATAAATGCCTAGTTATATACTTAAACAGAAGCACTTGTTATTTATTGTCTTTTTAATAGTAGCCATTCTAATAGTGAGGTGGTATTTCATTGTGATTTTGATTTGCATTTCTTTGATGATTATTGATGCTGAACATCTGTACCCGTTGGCCATCTGTACATCTTTTTTGGGGGAAAAAATTCAATTCAGACCCTTTTCCCAGTTTTTAATGCTGAGTTTCCCAGTTTTTAATTTTTTTTTTAATGCTGAGTTATATGAATGCTTTGTATATTTTGGATATTTATCCCTTATTGGATGTATTGTTTGCAAATATATTCTCCCGTTTGGTAGGCTGCCTTTTTGTTCTGTTGAGTTTCCCTTCACCACTCCAGTGCTTTTTAGTTGAACACAGCACCATTGGCTTATTTTTGCTTTTGCCTCCCTTGACTGAGAAGACATACCCCAAACTAGTTCTTCTAAGTGTGTACTGTGTTTTTTTGTCTAGAAGTTTTATGGTTTCAGGTCTTACAGTTAAGTCTTTAAGCCATTTTGAGTTTACTTTTGTAGATGGTATGATAAAGTGAACCAGTTTGACTTCATGCATGTAACCGTCCAGGTTTCACAATACTATTAATTGAAGAGGCTATCTTTTCCCCATTGTATATTCTTGCCTCTTTTGTTGTAAATTCGCTGTCCATGTAAGTATGAATTCATTTCCGGGCTCTCTTTTCTGTTCCACTGATCTATGTGTCTGATTTCATGCCAGTACCGTACTGTTTTGACTACTGTATCTTTGTAGTATAAGGAATCAGGAAGTATGATGCCCCCAGCTTTGTGCTTTGTTCTTCTTTCTCAAGATTGTTTTAGCTATTCAGGGTCTTTTTTGATTCCACACAAATTTCTGAATTATTTGTTCTAGTTTTGTGAAAACTGCCATTGGTATTTTGATGGGGATTGTATTGAATCTGTGGATTACCTTGGGTAGCATAGTCATTTTAACCATATGTCAACCATATATTCTTTTAGTCCATAAGCACGTAATATCTTTCCATTTGCTTGTGTTGTCTTTAATTTCTTTCATCAAAGTTATAATTTCCAAGTACAAGCCTTTTATCTCCTTGCTTAGATTTATTCCTAGGTATTTTATTCTTTTTGATGCAATTATTAGATTATTTTCTTAGTATCTCTTTCTGATAGTTTGTTCTTGTGTATAGAAATGCAACAGGTTTCTGTGTATCTTGTATCCTGAAAATGTACTGAGCTCATTTATTAGTTCTAATAGTTGTTTGGTGATGTCTTTAGGATTTTCTATACAGATGGCCTTTGAACAAATGTGAGTTTGAACTGCACAAGGCCATGTGGATTTTTTTCAATAAATGTACAAAAATCTGTGTGCAAGAGTTGTATTGAAGTGGATAGCCTGTTCTTACACAGACATCAATGACATTTAATATAAAATTAATAATGTGCTAGTTTTCTTACTGTTTTTTATCTTTTCTTTCAAAGGATTACCTTACTGTACAATATGCTTCTCTCTCTCACAATTGGAGAAACTGCGTATCAGTCTATCATCCCAGGTAAGTGTTGTTTGTTTTTTAAAATAAAGTAACAATATTTCCAATACTGTATTATGAATATGGCTGTAATACTGTATACCATAAAACTTTTGTAACAATTTATTCATTAATATATAGATCAGGCTTATTGTTTGCTGTTTAGTTGCTAAGTCATGTTCGACTCTTTGCGAGTCGAACATATAGCCTGCCAGGCTCCTTTGTCCATGGGATTTTCCAGGCAAGAATACTGGCATGGGTTGCTGTTTTCTTCACCAGGAGATCTTCCCGACCCACGGATCAAACCCTCATCTCCTGCTTGACAAGCAGATTCTTTACCATTGAGCAACCTGGGAAACCCCATAGGTTGGGCAACCATGAAACAATTGTATAGGTTACACTAGACCAACATAAAGCAATCATGTTGCTGCTTCCTTGTTATCAGTGCAGAAATTGTTATACCTGAAAATAAATATGCATTTGTCTTTTCCCTCTCCATGGTATTAGTAATATGTGTAATATTTACTGTGTTTTGTGTCATATAAGCCAGTATTGATGTGGGCTGACAGTTCATCTTGTAAATGAATGACATAAACTTAACAATACTGAAAAATTCGGTACTATACTATTAGTGGGATTCTCCAGGCAAGAATACTGGGGTGGGTTGTGATGCCCCCTCCAGGGAATTTTCCCAACCCAGGGATTAAACCCAGTTCTCTTACTTCCTCTCGCATTGTCAGGCAGACTCTTTACCACTAGCGCCACCTGGGAAACCCATATATTTTCACTTCCTTATGCTTTTCTTGGTGGCACTAATGGTAAAGAACCCGCTTGCCAATTCAAGAGATGTAAAAGACCCAGGTTTGATCTCTGAGTTGGAAGATCCCCTGAAGAAGGGAATGGCAACCCACTCCAGTATTTTTGCCTGGAGAATTTCATGGACAGAGGAGCCTGGAGGGCTACAGTCCATAGGGTTGCAAAGAATCAGACATCACTGAAGCAACTTAGCATGCACGCACAAATGCTTTTCATAATAGCATTTTCTCTGCTGTTGCTAAGTCACTTCAGTCGTGTCCGACTCTCTGTGACCCCACAGATGGCAGCCCACCAGGCTCCCCCATAGCTAGCTTAATTGTAAGAATATAGTGTATATACATATAAAATGCAAAATATGTGCTAATTGACTATTTATATTATTTAGTAAGGCTTCTAGTGAGACTCAAAGGTTATACACAGATTTTCAACTATGAGGAGAATTGGCTTCCCAGCCCTTGTGTTGCTCAAGGGTCAGCTATTTGTAGTATCACGTATTCTGCCAAAACTGGCAATTTTGCATCCTTCTTGCCAATTTGAATTCTTTCTATTTCTTGTCTGATTGCTGTGGCAATCCAAATTTCCTCTAATTCCTCACTTTTGCAGCTTACAGAGTTCTAACTTCCCACCAGGGCAAAAACTAGCTCTACTATTTTCCCTTTTGATCCTCGTCTTCCCTAACCCCTGGATTCATGTGTTCCTAAGTCTATCCTAGCCTCAGCACAACACACTTCTTAAGTCAACTTGGAATTTTAGTTAAACACCTATTCTATCCTATATTTCTTGAGATTATCTACAGAGGGGAAAAAAAGAGAGAAAGTGATATTTTAAAAGTAGAGTGGAAGCAAGATTATTAAAGCTGGTGGTCTGATTTTTAATTTCAGTTTAACATCCCCTGCAAAATGTACACACATATAATCTTTGGTCAAAAAACCAAAATAAGTGGCATAATAATGATAAAGATTTTTTTGTTTGTTTAATTTTTTAAATTTTATTATTGGGTTATGATTGCTTTACAATGTTGTGTTGTATAACAAAGTGAATCAGCTATACGTGTACATTTCCCCTTCTTCTTGGCCCTCCCTCCCACCTCCCCATCCCACCCCTCTAGTTTATCACAGAGCACTTAGCTGAGCTGCCTGTGCTACATGGCAGCTTCCCACTAGCTATCTATTAGAAGAAGGTATAATGATAATTTTTTTTAAATGCAAGTGTGGTAAATTTAATGCTACAGACTCCAATGGACGCCTTCTTACAGCCTTACCAACTCAGTGTAAAGTCTTCTGAAATCAGCCTTCTTAACTTCATTTTGTCTCATTTACTTTATTTTTCTTCCTTCTCAGAATTATTAAGTTTCTGGTCACTTTGCTCCAGATGGCCTCTTAGCTTCATGATAAATATTGTCAACTCACACGTCACTTAATATATTGTTAAAAATTTTGTAATCTGCAGGTAATCTACAGGGTTCTATATAGACCTAAAGTTAAAATTTTTGAAACTGGAAACCTATCACTTTGAGTCACAAACATTGCTGAATACAAGGATGATATATGGAATTGGTGTCGGAAAATAACTTTTCCCTTTTTTTTCAGGGAAGTCCAATTTAAAGGCTGTTGTAAGTCACCAGTGTACATAGGACATATGCGCACCCATTGTTCTTGGCAAAGTACTGCCCCCACAGGGTAACAAAAATGGAGACACTTCTTCTTGAGAGGCCAAGGGCTCTGCTTGGTGGTGTATGTGGTGTGTTTGAACAGCACTGTGCCCCTTGGGAGTTATAAACCTCTTTTCTCATGAAATCTGGATTTAGACTGATACTTGCCTGAAAAATCACTTTGTTTTTTCCCTTCCTGGGAGATGTGTCTATGATCTAACCCAAACATTTCTCACAAGAGATTACAAATTTGAGGATGACTCAGTTTCCCATTCATCGTCAGGCCAAGAGATTGTGACAAGATACTGTATGGGTTTGATACAGGACTACACACGTTAGACTCTCAAGGTCCCATGGTGGTTTAGTCACTAAGTTGTGTCTGACTCTTGCGACCCCATGGACTGCAGCCTGCCAGGCTCCTCTGTTCAGGGGATTCTCCAGGCAAGAATACTGGAGTGGGTTGCCATTTCCTTCTCCAAGGGATCTTCCTGATGCAGGAACTGAACCTGGGTCTCCTGCCTTGGAGTCAGACTCTTTACTGACTGAGCTATAAGGGAAGCCCAGGGTCCCATAGATGGTGTCATTTAAGACCAGATGACTTGAGTCTGGGAGCAGTCCTCTGGACTTCTGGGTTTGTCTTGTCCAGGCCATGAGAATTTAGTATTGTGCTCATGAAGGAGCATGGCTCTTTTCCAGGAAGGGAAGAGGTCCTGTCAGTAATCAGACCAGAGCAGGGACGAAGGATGCTCTTAAACTTGAGGAAAGACATCTTCCTCTCTCTGAGGCCAAGTCGGGTCTGGGATCTAAGGAAAGAGTTTTCTTAGAGATGGCACGGATAGAAACAAATAGCTTAGCCAAGTGGAGCTAGACCAGTAACCAAGATGAAGCCCTAAGTGAGGTCAGGGCTGTGCATTCAAGATGAGACATCTGTAGGGCGAACAAAAATTATTATAATAATTTTTTGGTCCGGGTTCGCCCAAAACTGGCACAATTTTCAAACTAAAATTTCTGGAGAACTCCTTCTTTAAAGAAAAATTTTTGAAGCTTTTATTGGAGTATAGTTGCTGTTCAATGTTGTGTTACTTTCTACTGCACAGGAAGTGTGTCAGCTATATATATATATATATATATACACACACACACACACATACATACATACATTTCCCCTCCTTTTTGGACTTCCTTCCCATTGAGGTCACCACAGAGCACTGAGTGGAGTTCCCTGTGCTCTACAGTAGGTTCTCATCAGTTATCTGTCTTATCGTTGTTGTTCATCTCTAAGTTCTATCCGACTCTGCACTCCTATGAACTGCCACATGCCAGGCTTCCCTATCCTTCACTGTCTCCCAGAGTTTGCTCAAATTCATGTCCATTGAGTCGGTGATGCTATCCAACCATCTCATACGTGGCATAAATAGAGTGTATATATCAATCCCAGGAGAAGGTGATGGCACCCCACTCCAGTACACTTGCCTGGAAAATCCCATGGATGGTGGAGCCTGGTGGGCTGCAGTCCATGGGGTCGCGAAGAGTCGGATACGACTAAGCGACTTCCCTTTCACTTTTCACTTTTATGCCTTGGAGAAGGAAATGGCAACCCACTCCAGTGTTCTTGCCTGGAGAATCCCAGGGACAGGGGAGCCTGGTGGGCTGCTGTCTATGGGGTCGCACAGAGTCGGACACGACTGAAGTGACTTAGCAGCAGCATATCAATCCCAATCTCCTAATTCATCCCCATTTTCTGGGCAAATTAGGATGCTTGGCTGAGCTAGCTATTCATCAAATGTTCCCCTTTGTGATGTACTATCGATGCCCCCAAGACTTCAGTAAAAATTGGTGGGAGGTCCAAGCTGTGCTCTGGGAACCCATTATTCCCCCTGCCTTTGGAGGGGCACACATCCACGTGTGAGGAGACAGCAGTGGCTAACCTGCCTTAAACATGACTCCTCAAATGTGGTAAGAAGCAGTCAGTGGAGACGTTGAGCACTAACCAGGACTGGTTAGAGGAACACATAAGTGGTCTTCACAGGTCCCAAGAGAAAGACGGGAGAGGTGACAGTGATAGGATGAAGGCTGGACTTCTGTCAGGGCATAAACTATTATTTGAGTATTGAAAGGGAAGTCTTGACCTTGAAGCTGGTAGACTTGGGGACATCTGGGTTACATATATTTCTAGACATCTTCCTGTATTGTATGGAAAAACACATGCCAACCTCAGAATTGATTTTTCCATTCATTTCCTTGGTACCAAATATATAAGTGACATTTTTCATTCCTAATGCCAGGTGTTCCAATAAGAATTGCCTATGCATTAAGCTCTTCTTCAGTGAAAAAAATGAGATAGTAATCTTAAGACCCACTCCCAGCACTTCCTAGTTGTAGGACCTTAGGAAAATTTCTTAAGTCTTCAAAACATCACTTTCTCCATGTCTTCCAGGATTACCTAGAATTTCAGGATTAAATCCTAGTCTTTCAGGATTACCTAGAATGAAGTGAGAAAATTTCTATCAAGCAGGGTCACCACATTAAGAAATCTGTGGACCCTTGCCACATTGCCTTTGTTGGCTCCTTCCTCCATAAAATAGGGTTAAAAAAACAAATTATCATAATAATTTTAAATTTTATTATATGAATCGATAATATATTAATATATTTAATTTATTGTATGAATTGATACTATATTAATATATTCATTATAATAATTAAAATTTTATTATATGAATTAATAACATTGATGTATAAGTACATTTTAATTTTAATATATGACTCGATAATACATTAATATAATTATATTATTATTATATTCATTGCTTTCATCTGATTTTAAAAGACATTAAAACATCCCTGTTGCCCTAGGCACTGTGCCCTGTTGTGGCCTGTGAGTCAGCCCTGATGTCGAGTGCCTGGATGAGCACTCAGTAGGTCCTCCACAATTTTTATTCCCTTTCTCTCCCATCGCACGTCAAAAGAAAAAAAATTTTTTTCAAAAACTTCAAGTGGCAAATTAAAATTCAAGAAATCAAGTCAAAAGAAAATGTTCCCCAAGCCAGTGGATATCTGTAACAGCAGGTTTCACTTATAGTGAATATCACTTTACTGCTTTTAACAAACTTCAAAGAAAATGTTGTAAGGCCATTCATTCTACATGTCTGTTTCACATCAGTCACAATTATATCCCAGCTTCACTTCTCTCCCCTTGTTATACCTCATAAATTGTGTAACCAGAATGTATGTGTAGTATATGGATTACATTAGGAATTGTCAGAAGTAGCCTGATAGTAAGCATTTGCAGTCACCCTCCCTTCTGGCTTCTCTGAATGCTCTGAAGGTATGTTTAATACACTGCACCCACAGTAACAGGGGACAAAAACACAGATCCAGGAAGGGGACCCAACATTCTTAGCAGCCCTTCCAGAGAGCTGAAATTGCCACTGCGATGTTTAAACAATAGCCCTGCAGTTCTGTGACAGAGGTGTCCACTTACCTGTTGAACTGTCATACAGAAATAAAAATGAAAATTTCCACTGAGAGTGAAACCTTGCTTGTGGTAGGCAGGGACAACTTGGGTCTGCAAAGCAGGTTCATTCAGCCCAGCAGTGAAGGGTGAGCTATCCTTTAAGAAACGCTCTCTGCCAAGTGCCTGTCCACGCAGGAAATGTCTCTAAGCTTTCAGCTTGATCGTCTTCTGCTCTTCTCGCTGTGGGGAAGACCCCTGGGTGTCAGCCGCCATCCTTCGCATAAGGAAACAACTACAGAGATGAAATGGCAAGCTGGGGTCTCTCTGGCAACCATTTGGACAGCAGCAAGAGAAATTCACCTTCTCTCCAGCCTCCCCACCTCCCATCACGGGTCCTTTCTCCTAACATTGTAAAGAACCAAGGAAGTGACTCATCTGTGCCCCACAACTTTTTCTGTTTGAAAGATGCAGTTAAAGAAAAAAGTTATATGGTCACAGAATCTAGATTCCTTGTTCTAAATGAAAGAGCTTTAATAGATTTATTTTATCACTCCTGTTGCATTTATAAGATCATTGAAATTCAAGACTGTATCATTTGTCTTGCACTGTTAGGGAGAGAGCTGCTTCCCACATGTGGCTTTTCTTGATAACCCAAGCTTTCTACCCTTTGAAGCACCAGCACTTGTTAAAACTGAATCTTTTTTTTTTTTTTCTTGATAGAAAAATGTCCAAAATGTTACACATGTCTCCCAGGCTTTTAAAACAGACTTCCCTGAAACATAATTTAGCCTTTGTTGAGGGTCATCCTACAGTGTTATGCTAATGCCTGAGAGGCATGATGGTGAAAGGACTCTGAAATCAGACAGGCTGGGTTCACATGAAATCCGATTCTGCAGTACTGACCACGAAACCCTGGGGCAATTACAGATCTCTAAGTGCTGCCATAGAGGTGGGATAAAACCTGCCATTTCTGAGAGATGCTGAGAGTGTAAATGACCTGCTACACATTCAAAAGTGTTCAGTATGATGCTCAGGAGATAGTAAGCATTAAAAAAAAAAATCATTGTAAAAACTAAATTGTATGATAAAATTTTAAAAGTGAATAAGCAAAATAAAAATATAGCGACACTGTAATAAACTGAAAAAGCAGTGTCATGATACAGAGATGACTTCAAAGACCTCTTAGAGTAAGCATCATTCATTCCACCTATCCAAAATGGTCCCAGATCTGCTCTGTGACGACCTAGGTGGGTGGGATGGAGAGTGGTGGAGGGAGGTCCAAGAGGGAGGGGATATATGTATACATATAGCTGATTCATGTCATTGTACAGCAGAGACTAACACAACATTGTAAAGCAATGACATTCCAATTTTTTTAAAGCTGAAAAAAATTAAATGCAAAGCTAAAAAAAAGTGACCCCAGGTTATAATGCTTTTTGAGTTCCTTATCTTCTTATCACAATTTTCTTTTCTTTTTTATTGCCCAGCAGTTCTCCCTTCTTGCTGTGCCTACCAGTGCATACCTCTGGTAATATTGCCTCTAGTATTTTGCTTCAAACATCCTGTGAGATGGAAAACCATATAAACAAGTTTGGGAGAAGTGTTTTAAAGTAAGAGCAAATGAGTTCAAAGGCATGACTTTAGACAGTTTTTTTTTTCTGAGGGGTTGAGGATAGATGAAAAACAGCTACAACTTTTAATTCATTATGTTAGTCAGGATGGGCTAGGTTTTGCTGCAGGAACAAAAGCCTCTAAAATCTCAGGGGCAATAATATAGCACAAGTTTGTTTCCCATTCATTTTAATTCACTGGGTTTCAGGAGCGCTGTCCTCAGCATGGCCACCAGGGACCCACGTGAGCAGAGGCTCCGTCTCAACACATGCTTCCAGGGTGCCCCCGTAGGGGAGAGGAAGTGGTGAATTGCTCAGGAGGTCTTATAAATTCTGTAGGAAATCACATATGTCTTTATGCTTACATTTCATTGGCAAACACAAAAGAATATAGCCACACTTAATATCTAGAGGGCAGATAAATGCAGTTCTACCATGGGCTGGCAACAAGGTGGCCATTATCTCATGCGTGGCTTTGGTTTTACTTATTTTAGGTAATAATAGTCCAAGGTCATGAGTGTTTTACTATGTTCCATGTGCTGAACTAGGTGATTTCCATGTATGAACTATTAATGTTTTCTACCGTGAAGAATTAAAACTCAAATGGATAGTTAGGTTGCCTATCCATAGTCATAAAGATAGTAATTACATGATTAAACTGATGCTCAAATTAGGTGTGTCTGACACCAAACCACATGCTCTTAACCAACTTTTTCTGAATCTCAAATACATTCCAGATCACTGAGATTAATCAATAACATTGAAATAAGTGACTTACTGTTTCGTCGGTGCAATTTATCCACTAAAGAATGGTCAGAACTTGCTTGTTCATTTTCTTTTCTTCATTCCCTTTCCATCAGAGAGACTGCTTTCAATTTAACAAACATATTCTTTACAATGTGTTTAGCTGTGGAACATGCCATGAGGGATCCCAGGGCAAGGTATAATAAACACCACAGTTCTTGACTTCTGAGATTCTATAATCTTTTAAGGGAAATATGGAATAAAAGAAAGCAATTAAAAGGGAATAGAAAACATAAGATAGTTACATACAAATAAGAGAGAGCTAAACAATGCAATTATGTGTTATGTGCTACAGAAAGCTCTATTTGCTGTTGTCAATATTGGATTATACAAAGAAAGGTCTTTAAGAACTGGCAGGATTTGGACAACAGAGACATGAATCCTAAAATAAGTCAGATGATGTATGTGAAAAGAGAGACTGGCGTGATGGAAATGAAAAATATGCATTGGGAAGTAGAGAGGGAGCTAAGCTGGCTGAAACATAGAGGTATGTTATAAGGGACCATGAATATCCAGAAAATCCTGAGCATCTCCCAGAGGCAGAGAGGGGGAAAGGCTTGTTTCTAAATGGTTTTTAAACTGTAGAACATTTCAGATAAAGTTGACATTTCCTATACTCCCCACCTGAGACCCTCCTGGTTACCACCATTTCTTCTCTTTCCCAACAGGAAGCTCCTGTCATGTTCTGGTGGGTAGTATTCAAGTTCATAATTTTATATTTTTCTTTTACTTGTGTGCAAATTATGCATTCCATTTCTGTTCTGTCGCGGCTACCCTTCCATTCATGCGTGCATGAGTGCTAAGTCGCTTCAGTCATGTCAGACTCCTCGTGACCTTGTGGACCATCGCTCGCCAGGCTCCTCTGTCCATGGGATTCTCCAGGCATGAGTGGAGATTCTCCAGGCATACTGGAGTGGCTAGGGGATCTTCCTGGCCCAGGGATCAAATCTGGGTCTCTTATGTCTCCTACCATAGCAGACAGGTTCTATTATCCCACTAGAGCCATGTGAGGAGCCCCACCCTTACATTCATATTCACACTGAACATCGAGTTAATCAGTATCACTTGAAAGAGGGTGAAAGTGTTAGTCACTCAGTCATGTCCAACTCTTTGCAACCTCATGGCCTATATGGCCCACCAGGCTCCTCCATCCGTGGAATTCTCCAGGCAAGAATATTGGAGTGGGTAGCCATTCCCTTCTCCAGGGGATCTTCCTGAACCAGGGACGAAACCTGGACCTCTTGCATTGCAGGCAGATTATTTTTTTACCGTCTGAGCTTCCACGCATGTGTGCAGTCTCTTCAGTCATGTCTGAATCTTTGTGACACTATGGACCGTACCCCACCAGGCTCCTCTGTCCATGGGATTCTCCAGGCAAGAATCCTGGAGTCGGCTGCCATGCCCTCCTTCAGGGGATCTTCCCCTCCCAGGGATTGAACATGTACCTCTTACATCTCCAGTGTTGGCAGGCAGGTTCTTTACCACTAACGCCACCTTGGAACCCCACCTGAGCCTCCAGGGAAGCCTAATCAATATACTGATCTCTTTCTAAAGAATATATGCTTTAACTCTGACTTGCTGTCCCATGTTCCATGATTTTATTACTTAGAAATTTATTTTCCCTTATTTTTAAACACTCATAAAGTAGCCATTTCAATTTATACTATTGTTTGTTTAGATACTTATCCATTTAAAAAATATTTCCTGCATCCCACTTCTTCTTTTCAAGGTAATTTACTTCCTATCCAAAGTAAATATTCATGTACAGCATGCCAAATACTGCTGGCCAAAATAGTCATTTGTATCTGGAATTTACTTTATTCTACTTTCACTCTGGAAAGATAGTTTTTCTGTCAGTAATTTAAATGCATTATTCCTGTGCATTTGTAACTACATTTATAACACAACAGCTGTGTTCTGCTAGTTATTCTTGCTTTGAATATTATGCCCCCAGTCTAATTGTCATTCATTTCTAGGTAATTTATTTTTTTCTCTCTAGTAAATTTTAAGGTTGATACTTTGCAGTTGAACTTCTGTATTTAAGAATGGGTTTGTTTTTAATTATACTGCATAAGAACTGGTGTGCTTCTTTAAAGACTCCTGTCTTACATAATAGAAATTACTGACTACTATTTATTTGCTTCTAACTCTTTCTTTTTTTTCCCACTTGGAACTCTTAATAGACATAGGTAGGACCTTATCATTTGATCAATTTTCATATTTTTCATTTCTTTATCTTGTATGTTATAGTCTGGATAATTCCCCATAATGTGTCTTCCAATTCACTTAACCTCTCAGCAGCCATCTCTGCCTTACAGTCCAACTGAAAATCTAATAGTAGATTTTCATTTCAATTAGTATATTTTTTCCTTTTTAGAATATCTTTTCCAAATCTGCTCATTTTCAAATAGTTTTATTCTTGATTTGTGACTACTATTCCTTTTTCCATGTCTTGAAATGATTTTGTTTTTATTTAAAGTCTTTTTTTTTTTCCTTAGGGTCATGGATTTTGGATGGCTTAGCTGGTGGATTCTGGTTTGGGCTTCCTTGTGAGGTTCAGTTTAAGAAATTTACGGAATCAGCAAGAATTCCACTATCTGTGGCTGAACTCCTGCCTCCAAAATGATCCTCTCATATGGCTGGCCAATCAGGGCTGCCTTTTAGCCAGAGGCCTCTGTTCCTTTGATCCTTTGAATGCCCTCAGGACAAGGTATAGCGCTTAGTGCAAAGTAAGTGATCCCAGAGGGCAAAGCCACAGTGCTTTTATAACCTCCCCTTGAAAGTCGCATGATCTCCACCACCTTCCATTTGAGAGAAACAAGTTGTGACGGCTGGCCCACATTCAGGGGGAGTGTAAGAAGACCTGTCAAAGATTGAACTTATTTTAAACCATCAGAGCAGGCAAAGAGACTCAAGCAAAGCATGCTGGTGCCTATGGAAGTCAGGCAGGCTGAGGCCGTGTGGGACAAGGGAAATGGGTGAACCCCAAAAATGCCTTTTTCAGGAACAAATAAAGATAAGGCCCATCCATTTGCCAGTCAGTTTTCATTCCAATCCCAAAAGAAAGGCAATGCCAAAGAATGTTTAAACTACCACACAATTGCACTCATCTCACATGCTAGCAAAGTAATGCTCAAAATTCTCCAAGCCAGGCTTTAACAGTACGTGATCTGTGAACTTCCAGATATTCAAGCTGGTTTTAGAAAAGGCAGAGGTACCAGAGATCAAACTGACAACATCTGCTGGATCATCGAAAAAGCAAGAGAGTTCCAGAAAAACATCTATTTCTGCTTTATTGATTACGCCAAAGCCTTTGACTGTGTAGACCACAATAAACTGTGGAAAATTCTTAAAAAGATGAGAATACCAGACCACCTTACCTGCCTTCTGAGAAATCTGTATGCAGGTCAAAAAGCAGCAGTTAGAACTGGACATGGAACAAGAGACTTGTTCCAAATTGGGAAAGTACATCAGGGCTGGGTATTGTCACTCTGCTTGTTTAACTTATAGGCAGAGTATATCATGCGAAATGCTGGGCTGGAGGAAGCACAAGCTGGAATCAAGATAGCTGGGAGAAATTCAATAACCTCAGATATGCAGATGACACCACCCTTATGGCAGAAAGTGAAGAAGAACTAAAGAGCCTCTTGATAAAAGTGAAAGAAGAGAGTGAAAAAGTTGGCTTAAAACTCAACATTCAGAAAATTAAGATAATGGCGTCCAGTCCCATCACTTCATGGCAAATAGATGGGGAAACAATGGAAACAGAGACTTTATTGTTTTGGCTCCAAAATCACTGCAGATGCTGACTTCAGCCATGAAATTAAAAGATGCTTGCTCCTTGAAAGAAAAGCTATAACCAACCTAGACACCATTTTTTAAAGCAGGGACATTACTTTGCCAACAAAAGTCCGTCTAGTCAAAGCTATGCTTTTTCCAGTAGTCATGTATGGATGTGAGAGTTGGACCATAAAGAAAGCTGAGCGCTGAAGAATTGATGCTTTTGAACTGTGGTGTTGGAGAAGACTCTTGAGAGTCCCTTGGACTTCAAGGAGATCAAACCAGTCAATCCTAAAGGAAATCAGTCCTGAATATTCATTGGAAGGACTGATGCTGAAGCTGAAACTCCAATACTTTGGCCACCTAATGGAAACAACTGACTCATTGGAAAAGACTCTGATGCTGGGAAAGATTGAAGGCAAAAGGAAAAGGGAACCACAGAGGATGAAATGGTTGGATGGCATCACCAAATCGATGGACATGAGTTTGACCAAGCTCTGGAAGTTGGTGATGGACAGGGAAGCCTGGAGTACTGCAGTCTATGGGGTTGCAAAGAGTTGGACACAACTGAGCTACTGAACTGAACTGAACCCATTTTCCAGGCTTGGGGAAATAGATTTGGCTGATAGGAGGAGTTACAAAGTGACATCTTTGCCAAGGATGTAGACTCAGAGAGGGGTGAAGATTCGAGATATTTTAAGTGCCAATCTGATGCAACCACTAAGAAAGAAAAACACAGTACCAATTAGATTATGATACTCCATTAATTATCAACTGTATCCCAGTTTGGGGAACACGAGTATGAGAGAAACGTACATCTTGAATCAACAAATATAGTAGTTGCACAAAAAATTTCGTATTTTCACCTATACGGTTGTTGCAAAAGCAAACACATATAACTATTATCTTCCATCTTATATAGAGGTCATTAAAAATTAAGGGACTTTACCGGTGGTCCAGTGGTTAAGACTCCACCTTCCAACAGAGGGGGGTTGAGTTCGATCTCTGTGGGGTGTGACCAAAAAAAAGTTTTTAATTAAACATGGGCATCATTAATATGGGGGTTTTGATCATTAACTCTCTCTGCACCTCAGTTTTCACATCTGAAATGTAGATAAGGTACTGCTTTGATTTTCCTACAGATCAAAAATGAATTCAAAATAACTTCAAAATTAATATGTAATCTGTCAAGTTGTAAGGTGCTATGAATGGACAGAAGCAGCTATAAAAATTACAGGGAGCATGAAAGAAGATGATCATTTTCTTCTCGAAAGCTCAGGAAAAAGTGACTAATTCCTCATGCTGCTAGTCAAACTGGAATGATTCCTACATTTTAAAGAAATTTCACTGCTTAAAAGCAAAAGGGGGGGGGAAGGGAGGTGGTGATTGGAAGCTGAGGATGGTCCCATACACACAGATCCTCCCCATAAATAAATTAAAGAAAAGCCCAAGTTGGTCATTTTCTAGCTGGTGCAATAATTCCAGGTGCAGGAGAGATACATATCTCATTGGCTGAGTGAGCATGCCTGGTCATTGTTCACACATGGCTGTTTCCTAATGCTTTCTGCACGGCCAAAACAGAGAACTTGGGGCTCTCAGCCAGAAAAACCCAGGCTGCCACTTGGGGAGCTTGAAAGCTCCCAATATAAAGAAGTGACATACACCTGAGCAGGTCTGATATATATTCCTTTCTGCAGAGGGCAGTGGAATGCATTCCTGGGCCATTCATCATCTTGCTAAAATTAGATCCTGCTTAGAAGGAATGATATATTACTGATTACATAATAAAGATAGCTATATTTCTCATGAGAAACAGAAGGGAGAGGTATAGTTAGGCAGAGGGAAATATATCCTTGATATGAAAAATGGATTCATTAAGTATTTAATCTTTATACCATTCCTGTGAAATAAATGCACACATACATCATACGTGTGTTAAAGTGAGTTGATAATTAATATTGTTACACTTGAGAAAAATCCTAGCTCTCCATCCAGAAGTCATGTTGTGAGTCGGAGAACGCAGGCCGAGGCATGCCCTCTGCTGACCTCTGAATGGGACGGCGTGGCTGTGCTCTGAAAGCCAAGGGAATCATCTCATGGGCCATGGATTTGCGTCAAGATTTCACCTCATTTCGGTGACGGCAGGGGGAGTCACAGGCCTCCCAGGTGGCTCAGTGGTGAAGATTCTGCCTGCCAGTGCAGGAGACACAGGTTCTGTCCCTGGGCTGGGAAGATCCCCTGGAGAAGGAAAAGGCAACCCACTCCAGTATTCTCTCCTGGAGAATCCCATGGACAGATGAGCCTGGCGGGCTACAGTCCATAGGGTCGCACAGAGTCAGACCTGACTTAGCAACAGAGCATGCGCGCCCGCAGTGGGAGTCACAGGGGCTCTCCTCAAGCAGCTGGATCTTACATTTTTAAGGGTCATGGAGAGGCAGCTGTAAAGATCCCATGTACTAAGGGCCTCTGTTAATTGAGTATAGCCTTCATGCTCTCCTCTTCACGAATAAACCTTCTCCCTCCACATCCCATCTCATTCTATTTCCCTCCTCCAAGAGCCTTGCCAGAAAGGGCAAACCTCACAGTTTGTAAAACCTGGAGCCACAGTGGAGGAATTTCCAGATATCCTGGTGATGATATTCCAACTTAAAACAAACGTGAGTGCATTTGGTTTGAGTTAAACAAACATGCAGATTTGTAGCACCTTGGGTGTCAAAGATCAGTGAAACTCTGAGTGAAATGAAAGAAGAAAATAATTCTAAGAATTAATAGCTTGGAATAGAAGATTGATCTCACTAAACCAAAGAGATAATGTTAGATAAACACTAATAGGCTATCAAGGGTTAAAGTCCATTGCTTGTATGCTATAGTACAGGAAAACTTATAGGTTTTAAGTCAGATGGACTTGGGTTCTTGTCCTGACTCTGTCATTTCCTAGTAGGTGATTTTTTTAATTTTTTCTTTCTTGTTTAATTTTTAATTTTATTTTATTGACCACATGGCATGGGGGACCTTAGTTCCCTGATCAGGGAATCGAACCCATGCCCTCCTGCAGTGGAAGAGCAGAGTCCTAACCATTGTACTGACCTCATAGTTAGGCGATTTTTAAACAAATAGTTTAACCTCTTTGGAGCTCTTCTTCCTTATCAATAATATAAAAATCAAAATCTTCTAGCCACACTGTTCTGAAGACTGACTGCATGTACAGCATCTTGGCAAGGCACCTGGTATAGAGTAGGAAATCAACAAACATTATTTCGCTTCCATTCTCCATCCCCTTGAGTGCACCCACCATAGATGAGCACAGAAAAGGAACGGCAGAAACCTATTCCCTCTCCTGCTTTACCAGGCTGGAGATGAGTAAAAGTTCTAGAGAGTTAACAGAAGCACCTTCATGGGGAAAATCTTTGCAGTAGTAAGGATAGGTTAGGCTCTGCTGCAGTAACAACAACCGCCAAGGCTCTGTGGCTTAACATAGTGAAGACTGATGTCTCTTTCATTCTGTCTGTCCACTGTGGGTCAGCAGGTGGCTGTGCTTAATTTAGTCACCCAGGGACTCAAAGATTCTACCATTTTTCGATGCCACCATCTCAACACAAGGTTGACAATTCATCCTCAGAGGAAAAGAGAACAACAACATCAAAAATACAGTGGTGGCTCTTCATGGCTTCCACCAGGAAGTGATGTATGACCTTCCCTCTCATGTCTTAAAGGGGCAGGGAGGTACAATCTGCCTGAGTGTGTGCGTTAAGGAGAGGAGATTCAGAGAGTTGAGGCCCCTACACCACAAGCAAAAAGATGAACTGAGCATGCTTCATACAACCAAGTCCACAGAGGCTCCCAAGAACCCCACCGTGGTTGCTGTAGACCCGACTACCCTGTTCCTGGAGGAGGCAGCTTTTCATGGCGGGCCCCCCAGTCTTTGCCAAGATCTCATCTGAGCCCATTCTCTCCTCTGGTTCCTGCTTGTGAGCAGCACTCTGAAGTTGCCATTGTTAACTTGTCTAAATAATTCATACACCTTTCTCAACTCGTATCCAAGTTGCCAAACTTTTGGATGCTTCATGGCAACGTGAACACAATTGTCATTTTGTCACCTTATTCTCACCTCAGATTGAATCAAACTCCCTATAGAGCTGATGTTCACACAATTTGTGCTTCTTTCCGAGAAATGCTCAATCAATATCTCCCTTATTTGCTTTCCATCTGTGGTTGGCTGACCGCACTAATGGCCCGCATTTTTCACCCCTCCCTGTGTCCCGGCCCCTTGCACATGGCTTTACATAGCCTCTAGCTCAGGGAGTGGGGTTTATTTCTCCCAAGAATTCGAAGGCAATGTTGAGGGGCCATGTTCAAGGAGACAGCCCTGTCGGGGGTTTGGCAGCAGCTATTTGCCAGGCTAGAATGAATCAGGAAGGAGCCCCCACTGTGGTTCTAGGTAGTTCATCTCTTTGAAGCCAGACCCCAGCTGGCAGCTTGGACGTGGGGTATAAGGCCACCATGAATTGGAAGTCAGCAGTAGCTAAGCAAAGAGTAGCCGGAAACAGAGGAGGCAGCAGAGGTTTGGGCTGAGGGTCCGGGAGAACAGCCTGGTGGTCCAGCGGTTAGGACTCTGTGCTTTCATTGTGGAGGGCCCAGGTTTAATTCCTGGTGGGGTAACTAAGACCTAAGACTCCACAAGCCCTGCAGCTTTTTTTTTTTTTTTAAAGGAAATCGAAACAGGAAACAGAGTGGAGAGCCCTGGTGGCATTGGACCAAGCTCATTGGACATTGTTGAAGACAGCAAGACCAGCTCCAGAAACCACCCACAGGTAAGAGGGGGATCCTAAGTTCTTTCCAGGTTTGGTCAGAGCTGGATGAGAATCAAGCACCTCTACCTGGCAGGCGTGGGAGAGGCAGGGCTGACAACGCTACCCTGGTCACTCACTTTTCTCAAGAATGGAGTATTTGCTAAGTCACTTCAGTCATGTCCAACTCTGTGCGACCCCATAGACAGCAGCCCACCAGGCTCCCCCGTCCCTGGGATTCTCCAGGCAAGAACACTGGAGTGGGATGCCATTTCCTTCTCCAATGCATGAAAGTGAAAAGTGAAAGGGAAGTCGCTCAGTTGTGTCCAACCCCTAGCATGGACTGCAGCCTACCAGGCTCCTCCGTCCATGGGATTTTCCAGGCAAGAGTACTGGAGTAGGGTGCCATTGCCTTCTCCAAGAATGGACTATAGCAGCAGCCTGCTAATCCGTGGTTTTCATTTCTGGCTATAGATCAGATCGCCTGGCACAGTTTAAAAAACTCTAGTGCCTGGAACTTCCCTAGCAGTCCAGCGGTTAAGAATCTGTGTTCCAAAGCAGGGGGTGCAGGTTCGATTCCTGGTCTGGGAGCTAAGATTTCACATGGCTCGTGGCCCCCCGCCCCCAAAAAAACAAAAACATAAAGTAGAAGCGTTATTATAACAAATTCAATAAAGACTTAAAAAAAAAATCACTAGTGCCTGGACTCACCTTCCAAGGTCCTGACACTGGTCCTAGTTGGTAGGACAGATCACTGTTAATAATGTACAGCCAGGATCAAGAACCACTTATCCAATCTTGTCTGTCCCCCAACCCTTCCTCCCAGGGCAGACCTCCACACTTGTCTTTCTAAACCACAGTTTAGTTAGACACTCTACCTGCAATTCTTAAAGAAAAAAAATTAATATTCACACACACACATATGCAAGGATGAGAAAAACTTTTTGAGAGTAAAATTTTAATCTACTGATCATGCACAGAAGTTATTTAGATTTAGAACCTGGGATGGAGGAGCCTGGTAGGCTGCAGTCCATGAAGTCGCGAAGAGTCGGACACGACTGAGTGACTTCACTTTCACGCATTGGAGAAGGAAATGGCAACCCACTCCAGTGTTCTTGCCTGGAGAATCCCAGGGACGGGGGAGCTGACTATAGCAGCAGCCTGCTAATCCGTGGTTTTCATTTCTGGCTATAGATCAGATCGCCTGGCACAGTTTAAAAAACTCTAGTGCCTGGAACTTCCCTAGCAGTCCAGCGGTTAAGAATCTGTGTTCCAAAGCAGGGGGTGCAGGTTCGATTCCTGGTCTGGGAGCTAAGATTTCACATGGCTCGTGGCCCCCCGCCCCCAAAAAAACAAAAACATAAAGTAGAAGCGTTATTATAACAAATTCAATAAAGACTTAAAAAAAAAATCACTAGTGCCTGGACTCACCTTCCAAGGTCCTGACACTGGTCCTAGTTGGTAGGACAGATCACTGTTAATAATGTACAGCCAGGATCAAGAACCACTTATCCAATCTTGTCTGTCCCCCAACCCTTCCTCCCAGGGCAGACCTCCACACTTGTCTTTCTAAACCACAGTTTAGTTAGACACTCTACCTGCAATTCTTAAAGAAAAAAAATTAATATTCACACACACACATATACAAGGATGAGAAAAACTTTTTGAGAGTAAAATTTTAATCTACTGATCATGCACAGAAGTTATTTAGATTTAGAACCTGGGATGGAGGAGCCTGGTAGGCTGCAGTCCATGAAGTCGCGAAGAGTCGGACACGACTGAGTGACTTCACTTTCACGCATTGGAGAAGGAAATGGCAACCCACTCCAGTGTTCTTGCCTGGAGAATCCCAGGGACGGGGGAGCCTGGTGGGCTGCTGTCTATGGGGTTGCACAGAGTTGGACACGACTGAAGCGACTTAGCAGCAGCAGCAGCAGCAGCAGCAGCAAGGTAACCAAATACAGACATTTTCCCCTACCCATATATTTGCATGCCCTCCAAAGTAAAGGTCTAACTCTAAAAAGATAAGCAAAGTATTGTAAGCCTTCAGAGTACTTCATATTAAAGAGATTCCTTAGCAACTTAAAAATGACACGATATTAACTTATCAATAACTATTATATACAGTTATTCTTATAAAACAGTGGAATTCCAGGGTTTTAAAATTATTATATGTTTATTTTCAGCTGCGGTGGGTCTTCATTGCTGCTCACGGGCTTTCTCTAGTTGTGGTGAGTGGGGGCTGCTCTTCATTGTGGTGGGCGGGCTTCTCATTGCAGTGGCTTCTCTTGCTGCAGAGCACAGGCTCTAGGGCGTGAGGGCCTCCGGAGTTGCAGCTCCCGGGCTCTAGAGCCCTGGTTCAGTAGTTGTGGTACACAGGCTTTGTTTCCCCGCAGCATGTGGCATCTTCCTGGACTAGGAATCAAATCCATGTTCCCCTGCATGGGCAGGAAGATTCTCAACCATTCTTGGACCACCAGTGAAGTCCAATTCTAGGGTTTTTACTAAAGCATCTTACATGCTAAAGAGAAAATAAAAGAATGCCAGGATACACTGATGGTGGAGTTTCTTTGGGACCTGGGGTCAAGGCAGGGCCTCTTGGAGAAGGTGCCATTTGATCTCAGGCCCAAGTGAAGAGAAGGTAGTAGTTATGGGACCATCTGGGGAAGAAGGCTTTCCAGGCAGAAGGAATCATCAGTGAGAAAAGCCGGCAGAGGTTTCCACCTTCGTGATCAGTGAAGAAAGGCCACAGTGCAGCCTCTTCAGATGACAGACAGCAGTTTATCATCCCAAATATGGAGCACTCCAACCAGCTGAAGGGCAGAAAACAAACACCACAAAATAAATGAGGAATAGGAGCCAAATACAGTTTCAAAGCACCATGAACAAGCACAGCTGGTGTTACAGGCAGTGTGCTGGGGACGACATTATGCGCTTTTGCATAACATTTATCAAGAACAGAGAATGGCATGGCCCTGCTTGGTTTTCCCTAGGAGTGATACAAAATAATCTTTTATTAATCTTATTTTAAATTTGTTACCATTGTACATGATCTCAGAAGACCAAGTGGAGAACATTTGAAATAAATCAAAGGAATAAATGAATATGAAAGAAAAGACAATTATATGCTGCAATAAAAATTTCTGCCCATTCTGTTACACTGTAAAGCATTTTGTAAATGTAAATATCGACATAAATGTTAAATAAATCTATTAATATGAACTTCCTCTGGGTTTTCAAAAATAAGAATCTCGGTAGGCAAAGAGTTAGCGTTTCATATTGAAAAGTTCCCTCAGGCCCACATTTTCCAGCTTCTAACAGTTATCACAAGGAAGCCATTATCCCAGTAGGGACAATGAGAGTGATGCTCAAAAGCCTTGAGTTGGGGGCAGACAGACCCAGGCTCAGATTCCTACATTCCATTTAATAATTGCGTGACCTCGAACAAGGTAAGGTATCTCTCTAAGCCCTTATATTGAAATGTCTAAAATGTAATGATTCTTTTTATCAAAAATTGTTACTGTTGGAACAGAAGGAGGTTCTGTTGAGAATAGGGCAAAGTGGCCATGGCATCTTCGGGGTCACCTTTCCTCCCATCATCATCTCATCAGAAGGCATGGGTGTGTGCAGGGAGCTCACTCTCACACACTCAGAAAAACACAGCACAGGCTCAGGATAGAAGAAAACTGTGGCATGGCTGCTCCCCTCCCTTTGGATGACTTGTAATGGACAACAACAAGCCCGCTGTAGCTTTATCCACCCATCCTTTCTGACAGTTAAGAATCCAGGACTGATGAGCTCACTTTGTTGCCAACTGGTTGTCTGTGCATCTAGCCTAACCGGTTTGACTTCTCCTTCTTGACTGAGGAATTTGATAATAATCTTAAGAAGGGTTTCTGGAGAGAATCTTTCCTGCAACAAATTGTTACCCGGAAACTCATAAAGGATACCACCCATCCATACAAATAGAAATTCAACTATGTGGCAATTAGTTACTTTGGAGGACTATAGAGATTAATGTTATTTGTGATGGAGAAAGATATTCCACTTTAGGCATACTTCCTATGCTGCCAGCAGGGGTATGAATATATTTTTTCCCTTTTTCCATTCAAAACAAAGACAATGAGTGCATTAATTAGAAGCTGTAGGATTTATTCTAGGTAACAACTCAGAATATAAATTGAGAGAGGGAAAGGGAAAAGACTATAATCAGAGTCATCCATCACTACCTCATCTGTTGGTGAGGTTACACTCCCAGGATTCCAGCTGTCTGTCCTGAGTTTACTCTGCTTCACAGCTTTGGACCCTCTGTGGAGTGACTGATCAAAATAACCATGCCCTTGTGCTTCACCAGAATAACCATGGCCTCCTCTGGACCAAAGGGTGGACTGTTTCCTTATTGACATCATTAAACACTAGGTGTATACGGATGACAAACTTTGTTCTCTGTAGGACAAAAAAGGCACAAAAGGTTAGCTGCTGTTCCCTGTGTGCATGCTCAGTCTCTCAGTCGTGTCCGACTCTGTGACCCCATGGCCTGTAGCTCACCAGGCTCCTCCATCTATGGGATTCTCTAGGCAAGAATACTGGAGTGGATTGCCATTTCCTCCTCCAGGGGAATCTTCCCGACCTAGGGATTGAACCCATGTCTCCTGCATCCCTATATTGCAGGCGGATTTTGATTACTAAATGACCTTATGAACACAAATTCTTAAAGGTCTAGCATGGGTACGTGGTGGTGATTTAGTCGCTCAGTAGTGTTCAACTCTTGCAATCCCCACTGGCTGTAGCCCACCAGGCTCCTCTGCTCATAGGATTTCCTAGGCAAGAATACTGGAGTGGGCTGCCATTTCCTTCTCCAAGGGACCTTCCCAACCCAGGGATTGAACCCAGGTCTCCTGCATTGCAACAGATTCTTTACTGACTAAACCAGTAGCATGGGTACAAGTACACTTAGTATTCAAAATACTACATGAGTTATGCAGAATAAACAAGCTGTTTAGTTTCGTGGAAAAAAAAAAAAATTAATGACCCCAGAGTGAGAACTCAGGTTTAAATTTGAGGTTGATTACTGAGCAGCTGTGTGACCTTGGACATGGTCATTTCACTTTTCAGAATAAATTTGCTCATCTATAAAATGGGAATGATAATATTTATTTCAGGTTCCTCCTAACACTGTGGTGGAAATTAAAACAGAAAGTGTATGTGAAAGCACTTTGAAAACTGCCAAGGAGTGCCGTGTAAATGGTATCATTATTACCAATTTCTAGAAATTATTGAACACCATATCCTTAGACCATATCGGCAAGTAGACACCTGACAAATGAGAACTCATTACTGTGTCATATCCCATTGTCTCTGGCTGTTTTCATCCTCAGCTGATAGGGTGGGCCTGTGGGCCCTGTTAGCATAAATCCTTGGTAGAGGGCATTTCTCTAAAGGTAGAAAGAATTTCCAGATCCTGAACCACTGCACCTCTGCGTCCTTCCACATACTCATACCACCAAACATACATCACTCAAAATTCCTAAAGCAAGATAAGAGAAACATAGGAAATATATAAGCTCCTCTGTTTTAGATTTCCCCACTGTTGTCAGGATTCTTTACAGATCCATATGGCCACAGCCTCAACTCCTGAAATCCTTGTAGAATAATAACTGTTTATTTACCATGCGTTGAGCGCTAACTGTAGTGGGTCGCAGTGCAGAGTACCTTTCTTAATCCTCACAACAAGCATATGGAATACTGCTACTGCTCTCAGTTGAAAGATTGGGAAGTTGAGACTTGAAAAGGTTAAGCAACCCTCCTGAGGGTCATATGCTAGCTCCTAAGTGGCACAGATAGGACTAGAGTCAGGTCTGCTTGGCTTCAAAGTACATGGTCTGACTGCTACGTTATCAAGTTTCTCCTAAAACACTGTTCTGTTGTTATTGCTAGTTTTGTGTAGAACCTACCATTGGGAGAAGTGGCTATTGAGCACTTAGACTTCTTCAACGTCAAACTAGAGACTGTCAAATGATTCATTTTTTTCACCTAACAGATGTTTCCAACCCACAAATACCTACTGTCTGCTAGGTACTGCACTGGGGAGGGAGGGGTCTGACACTATGAATGAATCCTGTCCCTTAATCCTAAAAGAGATTTGGTGTAAGGATAATAGATCAATGACAACTTTTTCTGTAAGGTGTGTTGACATGTATTGCATTAGGAAAATCCCTTCAAATTATAATACAAACTCATGAGGATTTTCTTCATCTCTATTAAAAAAAAAGTCACCCTAGGATTTCTTTAATTTCATGCATTCAATCCATGAAACAATAAAAATTTGCTAGGTTTTTATTAGGAGGCAGTCACCGTGTTAGCCAACCTAAAGACAATATTATATCTATGAACCCTCTGTTTACTCACTGCCATTCCAGAAATACCAGAGAACATCTGATGTTAACACATGTTCATTCCTAGTTATATAACTTGACAGGGAAAGAAGGTAGTTGAGATAAAAGTACATATATCTATAAAGCTTTGTGTGTGTGTGTGTGTATATATATATATATATATATATCTCCATATATCACTATGACCAAGAATTTGAGACTCTTCCCACTTTAAACTTTCACAAAGATGTTTTGAGCTTATAAACAATCCTCTTAATTTGCTCTGTGGGGGCTTCCCTGGTTGTCCAGTGGTTAAGAATCCACCTTTCAATGCAGGGGACATGGGTTCGATCCCTAATCAGGGAAACAAGATTCCACATGCTGTCGGGGTATCTAAGCCCTCATGCCACAGCTACTGAGCCCACATATACTGGAGCGTGTGTGTAGCAACTAGAGAATTACACGTACTGCAACAGAGATTCCCTGTGCTGCAGCTAAGACCAACACCGCCAAATAAATAAACAAATGATTTTTTTACATTTGCTCTGTGGAAGAAATGTTTATAAACAGTACAATAGCTAAAATTAGGCTGCAAAAAAAAAAAAAAAAAGAGGTAAAGGGAGAAATGAAAGGCAGCACAGGTAAGCCAGAAGCTAAGTAAATTCTTAAATAACTATCAGGATTTTAAATGAGCTTTTCATGGTTTCTGAGCACCCAGATCAAATCAAGCTTTCATTTTTCTGAATGATGGTTCCACTTTGTACATTAAGCTTATTTTCAGATTTGTGAGAGCCTTCTCTTGGACAGATGTAAACTCCCTGAAGGAAATGGCCTGGCTGTATTTCTTTATACCTCCACAGTGAACAAAACAATTCTGGGCACATAACAGGCACTGAATATGTACTGCTGATTAACAGATTAAGATTCTTGGAAAGTTGACAGTAGTACATGAAAGGCTACAGAGAATAAAAACAGAGAAATTACCTAAAAGCCACCATCTTCCCATCTGTTGGAAGCAGTTAGAATACGGTGGTTAAGAAGCCAAGTTCTGTCAGTTTCTATTTACGAATTTTTGGGAAAATCACTTAATCTTCTGTGCCTCAGTTTATCTTCACCTGTAAAAATGAAAAAAGAAAAACAGACTGTCTATATTTTAAAGCTGTTATGAGAATAAAATGTAGTTAATATAATAGCATTTATAACACTCGCATATGATAAATGTATAATAAATGTTAGCTCTCATTATTTGTGATACTTTTCTCTTATTTTTGAAACTGCAGAAGAGATTTAAAATGAGAAAGATGATATAACAGATTGAGTTACTTCAAAGATAATAGGAAATTTAGTTCTTTACCACCACTAAGCTTAACGAAAATAATGAAATTCACGTTGACTTCAGGTAAAGAATGCCAGACTGCCCATGTGCATCTACTTTCACTCCCTCCCAAGACCACTAAAATGGCAGAAAACAATCTTATTTATTGGGCTGCATTGGGTCTTAGTTGCCACATGTGGGCTTAGTTGCTCCAAGGCATGTGGGATCTTAGTTCCACAACCAGGGATTGAACCTGAGCCCTCTGCATTGCAAGGCGGATTCTTAACCACTGGACCACTAGAGAAGTCCCAGAAAACAATCTTTTAAAGGGAAAAACCCTTAGAGATTTGGAGAATAAGAAAGGATATAACAGCAATGAAGTTTCTTCAGTCAGACCCTCACAACTATGGAAACTGGGTTTATACCAGTTCTGACATGGACTGCAGAACAGTGGGGAAGGATAGAGAGTGGTTGGAAGAACACAACAGAACATCCAAGAGATGTGAAACAATAACAAAAGATCTAACCTCTGTATAATTGGCATCCCAGGAAGAAAAAATAAGGAGGAATAATACTCAAGAATATTCCAAAATGAATAGCAGATACCAAACGCTCCAAGAACACCTAGCAGAATTAACACTCCCCTCCCCAAGATACACCCACACCATATGCATATTACATAGAAACTGCTGAAAGCCAGAGACAAAGGAAGTTATGAAGGCAGCCAGTGGAAAAAAAGACACACAGCATATAAAGGAATGGAAATTAAAGAGTTAGAGTAGACTTCTCTAGAAACTGTACAAGGGATGAGGTCTCTGTAGCCAAACAACAGCAAAAACCTGTTAAGTCAGAATGCTATACCCAGCAAAAATGTCTTTCAAAAAGGAACAGGAAATAAACCCTTTCCTGAACCAAAACCATAAAAGAAATATGAGAGAATTCATTGCCAGTAGATCAGTGTTATAAGTAATATTAAAGAAAGTTCTTCAGACAGAAGCGTATAATAGCAGACAGAAATCTGGATCCTCACAAAGAAATTAAGAGCACTGGAAATGCAATAACTAAAGGCAAACAAAGTCCAAATTTAATTTTCTATTGCTTTTAGTTGCTCTGAAAGATAACTACCTAAAGCAAAAAGAGTAATATTGTGTATTTATAACACATGTGAGAGTAAATATGTGGCAAAAACAGAACAAGAGATGAGAGAAGAAATTGGGGATATAGTGTCCTTATGGCAGACATGAAGTGGGATATAATGTGAAAGTAGACTGATTAAATAGATGGACATGGTAAACCCTAAAGTATTCAATTTTTAAAAAAGAGTTGTACATGATAATTCAATAGTGGAAATACCATTGAATCATAGAAAATGCTCAATTAATTAAAAAGGAGGCAAAATGAAAGGGAAAAAAAGACAAAATGGAACAAATAGGAAACAGCTGGTTAGATGGTAGATTTTTTTTTTAAGATGGTAGATTTTGATTCAACCATATTGATAATCACATTAAATGTAAGTTACACTAATTCAAAGATAGATTGTTATATTACATAAAAAGCAAAATTCAACTATATGCTGGCTATAAGAATACCATTTTAAATATAAAGACATAAATAGATTAAAAGAGTGAAAAAAATATTCCATGCAGACACTACTCAAAAGAAAGCTTAAAGTAGCTTTATTAATATCAAAACAAGATTGGACAAGAAATATTACCAGTGATATAAAGGCTTATTACATGATGAAAAAGGATTCAATTCTCCAAGAAGACAGAAACATTAATGACTTTATGCCTATAATTTCAACAACTTAGAACAAGTGGACAAATCCCTCAAAAAGCACATCTTACCAAAATTAGCACAAGAAGAAACAGAAAAAAATCAAAGAGTTTTATATCCATTTTCAAAATTGAATTCATAATTAAAAACCTTTCAACAAAGAAAGCCTCAGGTCCAGATGGCTCTACTCACAAATTCTATCAAAGGTTTAAGGACAAAACTAATACCAATGTTATATAAACTCTTTGAGAAAATAGAAGGAAATGCTTTTCAAGTAGTTTAATGAGGCCAACATAACCTTGTTATTAAAACCTGACAAAGACATTACAAGAAAAAAAAATTATAGACCGATATCTTACATGAATAAATATACAAAGTCCTCAATAAAATATTAACAAATCAAATTCAGTGTTATATGAAAAGGACAAATGTTATTAATAAATGGAGCTTATGCCGGGATTAAAGGTTGGTTTTACATTATGAAATCAATAGTTGTAATTCATCACATTAACAGAATCAAAGAGAAGAAAAATCTCAGTTGATGCAAAAACATTTTTGACAAAATGTCATACTCATTCATGAAAAGAAACTCAGAACGCTAGGAAAAGAAAGGAATTTCATCAACTTGATAATGGGCATATATGAAAAAACAACAGTTAATGTCATACTTAATGGTGAAATATTGAATGCTTCTTAGTTCAGGAACAAGATATCCAACATCTCCATATCTATTCAACAATATTCCGGAAACCCTATCTAGCACAACAATGTAAGAAAAAAATAAAAGTATAAAAATTAAAAAGAAGCAAAAGTCTTTTTTGTGTGTGTGCAGTTGACATGATTGTATATAGAAAACACTCTAAGGAATCTACTGTCCCAAACAACTAGAACTGAAAAGTGAATTTAGTCACAAGAATTAAGGTTAATATACAAAATTTATATTTCAAAAGTTACCAGCAAATTATTAGAAAATGAAATTAAAAAGCAATTCATTTACATTTGTAGGAAAGGCATAAAATACTCAAAGATAAAGTTAAAATATAGATAAGACTTAAATTCTTAAAACTGCCACATACTGTAGAAAGTTATTAAATAAAAACTTAAACCATATAACATGTTTAGGGATGGGAAAAATCAATACTGCTAAAGTATCAATTCACCCCTAACTGATCTATAAATTCAGTACAGTCACAATCAAAATTCCATGAGGTTTGTAGTAGAAATTAACAAGTTGATTATACATGTACATGAAAATGCAAAAGCTAAAAAATAGTAAAAATAATCTGAGAAAGAAAAACAAATTTTGAAAACTTGTACTTTTAAATTGTGCTGAAAACTACAATAATTAAGATGCTGTTACTTGCATAAGGAAGATAAAAAAGTCAGTGAAGCAGAAATAAAGTCCTGAAATACACACACATACACACACACATCCTATGTGGAAAGGAAAGTTTTCACAACAAATGGTGCTAGAACAATTGTATACTCATATTTAAAAAAGAAAGAACCTCGACCTCTACATCACACCATACACAAAAATTATATTTAGATAGGAAAGGAATCCTTCATGTAAAATCTGAAACTAGAAAGCTTCAATGTCTTCTAAAAGAAAGATACAAAAAGCACAAATCATAATAAGATGGACATAACCAAAATTTAAAATTTCTCCTCATCAAGTAATACCATTGAGAATATGAAAAGAGAAAATACAGTAGTATTTTCATACAGTGGAACACTACTTGATAGTTAAAAGGAATAAATTTCTGCATAAGTCTCAAACATATCATTTTGAGCAAAAGAAGTCAGGAACAAAAGAGTACATAATATCTAATGCCTTACAGAGAGTTCCAGAGCAGGTCCGTCTAATCTACAGTGAAAGAAATAAGAAGGGTGATTGCTTTCAGATCTAAAAAGGGTAATTGCAAAGATCTATAAGGGAACTTTTGAGGGTATTGCAAACATTCTGCAGTTTGGTGTACAGTTATATCAGTATATTCTTTCATTAAAATATATATGGTGATGTACAGGAAGGCCTGATGTGCTACAGTCCATGGGGTTGCGAAAAGAGCGACTGAACTGAACTGAAAATATATTGAATGGTACATTGAAAATCTGTGCATTCATTGTATATAAATTATACCTTTGTTTTTAAAAAGAGTAATTAAAGAAAATCCACCTTCATGGTAAAGGGAAGAAGCAAGTCATATTTATGTAACATCCCCATACTGGTAAAGCAAAACAACCTATTTCTCCTTGTGACATTATTTCCTAAATAATCTGCTGTAAGAATTGAAAGTGGTTGCCTCTGGTGGGCAGGGTGGGGGGCTGGGGAGAAGGCTTAATTTTTTTTTTTAATTTTTTAATCACAAAACCTGGAACTACTTGACCCTTCAAAAATCTGTGTATGTATAACTTCAGTAAAAATAGAAAACAACAACAAAAAATCATACCCATTTGCAAGTTGGTGATACTAGCTTCCATAGAGAATTACTGACATGCGTTTTCAAGAGGAAATTATTTCTGATGGGTGAATCTGGCAGAACTTCAGGCTGTTAAGACTGGAAGACTGGAGTCAGTCCATTTGCTGCTGGTGTTCATGGGGGCCAGCCACCTTGTTACCAGTCGAGCAGAAAAGACAGCAGGGAACTCAACACATCAGGGTGATAATACACTGGAAAGGGGGGCATTAAATTAGAGGAAGTGAGCAGAACTGTGACAAACCCGGTCTGTACTCCCTAATTACAGAGCCCCACTTTCACCAAACTGACACCAATGTTAAGTCAAATTAAATATTGTCTAATTAACCAGCATATACAAGAATTCAAGCCCAATGACTAGGTAGGATTCAGCCCAATCAAGGAAACATGAGTACCTGTAAATTCTCAGTCACTCCCCCCTCCCCACCCCATCTGCCATCTCCACCACTGCTACACGATTTGTCCATTTTGTTTTCACACATCTCCACTTTTCAGGGCTCTGCTTGTAATATTTACAGAAAAAGGCAATGCTGGTAAACAGTTTCACACAATGAGGTGTGAGAGTTGATAGGGTCCTATTCAAGCTCTGAACTCTCCTGATGAGCTGCCAAAAGTTGTTATGAATGGCCCGGCTGACAGGGTGATGACTGATAAAGGAAAAAACAAACAGCTCTGGTAATTCATGAAAACACACAGCACTGAGACAACTCAAAGTGGCGAGTGACAGTTAAGATAATGGAATTTTGGAAGCTTTTCTTAAAGGGATCCTCAGTATACAATTATTCTGTTAATAGATTCTTCCTTAATGTAGCTGGGTCTTCAACTTTTTTTCCGCTGAAAGATATTTATTATGATCGCTGGCAGAGAGGTGCTGGTCTGGGCTTTTATACTGTGATCAGTTTTTCATATAATTTTCTCTTTCAAGAGCAGGATGAATTTTAGCTGAAGCCTGTGCCTGCCATTTAAAGAAATAAAATATCCTATTTCCATTTCTATTACGAGAAACATTTCAAAGCATTCTTCCCTCATTTCTTTCATTTATAAACCATTTGCCACAAACCTTTGATTAGAAAATAAATATTGGTTTACACACTCAAGTGCTAATATTTTAAAAGACAACAATTTAAATGTGGTTGAAGTCAATTTCCAATTCACATAGCCTATTTGGGGTTCATTTCCTTAAATCAGGCGTGACCAAGCAAGAAAGTATCAATTTGTCACTGTTTTGCCTTTGTACCCAATGTTTTTTCATGAAGTGTATTGTGGTTTCTGTAACAATGGCCTATTTCTCAATTAATGTTTTAGAAAGCAGGAATATAAAGATATATATAAAGCATGTGTATATGTACATAGAATACTGCAAGTAGTAAGGGGAATGTGTTCACAAAAGGTGTATTTTAGAGCCCAGCTACTGAGAGGTCTGGGAACAAGCAGCTTGTTAAAAATGCAGAATCTCAGTCCTGCTCAACCGCTGTCCCTCTGCCCCCACAGAATCAGGGAATTTGCATTTAAACAAGATCCCCAAGTGATTCATATGCACATAAGGTTTTGGGGATCTCTCTAATTTAGATGATTAAGTTTTTTACCTTAATAGTTGAGCTTCCCTGATAGCTCAGTTGGTAAAGTATCTGTTTGCAATACGGGAGACCTCGGTTTGATTCCTGGGTTGAGAAGATCCCCTGGAGAAGAGAAAGGCTACTCACTCCAGTATCCTGGCCTGGAGAGCTCCATGGACTGTGTAGACTGTGGAGTCACAAAGAGTCAGATGCCACTTTCACTTTTCACCTTAATAGCTTAGTTTTAGAGAGGAGAAAGCTTATAGATAAGAGGATCCATATTTTCCAAAAAGTTTAAAACGATATCATAAATTCTTTAAAGCTGCCTCCAAATCATTTAATATCTTTATTCAAAGCTCTTACTTTCTTTTCCTCCCCTTGAAGAAGTCTTAGAGCATCCTTGAACTCACCAAGCCTTCTAAGGAAGATTCATCCTTTTCATGAATCATGTTCCTTTACCCCAAACATTGATAGAGCTGTCCAGCACATTCCTGAAGGATAGGCATGGTGGAAGGGTAGAGCCTGGATATTAAAAATCCAGAACCTATTTTTAGATTTTAAAAATTGAATCACTGTAGTGAACCATGTTACTTTTATAACTAATAAAAACATTTTAAAAACATTTAAAAAATCATATTTTGATTGCAATGTTGACTGTTCTGCTAATACAAGACAGAGTTGAGTATTTTACAGGAGAAATGACAGAATCCTTGGAAAGGCCTAGACAATAGAAGTGGCTTTCACTCACCTGCTAAAGTCTGCAAAAATCCACCACTGGACTCATATTCCTTTCATTTTGTAGTTGATGGTATTTGTGGCATCTTCTTTAGACTTGGAGGGATCTTGAAATGTCGTCCAACTCTCAACAAATTTCCTGGGTGTTGAGAAATTTAAAAACATGTAAATACTTAGGATGGACAGAAATACTGTAAACAAGACAAAAGACAAAGGGTAAACTGGAGGAAATATTTGCCTTAAGGGCTCACTTCCTCGATTGAAAAAGGATCTATATAATTCAAGGGGAGAAAGATATACCAGTGGAAAAGTGGACTAAGGATATGAATAGGCAATTCACACTCAGAAGTGAAAAATACAAACAAGGAACAAATGCATGAAATGGTGCTCAATGATATTAATAGTTAAAGACAAATCAAAGCAACTATGGGAGAATGGATCTTACCTATTGTGCTGGCAAAAATGAAAATACTTGATAACATCAAAGAGGTGCAACATCAAAGAGTCCACTGTAGATGAGACTGTATTGGTCTGACTGTTTATAACGGCACTTTGGTGGTATTGGTCCAAATTCTGAAATATATAAATTCTAATCCAGCTACTCTACTGCCAGGAATTTAATCTAGAAGAATACTTGCAAAAGTACCTTAGACGAGACGGATGAGGCCCTGCAGTGCGGCATGACTTGCAGTGTTAGATGTCCAGTAGCATCTACAAGGAGCATCACTCCAGAGAGCTGGCACCCATGACCGTGCAACCCAACAAAAGAAGACTACAGTAGCCACACAGCATCCGGTGGGCCATCTGCGCTCTGGGGGGACTCTTTCTGCAACTTTCCATTTGTCTAGTTTAGGCCCTGCATGATGGAGTGACTGCAGAGCCATTTTGCAATGGGATTACTTGAAAGTTGGCTTGTAGGGAGTATTGATCATCTCTTATGGTCTTTCTGAACTCCCCAGAAAATTGGTGCTGCAACAGCTCAGCATGTCACCTGACTCCAAGGAAACCACCCAGGTATGTCCAATGTGTGTTAAAAGCAGGTGCTGTTGATCTGACTCTCAGAGCTGTGTCACATTGATGACACACAGCCAATGAGTTAAATCCCTTTTGACACGTTATACCAGCCTCTGACATGTTACTGATGTAAAATGACATGATGTGTTGAAAACAGTAATATTTAAAACTATGATAATATATAGGTCCAAATAACCAGCAAGTAATTCACTTTCAAATATTAAAATGGAATGACAGTAATCACTTGGTCCCATTCTGAAAATGCATCTTTCTTGGAATGACGATAATCACATAATAATAGCAACTAACATCTACTTAATCCCTGCTATTTACAGACATATGTTATGTGGATTATCTCACATCCTCTTCACAACAGCCCTCTCAGGTAAGTATGATTAATAACCCCATTTTGTAAACTAGAAAACCAAAGGCCAGAGAAGTGAAGTAACCTGCCAGAGGTCACACAGCTGCTAAGTGGCAGAAGCTCATTTAGCAACATGGTTACATAAGCCTTCTTTTAAAGGAATCCAGAAATTTCAGTGGGCCTTTTCAAACTCACTTCAAAACCTAGATGATATCTCTGACACACACACTGAAAAAGAAATACAGAGCATGTCAATGGTATGCTTGACGTGCTACATGGAAGTCATCAGGCCAGTGACTCAGCTTTTATGAACCACTGTTTCTTTATCTCTACAGTGGAGGTAATGACAGTACCTTTATTACAAAAATTGTGGTGAGAATTCAATACTGTTAGGAGCTGTATGTGTTTCCCTCTCCCTCATCCCAAATTTATATATTGAAGCCCTAATCTCTAGGATCGGCTTGGAGGGAGAGCCTTTAAAGAAGTGATTAAGTTATAAAATGAGGCCATTTGGGTGGCCCCCTTGTTAATCCATTCTAACTAACGAGGGTCCTTATAAGGAGAGGAGATGAGGGCAAGAGTCACACGGATGCTTACACACAGAGGAAAGGCCATGTGAGGACATAGCAAGAAGGCGGCCATCTGCAGGCCCAGGAGAAACCAGACTTGCCAATACCTTGATCTTGGACTCCCAGTCTCCAGAAGTATGAAAAAATAAATTCCTATTCTTGAAGCTATTCAATGTGGTATTTTGTTATAGCAGCCCTGAAAAATATTTCAAATATATTTAGAATAACTACCATAATATCCAGCTCAGTAAATGGTTTTAGTATTAGTTCAGTTGTGAATACACACACACACACACTACACTGTCACACACACGCACTCACAGCCTTTGTTTTGACTTAAGGGGCATGTATCCTAAGGTACATAATCTGAAAAATGCCTCTGGTCCAAACAATAGACTTTTCATGAGACGTTTAATTAAAAGACTAAGGATTTCCCTGGTGGTCCAGTGGTTAAGAATCTGCCTGCCAATGCAGGGGACACAGGTTCAATCCCTGGTCCCAGAAGATTCCACATGCCATGGGGCAACTAAGCCTGTGTGTGGCAAATACTGAAGCCAGTGTGCCCCAGAGCCCACGCTTCACAGTAAGAGAAGCCACTGCAATGAGAAGCCCACACACTGCAACTAGAGAGTAGACCCCACTCATCACAGCCAGGGAAAGCCTACGCACAGCAGCGAAGACCTGGCATAGACAAAAATAAATGAAATGATAAAAAGAGAAATGGTTTAAAAAATTAAAAGACTGAATACAGTTCACCTTTCAAACTAATCAAGTCTAGTTAATGCTGATTAAAAGTCAGTTGTAATATGGCATCCTATTATGATGTTGAAACTGCATGTGACTTTGGAAAGTTCCTTTTTTTGCCTGGTAGCTACACGAAGCGTAGTTAAGTCTAGGCTGAAAACTGATGCCATTTGGAGAGTAATACACAGAAGTCATGACAGAAAGAGAGAGAGAATATCCAAACATAAACCAGTGTAGACTCCCAGAAAGCACAGAATTCTGACATTTCCTTGAATGAAGCTACCTAGATCAGAACTGGTCTCCTGAAGCACCAATTCCAATCACTTGCCTTAAACTTGTCTTAAGGAAGGTTCTAACGACACATCTGGGCTCGGGGAAGAGTGCCAGGTGGGTTAGGAATGGCTGTTTGAACAAGGGGAGAAAGAATTACTATTCTGGATCTGGAAATTAGATGATGGATCCTTCTGACTCCTTAAGTTTAGGGCCTATCAGATTCAGGCTATTATGCATATTGAACGCATCTCAATTCTGTAAGTCAGCAGTTCTGATTTCACTAAAAAGTAAATGTTTCCTTATACATCTATTTCTTGAGACATTTAAGCTTTGTTACTTAAGAACACAAGGAGAGCACTGCCTCTGGCCAACAAAGACCATCAACCTAATCACTGTGCTGGTTTCTCAAGCCGCCAAATCCATACAATCAGAAGAGGAAGAGAGTTTTTCCTCCAGAAGTCACCATGGCAGCCTTTTAGGCTGCCACCAACAAATAGGCGTGGGGTTCACACATTTGCATCAATCTCTAGCTAGTTACTGTTTAAGTTAGCTCCTGATGACTGCATGTTATCATGGAGGAGGCCAGGTCGTGAGATGTGTCACCCATTGAACTGTCCCCTGGAATGTGAGAGGGGACATACTGGCCCCATGCTTGAACTTCACTTGTTTCTACACAGAGGACCGAAGCTCCCACTGTAAGCGTGAGTCAAGGCTGATGCAGTAGCCAGCCAACCCCGTCTCCTCAATGGAGAAGGTTATTCCTAATGATTAACAATTAGCATTTGCATCCAAAGCACCAAGCCCAGTTGTCTAAAGTAAGGTGCTAAGAGGTCTAAGAATCTGGGTTTCAGCCCCAAATGGGCCAATTAGCTTCACGCAGAGAAACCTCCAGCTCCACTCCAACTATAGTCTACCCTGTGAGTTAGGGGGAGGAAAGAGACAGAAGCCCAGAGAGACAGGGAGACTGAGTCAAGTTAGGTTCAGCACCAAAGGGCAGGTGCTGCTGAGAGAACCCTGCCCCCTTTCTCCCCAAGATCATCACAACAGATGTGTAGTCCACACTCAATATGTATCACTGCAGAAGGATAAGAGAAGATGCTTGATGTTCTAAGTTAGTCATTGCATCCCAAACATGTGACATCTCACACAGTTCCTTATGCACAGGGATGTGCAGTAAGTATCTGTTGACTGGATACATTTCAAAATAAAAATCAGCCTATTACTTTCATTCGATAGAACAAAGTATGCTCACATCTCTATGAAATCTGTTGAAGGAAGCTGGCTCATGAAGCAACTTATTGTACTGTTAAGGATTCTGCCCAAGTTTGTAAATTAAAAAAGAATTGTTACATTACTTTAAAATTTCACTCAAAATATGAAGTAGAACAAAATAAGAATTATGTTGGTTTATTTTCAATGGTGAAAGCAATCTAGAAGACTTTAAAGACTTTTTCAAATTTAAGAAATTCTAACAGGCAAAAATAAATTTTTTTCAAAAATTCAGCAGGCAGGCTGCTGTTAAGATGATGCCATAATTTAGAAACTCGTTGTGCTTAATCCTGATAGTAAATTAGTTAATAACTTTTTTAAAGAATAATACTTTTCCGAGAGAAAGAGAGCTATTCTTTTCATGACAATCTGTTGGTAGCTAAATTGTCAAAAGTCACTATAAAGTAAAACATCAACAAACAAAAAAAGAGATGACTCGAGTCAGGGGGTGTCCAGCTTATATTTATTCTAGCTTCATTTATACTCTCCAGCTATGCACAGTGACAGTATGTAAATGACGCATTTCTTATGCCATTCTGGAAGCAGTGCCTCCTTAGGCTGGCTTCACTTGCCACCAGCAGAATTGCCATACTGTGGAAAACATTCTAAATGACTGCTTTTTTTTTCCTGAGAGATGCAAAAAGATGAGCTTTCATGGATAGCAAGGGATCCCTTAACTGATTCAGTATACTTTGCACATCTGTGATAGGAACCTTCCCAACTGAACATTTAGTTATGCTTTTTTTAAAAAACAATAAAAAGTTGCTTCTAAAAGAATGCAATCTCTCATTCAAATATCGGGGTTTCTAGCACCTTATCTGAAGAAACCCCTGTAAATCCTCTGCCCTTTCATTGTCTCCTGAGAGGCTTTAATAACCAGGAAGCACAAAGATGGAACTTGAATTCAGGCAGCATAAGTGGTAGCCTTCTCCCCCACTCCCTGTTCTCTACAACCCTGTGGAATGCTTTTTGAAGTCAGACGGAGCTCCCTAGGAGGTGAGGGCTGACTTTGGCTGCCAGCAAACAGAAATGTTCAGCTACTTAACACGGGGCCACATGTGGCAGCTACAAAAACACATCAGGATGTGAAACCTACTTGCTTCAGTGGTAATCCCCTTACCCTCAAATCTCTGCAAACCTAGGGAACATGGGAGTAGGTAAACTTGGGGGGGAGGGAAGAGTGGAGAGAAATAGCCTGTGATTTTAGTCCAAAATTTGTACTACTGTTCGGTGAATCTTGGAACATATCCTGCTGTGCTTTTTTCCCACGTTGCCCTTTCAGTCTGCAGTCTTGGGCTGCGTGAGTGTTGTGTTTAACATAAAGCCTGGGGTGGCACAGGGGTTTTGGAAAACTGACTAATAGGTGTTTTATGTTAATTATAAGTCAGAAGAAAGGCGATGTCAGAGTGGGTTCCCAAGGTGCCCTTCTCAGGCTAAGCACTGTATTTACTTAAGTTACATCAGACTATAGCTTCCTTTACCCTGTGGACAGAGGGCTGTGTGCACTTGCCCAGAATGACCTGGGGCTCACTTTTGTGCCCTTCTGTAGGTGTCTTGGTGAGCTACAGAGTCTGGTCCTGCTATTTCCTATGAGGCATCAATGCTAAATGCAGTGCTCACCCTGCAAATGATGGGTGACTAGAAGTGTCAGGCATACGTTTTCTCCTCAGTGCCAAGGGGAGTTGGCCCAAATAGATGACCTTTGTGATCTTTTCTTCCTCTAAGAAGATCACATTCACCAAATGTGACCTTTTCTTCCTCTAAGATGTCATGAGTCCAGCCAGTGATTCTGTGATGCTTAAGTGTAGAGGGAGGAAACCATCACAGAAACTGGTAGAACATGCTGACACCAACAGAAGGAGCTTTGGCATCAGACTAAGCCAGGTCCAAGTCCCACTTCTCTCATTCATGAATCCCATGGACTGGAGCAAGCAATTCATCTTCTCTGAGTCACAGTTTCTTCATTTATACAAACAGGAATAACAGAGATAATTTACCCCCTGGTGGGAATTAAATGAGATCATATATAAGGAAATGGCAACCCACTCCAGTATTCTTGCCTGGGAAATCCCAGGGACAAAGGAGCCTGGTGGGCTACGTCCATGGGGTCGCAAAAGAGTCGGATACAACTTAGTGACTAAACAACATCAAAATGTTGCACACGCAGTATGGTGCCCAGCACGTAGGAAGGGCTCAATAAATGTGAGCTCTCATTATTAACATGATGAATCAGCTCCCAACCCCAGATCACTGATCTACACACTCTTCTCCAAAAAGGACAGGGCTTAAGTCATCACAGCTGGAACACAGATGTGAGAGAGTGAGGAGCAGGCATAATCTTCCTCTCCGCATGGATCCAGCTTCACTCCTTCGTAAAGCAGTATGTGGTCCCAGGTCTGGCACTTGAAAGGCAACATGGGTGCCTCTGATGGCAGCTTCCTCCAGGCCAGGCAGAAGGAAAACGGTGTACTTCCTGCAGTCTAGAACAACCTATCTCTGCTGTGTTTATTTACTCAGCAAATATGCATCACGCAGGTGCCAGGATTTGCGTTAAGAGTGATAAAAGATAGAACTTTCAGCCTAGAGAGGCCAAAAGACAATACAAGAGGGAGAAAATGGAGACACCCCCAAGAGGGGTCTCTGATGAGGTGACGGTAAAACTGAGACCTGAAGGAAGAGATAAGGGTTCCATTCCAGGCAAAGAGGACGCAAGTATGTAAGGAGAAAAGAAGGAAGACATGACTGCACGAGAGATATCAAAATCATCTTCAAAGACATCAAAACAATTTCGAAAGCAGAGAGTGTGGAGAAGTGATAAGCTGGCTTTCAAGAGAAAAGGAAACTAGAATCTAAATTCTGCAAAGGGGAGCAAAACTGAGAATGAAGCCCCTGGCACCTAAAGACTCAGGAATGGGAGGAAACAGGTATGATGGAGTGGGGAGCTGAGGGTTAAGGTAGAGATAGGCTCAAATTCTGTGCACAGCAGTAAGACTCCCAGATCTTCTCCCCTCTCCTATGTATCCAGGCAACGGTCAGGGGCAGGAGACATTAAATTAAAGGGTCCAGCCTCAGAGGTTCCATGCAGAGAGAAGAGCTGTTCAGGACACGGGGCTTAAAAAACCACGTACTTTTTAAAGCATACTCCCTGGGGCCTCCCTCCTCCTTGCCTCCAGAAAGTGTGAAAATGTCAGTCGTTCAGTTGTGTCCAACTTTTAGTGACCCCATGGACTGTAACCTACCAAGCTCCTCTGTCTGTGGAATTTTCCAGGCAAGAATACTTGAGTGGGTAGCCATCCCTTCTCCAGGGGATCTTCCTGACCCAGGGATAGAACCCCAGTCTCCTGTATCTCCTGTACTGCAGGCAGATTCTTTACTCATTGAGCCATCAGGGAAGCCCAAGTCAGCCACTAAATCAGACCTCCCAAAGAGGAGATTAGTAGAGTCACCTCTCAAGACCCAAGTCTAAAGAAAGGGAGACTTTCAAGAAGTTCAAGTGTTCCTCAGAGTCAAGAATGGCTTGCCACTTGATCCTCCAATTCATTCACCAAAAAGCTTCACAAAGGTACACACAGCTTCCCATCAGCTTTTGAGTACCTTTCTCTTAAATATTATAGCTAATGACCACAAGACATTTGAGGAGACCCTCCAACAGAAAGAAAAAGACCTAAACATATAAAAAAATAGGATCTGGAGTAAGCTGAGACCATGTGGAGTACCAAAGGAAATAGTGCTGAAAATCACGTTATTAACAACCTCAGAAAAATAAGAGAAGATATTGTATCAATGAAACAAGAATATGCAGTTAAAGAACAAGAGCAATCAGGGTATAAGATAGAGCTCTTAGAAAAGTGTTACACCTCCAGTAAAGACAGTTTCACATGAAAATATTTTACTTCCTTCCATACTTCTGTAGAAAGCTGTGAAAGGATGTGCTCCATGAAAATGAGAAGCAAGAAGGAAGAAGACATATAGCAAGAAAACACAGACTCTAACACAGGACAGCAGAAATATAAGTTTCAGGATGACAACCAGGTGGCAAAGCAAGAAAGCAATCAATGCAAACTGGAGAAGGAGGGAAAGAAAGTTTTCAGAGAGAGTTCCCTAGAAAAGAAAAACCAAATAGCCAAAAGAGAATTGATAAATATTATCTGGTAGATCTAACTGTTTAGAAACTGCTGATAGTGAATAATGGATGGAGCAAATGGAAATTAATCAAATAGGGAAACAAGTCCATTATTAGCATCAAAGGAAAAAAGTGTAAATGATTAGGGAAGTTTAGTAACACTATTTTGCCCAGCAGTAAAAAGCAAATTTAACCAAAAATTATATTGGGAGAATAAAGTTTTAGAGCAATAAGAATGGTAAACTAACAAAACCATATATTCATATGTCATGAGTGGAAGTCAATAAAGCAGCCCTTTAACTGATAAGCAAAGCAGAAAGCATATGATTTAGAAATGTGAAGGCAAATAGTGGAAGAAACAGCTAGAAATTTTCCAAGGGTTATCTCTGAGGAGTAGAATGAAGTGAAGAAGGGCAAGGTGAAGACCTCCTGTTTTTCTTTTAGTGTTAGTTCACTGTTAACTAATTCATCATTATTACCCTGATAAAAATAAAAATTAAAAAGACAGGAATAGATTCATAGAAATTCCAGAGCAAATCACACTGTAAACAGGTATAGGAATAACTACTATGGAAATGAAGTCGTCCCTCTCAATGGAGCAAACTCAGAGATGACAGATTTGAAAGACCCAGAGTGAGTGATGGGCAGTCTCTCAATATCACCGAAAGGCCCACCTGGAGAACAGATTCTGTTAGCAGGACAAGGACTCGGGGGAGGCAGGTGAGGCCCCTAGAGTGCAACATTCAGGAGAGCACTCACTCTCAGCACCATGCGAGGTTGGCCTGACTTTGAAGTCACTGACAGTGATCACCTCAGTTTTGCACCCCCCGGGCCTCCCTTGGCCCAGCCTTTCCCCACACTCACTCACCCTCACTCACGGGTGCAGTGGGTTGTAGCAGCAGTGTGTGCTACTGAGAACTGCTCACCAAATGGAAGGAGAAGTGTGCCTAGGGAAGGCTCACTGTTGAGGTCTGGAGCAGAGGGAGAAGCAAGAAAAATGTGAAATAACTCCAGACTCTCAAAAAAAAAATAAAACAAAAACACAAGGAGCACCACACTGGGGAAAAGATTTCCTTTAGTAATCTAAGGGAACAAAGACAGAAACTTTGTATCAATTAAATGCACAATCCACCATGAAGATACAGTAGAAACAAATCTTTACTCTATGAAACAACACAGCCTCAAAATATATAAACACATTATTGGAGATACAGGAGAAGTTTTAAAACTACAAGCTCTAGGGCACTGACAGGTTAAGATATGTGGAAAATAAGAATGTAGAGTATTTGAAAAACATAATTAACAAAGTTGATTTAATAAGTAAACTTAAAGATACTTTTCCTAAAGAGAGAAGGCATATTTCTTTAAATATGCAGAATGTTTACAAAAGTTAACTACAAAGGAAATCTCAACATATGACCCAAAGGGCAAATGATACAGGCTTTATTCTCAAGCTATTATGAAAAAAAAGAAACCTAAAATAAACAATATATGGATAGCTCTCTCCTCTTTACCTATTCCCCCCTCCCCAAAATACTGCTGTAACCATTTAGTTTTTAATGCTATTTTCAAAACAAATCTCTGGTTAAAAAATAATAAAAGTGTAAAATTATAGGCTATTCAGTTAAGAAAGACAATGAAAGCAATATATATATATAAACTACTGGACACAGTCAAAGCAAAACCCAAAGGAAAATTTATAGCCTAAAAGTATGTATTAAAAACAAAGAGAGGAAAAAATAAACACACTATACATTCAGCCAAAAGACCCAGGAAAAAGTCAATCATATAAACTAAAACAAGTAAAAGGAAGAATTAAGAAGAAAGAAAAACAAGTGAAAAAGAGCATATCAATAATATCAAAATTTTTATATACATAGACCAATAAAGTAAAACTGTTGTCTGACAAAGATAAAAAGTGGAGAAAGCAAAGTAAACTACATTTGGATTAAGAAAGTGTACATAGTTAGAAATATGAGGAAGATGTTTTAGGTGAAAATACTATGTATAATAGAACTTCACAGTGATAAATTTAAAATTAATGAAATAGATCATTTTAAGAATTTTTTAAACTATCTAGAAAAAAAACAAGTATTTACCCCCTCTCCTTGTCTCTAAAACCAAAACAAAGCACATATTCATTCATTCAACAGATATTTATGAGGTGTTATTCTGAGATATTATAAGGAGTGAGGATTAGAAAGATTCATCCCTTCCCTTAAATTGTGCTATAAATTCAATCTATTCCCAACTGAAATCCCAAAGGAATTTCTAAATGAAAATTTTTACACTGACACAAATGTTTATCTGAAAAAGCAAATGTGTGTCATTAAAATATCTGAAAGTTTTTTATGTATATATAATTTTGTATTATATATAGATATTTATAATATATATTATTTTTATAATATGAGAGTGTTTGATAGAGATTATTTTTTAATTATAAGATTTTAAACTCACTTTTGTGTTATAATGGTAAAAAGTGTGATGCTGTAGGATTGGACAAGTGAAATATTCCAGAGAATTGTCAATCCAGAGACATATATAGGCAGAATATAGTATTAAACAGAGGTTATCTTTCAAACCATAGAGAAAAAAATGGACAGCTTACAAAAGGAACCTGTGGGTGTTACTAGAAGTAAAAGGTTTGATCTTTATCTCACACTGCACACCCAAATAAATCCCACTTGAGTGGAAGATCAAAACTGTTAAAAAATTAAAAGTAGTAGAAGAAAACATAGGAAAACATAGTTGTAATCCTGTAGGTGGTGAAAAACTTCCTTATACCTCAATCCATAAAGCAAAACTTGTAATATTAAAATAAACCAAGGTAAATATATATAAGTAATCGGCTTAGAAAAAATATTTGACGAAGTATAACTAAGAGCCAACAGCCATTAACAATTAAGATCTGTTGTGATTTGCTAAGAAGACAACACTAGAGAAAAATGAGCAAAGACAGAAACAGCCCAATTCTCAGAAGAAGAAATGTAAATGGCAATAAACATATGAAACCACATTCAAACTCACTACTAAGCAGAGGTAAATTAGAAGGAAAAACAAAGCATTTCTGCAGGCACACTGGTTGGTTAAGAACTCAGACTGGTGTGCCAGACCTCCTGGGTTTGACCCCAGGCTCTGCTATTACTTGCCCGTGGCCTTTGGCAAGCAACTTAACCTCTCTTGTGCCTCAGCTTTCCTATATGTAAGATGGAGATTACAATACATCTTAGCTTTTTATTGTAATGATGCAACGGCATAATATATGTAAGTGCTTTGAATAGTGCCTGGCGCAGAGTAGTCATGCAATAAATGCTAGTTCAATATCATTTCATGACATGTGCTCAAAGATGCACACACATCTGCTGCAGACACACACACACACTCAGGCACACTTGGAAGTTCACTGCCACGCTATCTGCCATAGCAAAAAACTAGAGGTGACTTCAAATGACATCAACAGGCAATAGCTAAACGAATCTTATGCCTCTAAAATATGGAAAGACGATTAGCTATGAAAAAGAATAAGGAAGATTTGGGCACCATTATAGGAAAGTATCCGTGATGATTAAGTGGGGAAAAAAAAAGTATGTTCTTTAAATAAAAACACTATGTGTAATTTGTATAAATAATTTCTGTTTGTGCACATGTGTAATATACATGGAAAATATTATGGATGCTTGATACATTATCAAACTGTTAGCAAAGGTGATCACCAGTGAGAGAGGGAAGACTAGGGGAGAGGGTGAAAGGGAGAGTTTATCAAATACATTTCTACATGTTTCTTTTCTCTCTCTTTAAGAAAAAATAACCTTTACATCTAAACATTACAAAAAATAAAATAGAAATCATGATCAGTTAGAACAAATTCTTGAAAACAACTGTCTCAGACAATGGTAAGCAAAAGAAGATGGTGAAACCAAAATGTCTTGCAACTTTTTCTTTTTTTCAAGAAAAGACAGAATGTGATTGGCAAAGGAATTAGGCGAGTTATGCTTCAAAGAATGTCAGTTTAGCTATGGTTTTTCAAATACTTTGAACATGGGCTAAACATGTCAAAGTCATACATCTTTCACGGACAGGGATTCTGTAATAAATAGTCTCCATAATTGTTTCCATTGTCCATAATATTTTGTAAGTTTTACATCCCCAGGAAAATAATGTTTGCCAAATTCAAACCAGGGACCTTCAATATTACTTAGATGACATAAACAAATTAAAATGAGACCGACCTAAGCCAGTTGTGTTTATCAACCTGATCCCCTCTGAAAAGGAGAAATGAAGTCAAATACCCTTTAATACTATTTATTAGTGGAGTAATATAATACATTTTGACAAGTTGAACGGTTGTAACAGGCGGCCGTTGAAGTCTCTACAGGGCCTGTTTAGAATGAAAACAGGAGTGAGAGACAGCTCTATAACTGGGTTTCAAGAACAGCTCAGCCATCAACTATATCCTAACCAAGTACTTTTATCCAGTTAATTTACGGAGGGAATCCCTTAGGGTCTCTAGCCGTCTACCACTGTAGCTCATTAGAGTCTAATATCCAACTTTTCTCATTGTAACACTGAAAGCATTTATGCTTAAAATGTAATTAAACTTAAAACAAACAAGATCTTTATTCCCTGACAGTCCTGCTATTTTTAAACTGACAAAGGCATGAACTTATATAGGATTATTTGGAAAGCACTATACATTTCAGCCACTTACAGCCAAGACATTTGCCCAACTGTTCATCCTGCATGCAATTAGAAATCTAAATAGTTGGGTAACGGGTTTCTATTGGGAATTAAACTTGCAGATCTCTTACAAACGAGTAATGTGGTAAGACTTGCTGTCCAATGAGGTGTCTTATTGAAATATCCCAGGCCGTTTCACTTGTCACAGCTGTCGTTTCAGCCGCTTGCACTCACAGTGTATAGCTTTCATTACGAAAATAGAAATTTGTGTCCTAAGTGCTGTTACATTACTAATGCTAAATATTTAATTCCCTGGGGTTCCAATTATGGTTGAGCACTGGCAACACTGATTCTACTTTTTAATAACAACTGTAAAAGCAATTTGAGCATTTTTCAATTAATTAAATACATAGTGAACGAGTAACCTCTTGTCATTTTGCCCTCTAGGACCAAGCTAATTGGTGTAGAATAAAATGTTTTGAAAATTAACCGATATTCCGGTCTGCACAGTTATACCATTAAATTACAGTTCCCAAAATGAAGTTTGTCTTTTAATAGTTACGCTCAATATAGTCTGCAGATGTTAGAAGGTACCTGTGTTTTATATACTTAACTGTGCCTCTAATTAGAGCAGAGTTGAAAGCTGAGTGTCATTCCTCTAAACACCAGTCAGTATCAATAATATTTTGCATTGTTCACAGATAAATGCAACAAATTTCAATACAGGACAGTTTCCCAGCTTTCAGGAAGGATATTTTCCCAATTCACCTTAAACATTTATAAAAGTTGGCCCTGAAGAATTCCTATCATTAATTACACTCATAGGAGAAAAGTTCAAAACTAGATTTTTAGATTTCTTCACAAGAGTTACAAGTCTAACATCTGGGAAAGTCCTTCCTCGTTAAACACTTTGTTGAAGTTTCTCCTTCTGCCATAGAATGGTGTCGTAAATAAACTCTAAATTGGTTTTTCAGCTTTAAAAGGATGGTGAGGATGAATCATAAAAGCAGATGCCTTTTTACCCACATTTTAAAATGAATCTTTTTCTGAAGTGCAATGAAACCTGATTAAAGAGACCATCTTCTTGTAGAAAAACGTCTCTGACAGGTGTTCCTCCAGCTCTGAGTCTTGATTGGCCGTAATCTAAAATCCATGCTCGGAAAGTGAATGCCTTTTCGGCAGCTGTCTTTCTAACAGAGATGATCCCCTAAACAGGTTTCACTGAATTAGGGATCTCCGCAAAAGCATTATGGTTCATGGAGGAAGACACAGAAAGTGAAATGAATCACTCTGGGAGAGGAGGAAAAAAATTAGAGAAAATTGAATCATTTCCATACCAATTTTTAGGATTTAAATCTTTAATATTTCTAGGATGTTAGTAACATCTTTGGGAAATGAATTTTAATTATAGGATTAACTTGATAGCACCAGTCTGTGAATATAAATAGATCAGCCTAAATTTCTGGTTTTTAAAAACTAAGCTGGATAATGAGAACATTTTAGAATTTGAGGATCGGGTTGACTTCTCAGGAAGCATTCTATACTCCATCAGCAAATACACACACACACACACACACACACACACAAATGAAAAGAAAAATACAAATTTGTGAAAGGTTTATTTAAATATTGTTCTATTTGGAATGTAACATCTTAATAGACCTTCAAAAACATTGGTTTAACATAACCTATCATTAACAATTCTTAAAAAGCAATAGAGTTTGAAAATGACAAATTAAATCCAGTTATGCAAATTATTCTTGTCAAAGACTCAGTTTTTTCCAGCTCTGAAACAGCTATATTTTGAAATTTGAAAGTAAAAATTAAGGGAAACTTTTGATTTGGATTCAAGTGGCACAGATATGATTGTTTGTATTAAGAAATGGATCAGAATATATTCCAAAACACCTTAGGCACCTAGTATTGACAGATAATAATTTCATTAACTGACCACTACTTTAGTGGTGTTTTGAGGCCAAAACACCACTGAACAAGACAGTATTTAGTTCTTTAAAAACACAGGACAGTTATCTTCAGTAACAACGAATGCCACTATATTTAGTTGCAGGGTCCCCAAATTCCTGTACACAACTAACCAGTCACTCCTTGAAGCCTAAGTGGGCTAATAACTAAGGCCACTCTATTTAGATCCGGGGTCCCCAGATTACTGTACATGACTAAACCAGTTGATCCTCGGATCCCAAAGGGACAGTTCCCATTGCTCCAGCAGCAGCAGGAGGACAGCTCGTTGAAGAAGACAGGCTTCTCCCTCAGGATCACACGCCACTCAGGTTCTCCTCCTCTCATGCTGGAAGCTCTGACATTTCACATTCTCGGAGCGGTGGGCAGCCCCTGCTGCATGGTAAGAACTAACGTGTCTGCACGCTGTAAACTAGGAGGTTTCAGCTCTTACTCATCAGTACGATAACTTGGGATCTCACGGGGCAAACCCACAGGTCTGGGAGGCAGAGCTCCCGGGCTCAGTCTCAAGAAGCTAACAGACCTTAGACACGTCGCTGGACACCTCTGCACCTCTGGTCTACTGGCTGTGACATGGGGGACAGTGTAACCCCTGGGCTGTTCTCAGGGTCCAATGAGGAAGCACAGTGAACCCCTGGAGATGCTGCTAAGCACCACAGAAATGCCAGACAACCAAGTTTCTTGCCTAATATTCACCTGTCAGCATCTTTAATAAAGCATTTTTCATTTGTTTCTGTGCAAAGAAACTAATGTAAAAATATATGTAGTAGCTCCATAATAATGTGCATTAAAAATTAGAATCATTAAGGGCTCTGCAGTTTTTTTAAGGTGTATTTATTTTGGGGGGCTGTGGTGGGTCTTCGTTGCTGCACATGGGATTTCTCTAGTTGGGGAGAGTGGGTGCTGCTCCTCACTGCGATTGAGTGGACTTGTTGTGATTGCTTCTCTCGCTGGGGAGCACAGACTCTAGCTGTGGGGCCTTCAGTGGTTGCAGCACGTGGGCTCAGTAGTTGTGGTGCCCATGCTTAGTTGCTCCATGGCAGATGGGATCTTCCCAGACCAGGGACTCAACCGGTGTCCCTTGCATTGCAAGGCAGATTCTTAACCACTGGACCGACCGCCAGGGAAGCCCCAGCTCTGCAGTTTTGACAATACGTTTTTTTAGAAAAGCATTTTTTAGATGTATTAGCTTTAGTCCCAATAAGTTACAAGCTAAAAGAGCATATGTTCAGCATTTTATTTTCTTAAAAAAAAAAGGAAAAAGAAGCAATAGGATAAAGAAGAGAAGCAGAATTTGCAGGATAGTATCATGATGTAGGCATCATTGAATAAACTATGAATATAAGATGAGGCCTGTTTTAAATCTGATTTGCGTTTCTAAGGAATATTCAACTAACTGCTTTATTTCCCAGACACAAGGCCCAGAGCTTCTCTAGCCTGGCTGGAATCAGCTTCTGGTTGCAGAGCTTTGCTAAGTAGAGAAGCGTGTTGAGGGGAGGATTACAGCACCTCTGCCCCACTGACTAGAACAAAGAAACCAACACATTAATAAATAAGAGTTTTCAGGGAGATAAGGGTTGGTGGGAAGTCAGTACACAACTGCAGTATCTGACCTGTTAATGAGTTCTGGGAAGTCCTTTCTCAGGCAACCTGCCCATATTCTCATGAGTTTCATCACCTAGTTTTCAAGTCCACAGAAGTATAAAAGCCGTGAATTGAAAGGCAGAGGGAAGGCTCGCGGTGGTTGTGGGTGTGCGCGGGAGGGGCGGCAGCAGGGAGAAACACAGCTGACAGCCACTGAAGAAAGAAGACTGATTTAAGAAATGCCCCTGAGAATTAAAAACAAACAGCAATAAAAACTAAAAACAGAACAACCAAGTCCTTTAATGAAAGCTGAGTGATGAAGTGCAATTCCAATTGAAAACCATGAGTAATTATCCATGTTCACTGACTTGATATCTCATTTTCAAGATAAGAGGGAAAGGTATGATCCATTTTTAAAAGGTTTCCATCACAAATAGTTAATGTTCATTCTTCAAACTTGGCTATCTTGAATAACCCACTCCCTGAGGGTTCCAGATTATCGTGGTTTTTACTGTAGTTAGATAGTTTTATGGTTAATGTACTGCGGTATAAATAAATATAGCTTAGCCTAAGTGTCTCCACTGAAAATATGTATGTCATAAAATGACAAATAAAATAGGTCAATAACCAAACCCACAGTAGATAATTCAAGCACTAAAGTACATAACATTAGAATAAACTAAAACGAGCCTTCTTCAACGCTGACCATAAATATATTCACCGTGGCTTTTCAAAATGAAAAACAAAAATGTCCTAAGATAAATGGGGAGAAAAGAGAGAAGAAATTTCTCATTTGTACCCTTTTGATAAAACCTAATAATCACACATTGTGTTCATGAGCAGAGGCTGTAGGAGAATGAATCTAGGCTATGCATCTGGGTAAGGGTCTAGTAATATTCCACACCACTCATTTATTTCACATCATAATGACCAATTAGGTGCTCAACAGATCATTGTTTATCTGAAATATAATTACAAGTGGTCTGGCTGTCACATAAAAGAAGTGAGATATCGGGAGTATTATCAACTTTTCTTGGAGGTGTTTAGACCTCTAAGACATACACAAAGGGAAAGAGTTGGAGATTGTAAAGGAGACCACTCCTCTGCTGGCTGTAAAGCACACATTGATTCTGACTGCATCCGGAGGCAAAACCTACTGGAGGAAGAATGTCCCATTCTGGTTATTTTTCAGAGTAGGAGACTGTGGCTAATCTATTGTTGCAACCCCATGGACTGCAGCACGCCCTTCTCCAAATAGGAACAGGAGATGATGAAGACAAGGCCAGAGTTCCCCTTCATGGCTTCCCTGGCACAAGCCTTGCTACTAGGTCATCTGTTCAGTCAGGAGACAAAAGATGCCCTGATTTGTGGCTTTGGGGAAACAGGGTAGCAGGGTGAACTCTATGGAGCCTCTTGAGAACAGAGCGTGTCGACAAAGACCATCAGCATTAGCAAGCCTCCTCTACTCACTTCCCTGAGGCTAATGATGTCAGGGTTTTAATAACCCCACTGTTTTAGGTTTTAATTTACATGGCTATTTGGTTTGAGTATTTTATAGAGTTTATGGCCATTTGAGCCATTTGAGGCAGGTGTACTTGCCTTTAATGTCTACTGGCTTAACTGATGCATTGCTATACCTGTCTACTTTATTATTCCAAAGTCAGGATATCAGTAAGCTATGCAGTTTTTCCCATAGAATGAGAATTCTAGACAGTATGCTAGGTCACGGACATGGGTATGCCCCCTCTAGCCTTACCCAGTTTATGAAAAGCTCAACCCTACTTTCCAGGTCCAAATTCCACATAGCCCAGCAAAACACAGGCAAAGCACCAAAGATATTACCAAATCACTTTATGGTAAGGTTTTGGCTCTCGTATCATTCACAGTAAGCATCTCATGTGTCTATCTCATTAAGACACCTGGGTTAAGGATTAATTTTACAAACTATTACACATGCCATTGCATCTTTCACTCCACCAATAAAGGACACTTCAGCCGCTGCAGTTGATTGGCAAGTAGGGGCAGATTACTCATTGTCTATGCTATTCTGAAGGGAAAAAAATTCAGGAATTTAGAAACTATAAAGGTAAACTTAGGCCTCGAAAGGCTATTTAGAGACAGGGCAGAAGAAAGGGGACATTTTCCTTCCTTTGAGCAGGGTTTGGCAAACTGTAGCCCACGGGCTAAATCCAGCCTGCAGCCTGTTTTCATAAATGTTATTGGAACACTTTTGTAAAAGTGTCATTGGAACTCAGCCACACTCACTTGTCTATGGCTGCTTTTGCGTTGCAGTGACAAAATAGTTGCAACAGACATTGTCTAGCCCACAAAGCCAAAAATATCCATTATCTGGCTCCTTCGAGAAGAAGTTTGCCAAGTCCTGCTTTAGAGGCTCTCTCTGTGAGGAGGATGGGAACCCCAGGGGAGCTGCCTCCATCCTGGAAAGTTAGTTCCCCACCCCTGACCTTCAGTGCCTCTTCTCTGGTCTCCCCCAGCCCTGAGACATCCAGATGCTGGTTTCAGGGTCATGTAGTAATTGCTCCTACCTAATGGCCTGAAACACATCCCTCTTTCCAGTTGTGAGATACCCAACGAAGACACAAGGACATGAGGTTATCAGAAGTGTGTCTGAATCTGTAAGTTTCCCTTCCAACTCCACACTTAAAATTGACTGAGCTCCTGGGTCTCCTTCATCTGTACATTTGACATCAAACGCAGGAAAATCCCCCAGAGGATGATGATAAAGGATATATGGGATTTCACCAGAAAAGAGTGAGGAGGGAAGGCCTTCCAAACAGAAGAGGCCACAGAGGCACAGTTGTTGCCTGCGATGATGGAGGTGTATGATGGAAACGGTAGTGCACGCTGTGATCTACTCTAGGAAAACCAGCCTCTGGAGAGAAGGGTGCATGGGCTGGAGTGGTAGAAATGACGCCAGATGGGTCCTCTGGTCAGGTGGTGAGCAGCCTTGTGAATGGGGCTGAGAAGTTGAGGAGCATTAGGCAGAGGGTGTCTCTAAGGATTTAAGCAAGAGGGTGACATGGTCTGATCTCTATGTTAGGAAGATCACTCCCACAGCTCAGCTAAGGTAGGTGGGGGGTGGAAGCTATCTGCCCTCCCACAGGCTGCTATTTCCTCCCCATCACGTCCACTCTGAAAAGCCCTAATCACCCTTTTCTTTGTACTCCAAACAGTTTGATCTTCTTCCCCAGGGATCTCAGAGCACCTTCTAGACAACTGCAAAAGTGGTATAATTCCCATCCCAATCACTATTTTCTTGACTGCCTCCTACTCCTATGCTTCTCCACTTATCTGGAGTAAAGGGCCAATTGCTTATTGTCATTTTGTTTCGATCCTATTTTCTAATCTGCAGACCAATATTTTTGAAAAATATAAAATTGTGTACTTGGATATCACAGCAATTTCAAATAACTATTCAGGTTTCTAAATGCTTTCTTTTCTCTTTGGTGTTTATCTCGTCACAGGCTGGTACGTATTTGTGGACTTCCGGTTTCTGTTCCAACACGTAAAGAGCTTAGATGTAAACAACTCCAATATAAAACAAGTGAAATAGTGAACAAACTGAAAAATCAACAATCCTGCGAGAGCCATAGCACAAGTGAGGTTACGGGGCAAACGTTTGCCCCCAGAATTGGAGAGAGAGACAGGTGAATACAGAAAACTGTAATAGAGCAGAAACCCACCAGCAGAAACCTCCATGAGAGCAATAGTCGGGTAGGAGAACCTGAACTGTAATTGACCAGATGCCAGAGGCTCAGTGTAGACAACTCTGAGAAGCAACAGGGAGACCCAGGGGGACCCAGTCAAAGGGAGTTCCCCCAAACTTTTATGAGTTTTACCTCCAGGAGCTCAACTGGATTCTCACAGTGAATGAATATCCAGAAAGAAAAAAAAAAGAAAGTTGCGTTTCTATAAGGGGGAGGGGAAAAGGAATTATTTTAAAATGTTCCAGGACTTTCATCTTAACAAGATCTGTCCTCAGGGAAAACTATTTTAATAAAGCCTAACCTGCTAGGGTTCACCAGAGCCCAACTGACCTGTGGGAAAAGAAATACCCATTTCCAGCAGGCTCGAGCCTTCCACAGGGAAGAAGGGAAATACGTAACTCCAGCCCACTCTAGCCACCCTATCCTAGCTAAAGAAGAAGACTAAGAAGGATTATGAAGTTCAGGCAAGAGGCACAGGCCCATTAAGTCAGAGACCTAATCTCATTCACTGCTGGTGGGAATGCAAAACAATACAGCCACTTTTATAAGACAGTTTGGCAGCTTCTTATATATCTAAATACTCTTACATATGGTCCAACAATAGCACTCCATGGTATTTACCCAAAGGACTTAAACATTTATATCCATATAAAAACCTACACACAGATGTTTACAGCTCCTTTATTCATAACTGCCAAAACTTGGAAGCAACCAAGATGTACTTCATTAGGTAAATGGATAAATTCTGGTACATATAGAAAATGAAATATTCAGTTCAGTTCAGTCGCTCAGTCGTGTCCGACTCTTTGCGAACCCATGAATTGCAGCACACCAGGCCTCCCTGTCCATCACCAACTCCCGGAGTTCACTCAGACTCACGTCCATCGAGTCCAAAATGCCATCCAGCCATCTCATCCTCGGTCGTCCCCTTCTCCTCCTGCCCTCAATCCCTCCCAGCATCAGGGTCTTTTCCAATGAGTCAACTCTTCGCATAAGGTGGCCAAAGTACTGGAGTTTCAGCTTTAGCATCATTCCTTCCAAAGAAATCCCAGGGCTGATCTCCTTCAGAATGGACTGGCTGGATCTCCTTGCAGTCCAAGGGACTCTCAAGAGTCTTCTCCAACACCACAGTTCAAACGCATCAATTCTTCAGCGCTCAGCCTTCTTCACAATTCAACTCTCACATCTATACATGACTACTGGAAACACCATAGCCTTGACTAGACGGACCTTAGTCGGCAAAGTAATGTCTCTGCTTTTGAATATGCGAATATGCTGTCTACGTTGGTCATAACTTTTATTCCTAAGGAGTAAGCATCTTTTAATTTCATGGTGCAGTCACCATCTGCACTGATTTTGGAGCCCACAAAAATAAAGTCTGACACTGTTTACAATGTTTCCCCATCTATTTCCCATGAAGTGATGGGACTGGATGCCATGATCTTCGTTTTCTGAATGTTGAGCTTTAAGCCAACTTTTTCACTCTCCTCTTTCACTTTCAACAAGAGGCTTTTTAGCTCCTCTTCACTTTCTGCCATAAGGGTGGTGTCATCTGCATATCTGAGGTTATTGGTATTTCTCCCGGCAATCTTGATTTCAGCTTGTGTTTCTTCCAGTCCAGCGTTTCTCATGATGTACTCTGCATAGAAGTTAAATAAGCAGGGTGACAATATACAGCCTTGATGTACTCCTTTTTCTATTTGGAACCAGTCTGTTGTTCCATGTCCAGTTCTAACTGTTGCTTCCTGACCTGCATAGAGATTTCTCATGAGGTAGGTTAGGTGGTTTGGTATTCCCATCTTTTTCAGAATTTTCCACAGTCTATTGTGATCCACACAGTCAAAGGCTTTGGCAAAGTCAATATTATTCAGCACTAAATAGAAATAAGTTGTAAAGCCATGATAAGACAAACAGAAACCGTAAGTGCATCTTATTAACTGAAAGAAGCCAATCTGAAAAGCTTAAATATTTGACGATTCTAACACTATGACATTATGGAAAAGGCACAACTATGGAGGCAGTAAAAAGATCAGTGGCTGTCAGGGGCTGGTGGAGAGGAAGGACTAACAGGCAAAGCACGGAGGATTCTTGGGGCAGTGAAGCTATTCTGTAGGATACTTCAGTGGTGCATCCACATCGTTAGACATTTGTCCAGATCCACAGAACGTAAAACACCAACAGTGAGCCTTAATGTAAACTATGGACAGTGGGTGATGGTGTCAGTACAGGTTCATCAACTGTAACAAATGCACTTCTCTGGAGGGGAGTGTTGGCCTTGTGAGCAAACAAGTCACAACCCTTTCTCAGCCACTCAGGAATATCTAGGAGCTACTATCCACCTATGTTCCAGTCCCCGCTTCGAATAACAATCCCACCAGCCCCAGCTCAACAGGTAGAAGAAAGCCAAGGCAGCCTGAATGCTTTCTTTTTCTTCCTGCTACGAATGTGGCAGTGCCCTCTGGAGGTATACATGTTCATTTCTATGGGATCTGAGAGTCATAAGTTGTCCTCCCAATATATGTCAATGATAGTAAACAGATACAGACAGAAATTTATAGTCCTCCAGCTTTGGAATTTATAGTCCTCCAGCTAGACTATAAACTCTGTGAGGGAAGGGCCATGCTTAGCGTGGTCCCTACTCAATGGCCAGCACTGTCCAGTACCCTGTACCCAATACCCAGTACATGCTCAGTAAGGACTTGTGGGTGAATGTTGAAAGCAATATGATCCAGATAATGTTACTTACTAATCAGTTAATCATATATTGTAATCCAAACTCACCAAGCTTCTAAAAACAAAACTATTCTCCAGTCCTTTTTGCCTGGAAGTGTTTTGCCCCTCCCTCTCTATCTTTAAATCCTTCTGCACAATTGAAATTTAGTGTTCACTGCAGATAGAGATTAGAGCCATAAAATTAAAAGACGCTTACTCCTTGGAAGGAAAGTTATGAGCAACCTAGATGGCATATTCAAAAGCAGAGATATTACTTTGCCAACAAAGGTCCATCTAGTCAAGGCTATGGTTTTTCCAGTGGTCATGTATGGATATGAGTTGGACTGTGAAGAAAGCTGAGCGCCGAAAAATTGATGCTTTTGAACTGGTGTTGGAGAAGACTCTTGAGAGTCCCTTGGACTGTAAAGAGATCCAACCAGTCCATTCTAAAGGAGATCAGTCCTGGGTGTTCTTTGGAAGGAATGATGCTAAAGCTGAAACTCCAGTACTTTGGCCACCTCATATGAAGAGTTGACTCACTGGAAAAGACTCTGATGCTGGGAGGGGTTGGGGGCAGGAGGAGAAGGGGACGACAGAGGATGAGATGGCTGGATGGCATCACTGACTCGATGGACGTGAGTTGGAGTGAACTCTAGGAGTTGGTGTGGACAGGGAGGCCTGGTGTGCTGCAATTCATGGGGTCACGAAGAGTTGGACATGACTGAGCGACTGAACTGAACTGAACTGAATCCATTGAGCTGTTTAGGGGACAGCTATCACCAAAACAGTCTTTCCCTTTCCTTCCTTTATAACCTTCCGAACCACATCTTTTTTTTAAAACAAATGTTGCCCAGTAATATTGAACATTTCATCTCAGACTTGTTTTTCGTGGGATCATTATAGCTGTATCATACGAGGAAAAAACATTTAATAATGAAAGAGAACACTTAAAAAAAATCTGCCAGAAAATCTCATATTCAGAGAAAAGAAAATAGACTGATATGAAAGAACAGATTGTGTTCTCTGGCTGCTTCAAGATCGTGAGTTCCAACTCCCTGGATATTCTACTAGTACCTCAAAACCAACTGATCTGCCCACACTGTCTTTTCTCCATTAGACCTTCTTCTCCTAGGTTCCCTGTCTCGAAACACCACCACCACGACCTAGCTGCTGCAACCTTCAGGACATCCTCACTGACATGCTTTTCCTTTGTCTGCATTTGTAACCGTTCAGTCACACGTCCTTTTATTTCTAGCATCTTAACATCTCACATCAATCCACCGACATCCCTCCTTCCCCTGGCCATTTTCTCAGCTCCTGCAACTGATCTCATCCCTGGACAACTACTTGCAAAGCCACTGAAATAGTCTCTTATCATCCAGAGATTATTGTGTCACTACTGAAAGTTTTACCTTCACAATGCAGAGCTGATCTGGTGAAAGGAAGATGAAGTCCAAGCTGCTCTGTCTGGCATATAAATTGCTCTTCCAGCCTGGCCCCTCCTTACTCTCATTTCTTTCCCATCTCTGCACACATCTTCTGCTTCCTTTGAGCTCCTCACTGACTCCCAAAGGCACCAGGCTTTCCCTTCCTTCAGGACTCAACCTCAATGCCCCTTTCCTACAGGAAGCCTTCCTTGACTTTACCCTCCCTCTGTCAGGCTTGCCTGGGGACTCTGCCCCTGTGGCCCACAGCACCTGGCCTTTCCCTCTCACCATGCTGAGCTGAAACGGTCTGTTTATGCCTCTGTAGCCATGGCAGATGCTAAGCTCCAAGCTCCACAAAGACAAACACTGCATGCTGTTCACCATTTCAACTCCAGGCCTGAGTCCAATGCCCACTTTGTTGAATTCAGGGAACATGTATTCAGATTTGATTCCCTGAATTTATCACAATGTTAAAACCCAGCAGGTATGCATAAATAGTAATGAATACATGGAACATTCTTTTGGTTAAAATCCAGTTCTGAGATTAACATGCTTTACCCTTTTACTTATACCCATACTGGGGGCCAAAACCTTTGGATGGCATGTACAGATGATGAGTTAGACATTTATTTCTGACATCTGTAAAACAAAATATCATGAAGAAGAGGGTTGTGATAAAGCATCTGAAGACTGAATTTCCAGAATTGGGAACAAGCATCTTCAAGTTGGCAGCCTCTGCTTTAGAGTCAAAAGATCCTTATTACCACTGAGGCATCTAATCTTCCCAGGACTCAGCTTCTTCATGTGAAAAACACGTCTTCTCCAGCTTCAAAAGCCTGCAAGTGGGAGCTGCCTGTTATTTTTATGCATTGAGTTTGAAAGGTGTTTTGAATAAAAAGACTTCTGGAAAAAAAATTAAATAGTCTGCTAATGTGTCTTCCAATTGACACTTCAGTATATTCATACATAAAGCTTAAAGATGGCAGGTAGGCTAAGGTAATTTAGCAATGTAAATTGTTCTAGAAACACTTTGTGGATAAAATATACATAAACAATTATAGACAAAATTATAAAGTGCTCGGTATTTTAAAAGAATATACAGAGAATATAGCAATCACAGCAGAGTCAGGAAGTCTAGTGGTAACCAACCTATGATTTGCAGTATTTGTAAAAAAAATTTTTAAACTATCTAAAATAGCACCGTTTCCTTTTTCTCTTCTTCTTTTTTTTCCCCTTAAGCTGCTAGATAAACAGTATTACAAGATGATTCCACAATACTGGGCATTACGTATATTCGGAATTTTTAAGTCACCCACCTCATGTAGCACTTTCACAAGACCCAATTCATCTTGGTCTCCTCACTGGTAATGGTATATAGTTGAGGGTACTGGAATTTATATTATTACATGTAAAGCCCTGAGTGTCTTAATTTGGATGTCTTTTATAAGCACTTTGATCAAACCTGTGATTTATATAAACTTATAGAACTCTAATAGTCCCTTAGGTGGCTTCCTTTTTCCAAGTTCCTGACATAAAGGGCCCAGTCATATTAGAGAGTCCTGGTTTAGCCTCCTAAAATTAGATGTATATTTAGAAAAGACTCTCAGCTCTCTTCCTACCTTCAATGCTTGAAAAAAATGCACAGAAATACTTGTATTTTCTTAGGGTGCCCAAAAGAGTTTCTTAGTAGAGCCATCAGCTCTATGTACCATCTTACAAGCATGTTCTTTATGTAACTTTTATCTACATGTGATCTTGCAGTTTTTATTTTGGAGCTCTTCCAAAAGAATTTAAAGTTACTTTATTTTAAGCTTAAAAGAAATAAAAATTTCAAAGTATTATAGTCTTATAGGTTATGCATTTAAGACATCAGAAAGGTACAAAATATTTTATCCCTTATCAAACATAAAGGGAAGAAAATAATATTTTGGTTTTCACAAACTGAGCTTCATAACAAAAACATACTTCCAAGCCCTGGTTTTAGGAGGAAGAGTATCCATTTGTTTCTTCTCTCAAATACACATAATTCAAATATTACTCTTAAAGAAAGCCTGCCACATTTCTGGTGAGTTACTAAAACATAGGAAGCTATTAAGTACACTTTGGGGCAGTCACAAACCATTTTAATGCCGCGGGAAATTCTAGCCAGACCAGACTGCACCCCACTTTCAATGAAATGCACTGCAGCTCACTTCTTTCTCTTCCTAATGTCTTTTTTTTCTCCATATCCTGTATATGCTCCATCCCAGTTGAAGCCCACCATTTTCTGTGAGGCCTGTTCCAGCAGCTTCAGCTTTCCTAGTCCTCTCCTAAATTCTGAAGGTTCTGGATTTCTAGTAACACATAATCATGTTGGTCTCTATCTCAGTTTCTTTCTACTTCTCCCCTGTCCCCATCCCCTAATCTAAGAATCAAGAGAACCACGCTAAGGGATCAGGGTCTGTGTCGCTCTTCCTTATCATTAGGGTCCCAGTGCCTAGAAGTGCTAGACAGAAGTGCTTCCCTTGCTGCTTCATGATGAGTGACCACTGGTATTTATAGATTCCATGTGTCCATAATATCTTTTGTCCAGGTCATTTTCAAGGGCAAGGGCTATTTTATTGTCTTATGTCATTTATATCACTGTGGTCATGGCCATAATGGGTTAAAGATGAAGTTAGATTTAGAAGCACTGCAAGACTGGGGTCTGCTTGGCCTAAGGTGAGGTCCCTAAGGCCTCACTCAAAAAAATTAAAGATTTATAATATTGACTTTTGTTAGAAGGATTATTGTAACCCCTTAATGACATCCAAAGTTTTCTAAGATGAAATGGAGCTACATCTTCACTGAGTACTAAAGTCAATATATATGGTGGAAAATCAAAATAAAATTATCCTTGAAAATTCTTTCAGTGGCTTTCTCCCAAAATATAGCATAGATGGTTTTGTATATGCCTCATTATGTCTCAATAAGTATACCAGCATAATTTCTACCAGAGTTGGAAAAAAAGCCATTCTTCCACTAAGCATCGCATAAAGCAGCTGCATTTTAGGGGCCAAGTACTAGAAAAGAGGGCTTTCCCAGGTGGCTTAGTGGTAAAATACCCACCTGCCAATGCAGGAGACTTAGAAGACACAGGTTTGATTCCTGGGTCAGGAAGATCCTCTGGAAAAGGAAATGGCAGCTCACTCCAGTATTCTTGCCTGGAAAATCCCATAGACAAGGGAGCCTGGCAGGCTATAGTCCATGGGGTTGCAAAAGAGTCGGACACAACTGAGCATGCCTACACTAGAAAAGATACTTTTTGTTTTTCATTTCCTTCTTTTTCTTCCTACATGCATATAGTTTGAAATGCAACACAGCTGAACACAAATTATAAAGATAATGAATTTATTCTACAAATAAAATCTGCAGGCAACATGGTAGTGACAAAAGTTACAGTCTACAAATTGAAAAACTATTACAATATACCCTTGAGTGTCAAGTCTCTATTAACGCTCGGAAATCTTCCCCAAGTAACCTGTCAGCTTTGCAGCACTTTTCTACAGTGTATGTCTACCTTTATTCCTTTACACAGAAATTGCTTACCCTCCCTCCAAAAAAGTCAGTTTTTTCTCAAAAGTATTTCTCTAGAAATAAGAACAAAATCTAGTTTGTGGAAAAATGTTTTTTTATATCTAGCTACAAGTTATTTAAAATAGTCTGTATGTTTTGAAATCATAGACAAATCCAGTTAAAGCAAAAATACCACAAAAATGTAGATGTTCTCTTTGTCTCCCCTTCCATACACACAAAATCAATTCTAGTCTTAAAAAGATTCTATGTAATTATCATATGACCCACAATCACACTCCTGGGCATTTATCCCAGGAAAATGAAAACTTATGTTCACATAAAAATCTGTACATGCATGTTTACAGCAGTTTTATTCATAATGGTGAAAAACCAGAAACAACACTGAAGTCTCAACTGGTACAATGGTTAAACAAACTGTGGGGCAACCATACCATGGGATATTACCCAACCATAAAAAGAACAGAATATTGATACATCCAAGTTGAATCTCCAGAAAATTGTGCTGAGTGAGAAAAGTCAATCCCAAGAGGTTATATACTATGTGATTCCATTTATAGAACATCCTTGAAAAGAAAAAAAATTATAGGAAAGGAGAACAGCCTAGTGATGCTAAAGGAAGAGGAGCAGGAGAGAAGCATGTATGACTATAAAAGGACAGAGTGAGGAATCCTTCTGGGGATGGAAGTTCTGTATCTGGGCTGTAATGACGCCAGTGTCCAGGTTGTGATACCCTCCCTACTGAGGGGAAATTTACTAACTAAAGGTGCAGAGGACCTCTCCATTATTTAGTAAATTGAATGAGAAATCTGTAATTATCTCAAAATATAAAGTTTAATTAAAAATAAAAAATATTCTAGCCTAAAAATTTTACTTTGCTGTACGGAGATCTGAGCTTAAAAATTTATCATAGCATTTTGTGAAAACTACAGAAGTGGATGAAGCACAAACTGGGTCACGTACAAAACAGTCACTCACCACTACTTCTTCGGGTGTCAGCACATCTGTGCATCTCCCCAGTCCCCTCACTAAGGGCCACCTCTGGTCAGACATACCCGCTGACCGTGTTCACACCACCGAAGCCAGAGGCCTGCCTGCCACAGAGGAATCTTTCCGTTTTCCTTCAGCCACCACAAAGGCCACAGCAAGGAATTTCCCAATGACAAGGCAACCCCTCATTATTCAGTCTGCCTAAATATAAGAACTCTGTGGAAGACTGGATGTCAACCTTTATGGAAACCAAATATTCAAACACGTAACAAATGCTCTGCCAGTTGAGATGATTTTCCCCTCATACCTGAGTTGAGCCAATAGATGTTTCTAAAAGAAAATGTTCCATTCCAGAGGGACTACTATAGAGAATTAAAATTATATATATGGATACCTTTTAAGTCTTTTTTCTTCCATAAATATAATAGGGTCACATTAGAAAGTGATTTTAAACCTATTCTAATGATATCAGATTGCCAGAAGAATTGCTATAATGGAGAAAGTGATTTTTCTCAGGGGGGAACCCTCTTTTTCAGGTATAAACATTCATTCAGTTCAATAAAGTCATTTTAGAAAAAAAGTCAACATATAAAATTGATTTTATTTTTTCTATACTTTGATTAAAACAGCATTCAGTAACCCACTATAATGCTAAGCATTTCAAATAAAACTGGTGATCAAGAAGGGCATAACATCCTTCTGCATGACAACTATGGATTTTAATTGGAAAAATCCTGTAATCTATAAATAAGAATATCCAAAACATATTTAAACCACTTGAGCACTTGATTTTTCCATGTCCTCTGCATCTAGATTGAACAGACCACAGAAATTTCAAAGACTGATTGCTGAATCTAAAAGAAAAAACAAAAAAATCTATTTAGTTGTCATGATCACTGTCACCATCAGCCCCTAACATCTTCTTATACTTCACCAACCTCACGTAATTTTGCCCAGCTGCTTTATGCTTGGGAGAAAGACAAATCACTAATCAATCATGTACACTAATTAAAAATGCTACCTTTAGGAGGCATTGTAATACCTTAGTAATAGGGGTGAGGATTTCCTCTAACTGCTTACTTTTAAACTGCTTATTTTTGATAAGACATGAGCCAGGATGCAGGAACATTTGTAAATGCTTAATGTAGAGTCTACATAAAATATCAAATTGCCCCCCCAAAAGTGGCGGTACAATTCTGCAACTGGTTGAGGTCACATGGAAAATAGAATTATATGCTAATTTGTTCCTATATTAAGTTATCATAGAAGGTCAGACCAAACAGAGTAAAATGAATTCTGGAAAAAAATTAACTAAGTAGATTGGTATGTACCGTATCAAAGTAAACTGTTTATCTTAATAGATACAAATGCAAGAAAGGTTTTTCAAATGGGGGTATTTTCTCCTTTTCAAAAAAAATAAATGTTTTAACCAACCCCAGGCAATGACTTGCATGATTTAAAAACACTTTATCTAAATAGTTTTTCCCTAAAGGAGAACAAGGGCAGGATATTTTTTTTTCAATAGGAGAAAAGAAATGGAAAAGGGCAGAGTATCCAAAGGAGAATAATTTCCCCAGAACAAGTTTTATTTATGTACTTATTAAATTTTACTCACATAAATAGTTCTGCACATGTATTATAAAATGAATAGCCAGGTTTAAACTACATGATGGGGTCAGGAGGTGCTTACCATATATGTTTATTATTTTATTCCAAAATAAACTAAACAATATAAATGTTTTCCTTAACACAGATTTGTCTCAGGAAAATATGCTTTTTTTTTAATTACTGAGGAGAAAGATCTATATTTATTTTTTTCTGGAGGGTATATTCTGTAGATAAGCCTTATGATAGGTAAGTTCTCATATCTGAGATCTAAGATATGAGATCAACTTAGAAAACTATAAATCAAATTAATGGTTGAAGAATTCGGGCTATCAGTTTCACATATGATGGTGCAGGCTTTATATTTCTATTTTCAAAGGTCCTTTATAGAAAAAGGGAAAGAATTTGGAGGAGAGGATAACAGAGAACTACAATCTTACAGCATTTGAAACCAAGGGACCAGTATTTTATAAAGTATCCAGTTTATTGCAGGACACAACTAGGATGAGTAACAGAAATCATCTGTCTCACACCCTCAGGCAAATTCCTGGGGAAAAAAAAAACAAGATGATAATTTTTGTTCTAGAGTCTCTATTTTCCATTAAAAGATCTGTTTATATTTTTCATTTTATTGAAACATTTCCAAAGTAGTGCTGCAAAAGAACTAACACTTACAGTCATCTGAATTTTCTTTAAAACAAAACTCATTTTTAATTGCTAAAGGGACTTTACCTACTGCTTTCAATAAAATTTCATTACTATTAGTTATCATAAAATATGTTAGGTTTCCATGGAATACCGGTTTAGGCATAAGATCTTCAGGCTCCTCGATGAACTATAAAACAAAGCTATACACTTCTTTACTATAATTCTTGTTTGAAGGACCTTATATTTTAGAGTCTTAATCCATTAAAAAGTTGAGAATTACATTTGGAAAGGAGGGGAAAGTCTAACAAAAATGGAAACATGCACTGCTGCCTAAAATATCAGGACTTAAGTAAATTAATCTTCATTCCCAGTGAAAGCAATCTGATGTCCAGGGACTGGGAATTATTCTACCATAAAATACAGCACATTAAATCCTACAATAGACCCATTTGAAATGTCTTAACATAATTATTATGTCATCTACAAATGACTGGATATAAACTTATATGTTAATATTCAATACCATAGGTTCTAATGCAAAAAATGCTGAAATGATAAATATAGTAAGTTGGTTAAAGGTAACAGCAAGTAAATCAGTATCTGTTCTATGATTAAAAGTAGACTCCAAATAAGATTTGAAAATGAATCGATAAAAGCAAGGGCAGAATATTTGGACCCTGGTTATCACAAATAACACTATCATTCTGATGGTTTGCATATAAAACTCCTTATCTTCACTAGCTAGTTGAAAAGAATGAAAAGCTTACTACAACCAGCTAAAAAGAAAGTCTTTACCATGCTCCTTGAAAAAGCTCATTTTCACATTACTCAGGCTTCATTATGCTAAATCAATATTCGTTTAGTCACTGGGGTTATTGACATATTTTAAAATAAAAGTATACCCTTCAGCTACTGCACTCATTACAGGTAATTTGTCTTGTCAGAGAGCAGGGAATATTATCCTAGTCTTTCAGGGGCTGACAGCCCATGGAAATACCTCCCCATGGTTACAACTGTAAATAATTTTAAGGTAAAATATTGAAAAATCAATGACTGTTTCCTGCAATCTGTCACAAACAAATCAATCATAATCTGTACTGCCAGAGAGTATGATTTGAAGGAGATGGGAGCAGATGTAATTCTTGGCTGGAATCTCTCATTTCAAAATCACTTCACATAATGGTGTCATCATTTAAACACTTAACAGTCAGCGCAACTGCCACTGTAACATCTAGTTGGACAAAACCACAAGGAGGAGGAGGAGAAAATGCCATCACTATTATGTTAACAAACATTTAATTTAAATGGTTGGTGCATTAGGAAATTTCAGCTGAAAACAGTTTTACCTGCCCCCTTTCACAGTTTTAAATTAATCAAGGCTGATTTTCTGTGCACTAATGTTTAATAAATTAGTCTATGACTAAAGCATGTATTTCTTTTACTTTAAAAGTCCACCATAGAGAAAAAAATTTGGAATTAATAAATAAAACATCTGGATTTTAGAATAATCCATAATTCTATCTATATCTCAAAGACAAAAAAAATAGTGTCATAGATGTCAAGATTATACTTTTAAAGTAGGTTTAAAGGTCTCAGTTGCCCAGATATTAAATTTTATATTTTCCTTCTATTAACAAATATACATTTCAACTTTGTAGTACTGAAGCACAATTTAGAATGACGAGCAAGACTTATCAATTCAAAAATACCCTTGTATTCCATACACAAGCTATACCATAGATTGATATTTTAAAAGCTGGAGTAATAACCCAAGCAATATGAAGTGTAAAAGTTGGTCAAGGTCATAATATTGAATTGTTCTGCAAATGTAAACTGCCTTCCAAGTAACCACTCTTAGATAATTTTTTTCCAGGCCACATGTTAACAGTTCTTCAGCTGCTTCCAACCTCTACCTAGGTCAGAATAAAAGAATCTGAGATTGGTATGCTTCTTCTTCCTATTGTATTAACCAAAAATGTCATTTGATTTAAAGATTACAGAGTCTTCTTGAAGTTTTTTGTTTTTAACTCTATACCAGCTCTTTAATAGAAGAAACTGGTTTTAGCTACTACTACTGTTGCTTACCCATTTCCCAATTATATAATTAGACATCAAAAAGTCCTTCATTATTCCATTAACATCCTTCTATAGCTATAGTTTGGGGAGTAGATATTTTTGATGACTAGAAAAGTATATCATTTTTCTTAAAAAGGGAAAAAAATTACCTAAACACCATAACACAATTTAAGCTTTTATAAACTTTCTTCGAAATAGAATGACTGAATGATAGACTGATATTTTATAAAAGGATTTGACTCTGTTTTTAATTTAATTTGCATAGTCAAGGCAGCAGCATAGCCTGAAAAGATGGAAGCTTTTCTTTTTGATACAAATTTTCTCATTTTTTATTCTTGTTCAAGAATCTTAGATTCACTCTTGGACACCAACATTAGGTTTTTGAAACTGAAAAAGCATGCGGAGAAATACTCAAAGATCTCATCCAGAATAAAACAGAGTCCTCCATTCCATGTGAATCCCTGCAACAGCTGCAAAGAGAGCAGCAAGCCAACCTAGTGAGAGGAAAGGGAAAGTATTACCCACAGCCCAGGATTACACAAAAAATGGAAAGGGACCTAAAGCTGACAACTAGGGAAGGAACCCGATGGCGCAGCTCCCGGCCTACCGTGCGCTACAGCAGTCCCGGCTGGGCCTGGAGAGCTCCTTGGCAGAGCTCTGGAACCAGTTGTCAACCAGCGAGTCTCCCACTCTGAGCTGGGTGGAGGCTGACAGTAAACTGCCCTGCAGACAGTGTGTTCCCCTAGAGAAGGCAAGAAAGCCAGGGAGGTAAATGAGGACAGCTAAGCAACTGCTCAATGTGTGCACATCAACCACACGCTAAAATGACACCTACTGGGATGGGGTAGGCCACCATCACAGATCTAATTCTCAGAAAGAAGCTATTTTAAGGGTGCTGAGTAGGCCTAGCTGAGATTTCTCAGCCCTCCCAACACAGCAGCTCAAAAACTCAGCAGAGAAAAATCAGATTGTTTCCATACCCCAAATTTAAAGAAATTGCTGCCTCCTAGATAAAGTTCTTATATGTAATAAAGGCGCAGGATTACAGAGAAAAGTATTCTCTTAAAAGAGATAATATTACCTCCCTATCTTCAGAATCTCCTCCTTCCAAAAGCCAGTACAGTGGCTCCATTATGGACTGTAGATTCTTAAAGAGAAAAACAGCAAGAGTTAGCTTCATCTTTCCTACCACTTCCTTTCTTCATTGAATTACAATTTAATTACCTATACTTGAATTGATTTTATTCCTGAAGGATATATTTCTCAAAAAGCATACCCTAACCATTTCCACCAGAGAATATTTAGTATAACCTTCTCAATTAATCAACTATAATCTATTATTGTTGGAAAAGACATGCTTTCTTCATCTTTTCAAGAGTAGGGAACTCCCTTCCACACACCTATTTTATATAAAATGAGAATTAGTTTTAATATATTTGAATACCATTAATATATAAATAATAACTACAAATCTTAATAAATTTTGTCAAATAACAGATATAAAATCCAACCGATTTGCCTGTATGTTTAGATTTTCCTATATTCATTCTTAGGAAGGAAAAAAAAATCTAATCCTCCATCTTTTAAATTCAACAAGTTTATAAGTGGTAAAAAACCAAAACCAAAAACTAAGCTTAAAGACAAACAAAGAGGAATCAGATTGTTCACTGGATAACATTTTCTTTGTATTTGTGTGTTTCCTAAGTCACTATAATACTTCAGCTCTTGGTCATACATGAAGACCTATAAGGCTCAATCAGTTACGGAAGAACACAAAGGTGCTATTTAAAAACAATTAGATATTACTTCATTTAATATTGAGACTCACTTTAATGCCTTTGAAAGTATTCACAGAGAAGCACTGATTCTATAGCAGACTGTACTCGAGTTGCCTTCTGTAGAATTAGCTTTTTTTTTTTTTGGTCCTCCAACCATCTTTTTTACTTAAGAAAATATTCTGAATCCTTGCTCTCCCCACTAGACAACACAAATATTCGGCACAATTTTTTTTTTTTTTTCCTTATAGCTTTTCTCATCTGCTTGTGTTCAGCAGTCCCTATTCTGATGAGAAGGGACAAGTTTTGTGCACACCTGTATGTCCTTTGTCATTAAGAGAGTTTAGTACCTATGACTAGAGCTGATACTCCCATTATATTTATTCTAACAAAGAATTGGGGTAATGAAAATAATAAAAAGCTCTAATTTGATATAAATACTTCCTTCAAATAATAATTCTCTCTTTATAACACATCATAACCTTAGTCTTGATTTTTATGAAAAGCTACTGAGGTCATAAATTTCACTATCCAAAGATACCATTAAAAAATAAATCATTCAGTATGTTTCCATGAAGCAAAATGTTCCTACTTATTAATACATTGGTAAAATTGTAATAAAGGCCTCAAGTGATGTTCTTTCCATTCTGTGCTGAGACCGTCCCTATTACCAATATAAATACTTTGGTAAAACAAACACTGGTGCTATTTTGGATTTACTCCCAAATATACAAGCACAACTGTGCAGACACTCACTTACAGATGAGCGTGGGGATGCTCAAGGACAGATTTCAGTCAACACTCAGAGGAACCCCATAGTTCAGAAGTGAACTTAGCTGAAAACATCCAAATGTATTGGAAGCATCATACTCATAACCTGCACAGAAAATAAAAATGATTCTTTTTAAAGAAATATAGAAGTCTGGTTAAATACTTCTGAGATATTAGATATGAATATCTAATCTAATTTCCCCCAAGGTATCACTTTATATTACCACAAATAAACAAGTAAAGACTGTATCAAGGTGTGGAATATCATTAACCTGAGAAAAGGTTGGAAAAATGGATTACATAAAAGATAACTGTAGGAGAAAATTATATTCTCTTCTCCTGAACAAATGTTAAGGGCATCCTCACTAATAAAGATTTAAACTTTAACTACATTTGTATATACTGGTTTTCAATTTTGAAGCATCTAAGTTAATTTACCATGCTAAATTGGTACTTAGGTATACTCCAGCTACAAAAATACTACAGGTTTATGAAGAAGTTAAGTCATGAGTACCACACTCCAGAGTAGTGCTATGAAAGCAAACCAGAGTCATTATTGAACAAAAATAATAATAATTCCGAGGTTTTACATCTTTTCATAGTTGTACCAGCTGCTATTCTATTAAGGACAATTATTCTCTATAAAAACAGCTAACATTTATACCCAAAAGATGTTAAAACTACAGGAGTCCACACAATGTAGACACTGAAGGGAAATATGTAAAGATATTGAGGTATTACCACACAAAACAGGCTCTGCTATCTCAGAGTTAAAACGTTATTCCAAAATACGATACTGTTTTCATAATCTATTTTAAAAAACATGTTTAATTCACTCAGGATCACATGATCTCATTTACTTGCACATTAACAACTGAAAAACACTGAAAATTTCCCCAAGATTTCTATACTGTAAAAATATATAATTATATATTAATACATTAATAATTACTTGGCATTATTTATTAAACCAGATGACAGGTAATTAGCTCATATTCCAATTTCATTTCTTTTAACATATCATACTTGAAAATAATAGATGGATGATAACACTAGGATGCTGATACTGGCTGCCAGAAAAAAAAAATTTTGATGGGGGATCTGGGAATAACTAAAGCAATTATCTCAAAAGTAATGCTCTTGTTTTTGTTTCAGCAAACAAGTCTAAATAAATCATTCTTCGATTTTAGTTTCCCATATAATGACAGGCAGCTAATTATCCCTGGAGTCACAAATAAGCTGTGACTCTATACCTGGCCTCTCCGATCATAACGCCTATGGCCTCCTCCACTTTCATTTCCTTTTTCTACAATGAGTTTTAATATTAAAGAAAAACACTCACACATCTTACATACACACTGATGGACAGCTGGCTTCCAGGAAATCATGAGCTACAAAAAGAAGGGGGAAATCTTAATGCAATACTTATGTTGAAGGGTATTAGGTGCTGGGTAAGCCAAGGGGTAATATAATCAACAGCATTCGTCTTGCTATTGTTTTGGCATTCAGAGATTTGAAGTAAAGGACAGTAATATTATTTTAGTGGTCATCCAGGTTATGATTCAGATCCTTAAACTAATAAGAGTCTAAATGCACTATCTTCACTTGCTCATCAATTCAAATTTACAGAAACACATTTTGGAAGAAATAAAACAGTTTTCTTCTGTGTCTGGAAGTAAAACAAGGCATTCCATAAACAATGTAGCTAAGTACTTAAGAAGAAAAAAGAAAATGTTTTAGATCATGAAAACATCCTAAGAGACTTTTCAAAAAAAAAAAAGGGACATAAATTTCTTATATATTTACTTTTTCATTACATTCCTGTTTCTGCACATTAAGCATGTCTTCCTCTACATATTTTTTTCTGAATAGTAATAAACGTTTGCTTAATAACATACTAGGTAGGCTATTCATGCTTTCCTTTCTAAATCAGAAACCATTATTCCACAAAGATGGAGCACAAAGAAAGCCGACAGAGGCATTGCCAAAAAAGCCACAAGTAGTATCAATACATGCCAGAACACTTAACACTGAACTATCATTTCTCTCAAACTTCTGCTGCCAAAGTGCTCACAAAATCTGGAACTCAAAGACACATTTCTAGTGCAATTCTCCAGAAGCAAAACTGTCAAAAATATGCTGCCCTTCTTATGTCACCATTTTATAGACAACATTTTCTCAGGATCTTAATTAAGATAACGATGCACACCTGTGTCAACATTCTCTGGCAAGACAGCCTTATCAATCATAATCCTTTAAGTACACTCCAAAACAGCAAAGCGATATGACAGAAACAATCTGTTGCCTTTCCTAGCCTGTGCTGTGTCTCTGCCACAAGAATGATGAGATCTTTTAAAATACAGCAGATCTACTTTTATAAGTCTTTAAAGTTTTTACTGTAAACAGTTATTACACTAAATAAACAGGAATAACCTCTTTTGCACTTGATTTAAACAATGACAACTGTACAGCCAAAACTCTAGGAGCAAGCTCCACACCATGTCTTAGCAATAGGATTGTGTCTGTTATTTTAAAGCTCTAAATTTTAAGAGTAATGAGTAACAGGATCCGTGCAGACATGACAAACCAATAAACCCTTAGGAAGTTTTAAAATCAGAATGTTTTAAAGTCTTTCATTAAGATCAAGGCATGCCTAGCCCTAACCTAAGTGCAAATGTTCAGAAAGATACAAGCGCACTAGTAAGCGGAAAAGAAAAAGAATCGTCTTGGTAACCTGGAACCAGAGGGAGTTAGTTCCTGCCTGCCGGGGGTGGGGAGAAAGCTGCAGTGACAGGAGACGAGTTAAACTCCTGCTAAAAGTAAGCAGGTTCCCAAACTGGAGAGCTGATGAATAAAGGGGGTAAAGGAGGGAGGGGAGAGAAAGGAACGCATCCAAGGCTAAAAGTTAAAACCTCGGGTTTACCAGCAAAAACGGAAGGCTTTCACATGAAAACGGAGAAAACCCGCCAGATGCTATCTGAATCCCGCCTGCCTGCTAATGATCAGCTCTTCCCTCTCGCATATTAACACGAGTCTATCTCAGATGCCGGGCGGCGGTGGCCAGCGGAGCAGCAGAGCCATCAATGTGCAAATAAAGCAGAAAATAGAGACATCCTTAAGAAATGAGTCTCAAATTTGACGCAGAGCGGAGTGACAACCACAGCAACAGAACCATAAATTCTAAATGCTTGAATATCTTTCAGGATTCTCTCCAAGTCCTTGA
>SJXQ01002258.1:0-63975 GCA_006408695.1 Aepyceros melampus
GTTTCCACAGTTTATTGTGATCTACAGTCAAAGGTTTTGGCACAGTCAATAAAGCAGAAATAGATGTTTTTCTGGAACTCTCTTGCTTTTTCCATGATCTAGTGGATGTTTACAATTTGATCTTTGGTCCCTCTACCTTTTCTAAAACCAGCTTGAATATCTGGAAGTTCACGGTTAACGTATTGGTGAAACCTGGCTTGGAGAATTTTAAGCATTACTTTACTAGCGTGTGAGATGAGTACAATTGTGTGGTAGTTTGAGCATTCTTTGGCATTACCTTTCTTTGTTATTGAAATAAAAACTGAGGTTTTCCAGCCTGTGGCCACTGCTGAGTTTTCCAAATTTGCTGGTATATTGAGTGTGGCACTTTCACAGCATCATCTTTCAGGATTTGAAACAGCTCCACTGGAATTCCATCACCTCCACTAGCTTTGAACTCTCTTGCTTTTTCCATGATCTAGTGGATGTTGACAATTTGATCTTTGGTCCCTCTACCTTTTCTAAAACCAGCTTGAATATCTGGAAGTTCACGGTTAACGTATTGGTGAAACCTGGCTTGGAGAATTTTAAGCATTACTTTACTAGCGTGTGAGATGAGTACAATTGTGTGGTAGTTTGAGCATTCTTTGGCATTACCTTTCTTTGTTATTGAAATAAAAACTGAGGTTTTCCAGCCTGTGGCCACTGCTGAGTTTTCCAAATTTGCTGGTATATTGAGTGTGGCACTTTCACAGCATCATCTTTCAGGATTTGAAAGAGCTCAACTGGAATTCCATCACCTCCACTAGCTTTGCTCATAATGGTGTTTTCTAAGGCCCAGTTGACTTCACATTCCAGGATGTCTGGCTCTAGATGAGTGATCACACCATCCTGATTATCTGGGTCATGAAGTTCTTTTTTGTACAGTTCTTCTTGCCACCTCTTCTTAATATCTTCTGCTTCTGTTAGGTCCAGACCATTTCTGTCCTTTATCGAGCCCATCTTTGCATGAAATGTTCCCTTGATATCTCTAATTTTCTTGAAGAGATCTCAAGTCTTTCCCATTCTGTTCTTTTCCTCTATTTCTTTGCATTGATCACTGAGGAAGGTTTCTTATTGCTCCTTCCTATTCTTTGGAATTCTGCATTCAAGTGGGAGTATCTTTCCTTCTCTCCTTTGATTTTTTCTTCTCTTCTTTTCACAGCTATTTGTAAGGCCTCCTCAGACAGCCATTTTGCTTTTTTGCATTTCTTTTCCATGGGGATGATCTTGATCCCTGTCTCCTGTACAGTGTCACTAACCTCTGTCCATAGTTCATCAGGCACTCTGTTTATCAGATCTAGTCCCTTAAATCTATTTCTTACTTCCACTGTATAATCATAAAGGATTTGATTTATGTCATACCTGAATGGTCTAATGCTTTTCCCCACTTTCTTCAATTTAAGTCTGAATTTGGAATAAAGAGTTCATGATCTGAGCCACAATCAGCTCCTGGTCTTGTTTTTGCTGACTGTGTAGAGCTTCTCCATCTTTGGCTGCAAATATAGTCAATCTGATTTTGGTGTTGACCATCTGGTGATGTCCATGTGTAGAGTCTTCTCTTGTGTTGTTGGAAGAGGGTGTTTGCTATGACCAATGTGTTCTCTTGGCAAAACTCTCTTAGCCTTTGCCCTGCTTCATTCCGCATTCCAAGGCCAAATTTGCCTGTTACTCCAGGTGTTTCTTGACTTCCTACTTTTGCATTCCAGTCCCCCATAATGAAAAGGACGTCTATTTTGGGTGTTAGTTCTAAAAGGTCTTGTAGGTCTTCACAGAACCATTCAACTTCAGCTTCTTCAGTATTACTCATTGGAGCATAGGCTTGGATTACCACGATATTGAATGGTTTTCCTTGGAACTGAACAGAGATCATTCGGTCGTTTTTGAGATTGCATCCAAGTACTGCATTTCAGACTTTTTTTGACCATGATGTCGACTCCATTTCTTCTAAGGGATTCCTGCCCACAGTAGTAGATATAATGGTCATCTGAATTTAATTCACCCACTCCAGTTCACTGATTCCTGGAATGTCGACATTCACTCTTGCCATCTCCTATTTGACCACTTCCAATTTGCCTTGACTCATGGACTTAACATTCCAGGTTCCTCTGCAATATTGCTCTTTACAGCACCGGACCTTGCTTCTATCACCAGTCACATCCACAAGTGGGTATTGTTTTTGCTTTGCCTCCATCCCTTCATTCTTTCTGGAGTTATTTCTCCACTGATCTCCAGTAGCATATTGGGCACCTATTGACCTAGGGAGTTCCTCTTTCAGTGTCCTATCATTTTGCCTTTTCATACTGTTGTTGGGGTTCTCAAGGCAAGAATACCGAAGTGGTTTCCATTCCCTTCTCCAGTGGACCACAATCTGTCAGACCTTTCGACCAAGACCCATCCGTATTGGGTGGCCCCATACGGCATGGCTTAGTTTCACTGGTTAGACGAGGCTGTGGTCCGTGTGATCAGATTGGCTAGTTTTCTTTGATTATGGTTTCACTTTGTCTGCCCTCTGATGCCCTCTCAACACCTACTGTCTTACTTGGGTTTCTCTTACCTTGGACATGGGGTATCTCTTCACGGCTGCTCCAGCAAATAGCAGCCACTGCTTCTTACCTTTGATGAGGGGTATCTCTTCACGGCTGCTCCAGCAAATAGCAGCCACTGCTTCTTACCTTTGATGAGGGGTATCTCTTCACGGCTGCCCCTTCTGACCTCAGATGTGTGGTAGCTCATCTCCTCAGCTCCTGAGCCATCAGAGCCTGGCACTCTCCGTCACTGCCTCTGAGCTTGGGTGAGGGGTAGCTCCTCTCGGCCACACTTTTTACAAACTGACAACCTTGTAATTTCTGGTGAAGTTCAGTTATATCTGATTAAGCCTCTGGTTTCAGATCCACAAACTTTGTATCTTCCAGTAGCTTTTTAAGCAGAGAAAGTTAATTTTTCTACGTTCATATGGAATATAATATCAGTAACCTCAGATATGCAGATGACACCACCCTTATGGCAGAAAGTGAAGAGGAGCTAAAAAGACTCTTGATGAAAGTGAAAGAGGAAAGTGAAAAAGTTGGCTTAAAGCTCAACATTCAGAAAACGAAGATCATGGCATCTGGCCCCATCACTTCATGGGAAATAGATGGGGAAACAGTAGAAACTGTCAGACTTTATATTTTTGGGCTCCAGAATCACTGCAGATGGTGACTGCAGCCATGAAATTAAAAGATGCTTACTCCTTGGAAGAAAAGTTATGGTCAGCCTAGATAGTATATTCAAAAGCAGAGACATTACTTTGCCGACTAAGGTCTGTCTAGTCAAGGCTATGGTTTTTCCTGTGATCATGTATGGATGTGAGAGTTGGACTGTGAAGAAGGTTGAGCACCGAAGAATTGATGCTTTTGAACTGTGGTGTTGGAGAAGACTCTTGAGAGTCCCTTGGACTGCAAGGAGATCCAACCAGTCCATTCTGAAGATCAACCCTGGGATTTCTTTGGAAAGAATAATGCTAAAGCTGAAGCTCCAGTACTTTGGCCACCTCATGTAAAGAGTTGACTCATTGGAAAAGACCCTGATGCTGGGAGGGATTGGGGGCAGGAGGAGAAGGGGACGACCAAGGATGAGATGGCTGGATGGCATCACGGACTCAATGGACGTGAGTCTGAGTGAACTCCGGGAGTTGCTGATGGACAGGGAGGCCTGGCGTGCTGCGATTCATGGGGTCGCAAAGAGTCGGACACAACTGAGCAACTGAACTGAACTGAACTGAAGGAATATAAACAACTATATCTATTAATTTTTTTTCTAACCAACACCGTTGAAAGTAATAGTTAATTGGAATTTTACCAAAGTCATGAAGTTCATAGGATTTGTTTTTAGTCAGCCTTCTGTAAACCTGTTCTCAGACATTATGACTTGATCATAAATGTCAAGAGCCATAAGAATTACTGTGTTGGTTGTCCTGCAGACCAGTATTTAAATTTACATTGCATCTCAGATCCACCTTAGTTTCTGTCACCACTAAACCAGAAGCACAAGTGGTGCTAGTGGGTAAAGAATCCGCCAGCCCATTCAGGAGACATCAGAGACTGGGGTTCCATCCCTGGGTCAGGAAGGTCCCCTGGAGGAGGGTATGGCAACCCACTCTAGAATTCCTGCCTGGAGAACCCCACAGACAGAGGAGCCTGGCAGACTACAGTCCATGGGGTCACAAAGAGTCAGACACACCTGAAGAGACTGAGCATGCACACAGAAGCCCAAAGATACATCCATTTTGCGTCAATGGACTAGATCCCAGAGAGGCAGAGAAGAGTATGCCCAGGTCCTGACCTGCTGCAGGTCCTTATCTCACCAACCAGTAGGTTAACAAAAGGCTACTCCAGCCTCTTTTGATTCTAGCTCCAAATTTCTCTCCCATTTAAATGCAGTGTAGGTGAGCAATTTCTTTTGTTGCCATGAACACTTAGAGCCCATGCTCTCAGGGTCTTGGAATCCTCAAACAAATTTTTTTCTTTTTAAATTTATTTATTTTTAATTGGAGGATAATTGCTCTACCCTGTTACGTTGCTTTCTGGCATACATCCACATGAATCAACCATAGTTATGTCGACTGAAAAAGATGCCCAACTTGAGAGTTGCCAAGTAAGTTTGATTTGGGGCAAAATGAGGACTGCAGCCCTGGAGACATGGCTTCAAGTAGCTTAGAGAGACTGCTCCAAAGAGGCAGTGGGGGAAGGTCAGTCTCTAAGTGACCTTAGATATTTTGGTGATTTTGGTGAAGGGGAAAGTCAGTGCAATCACATGCTTACTTTACAAAAGGTTTTCTGCTAGTCATGAGGAGCTGATGTCACCAGGAAGGGATTTAGTGCTTTTCTAGATAGGAAGAGATGCACAGATTGGGATCCTGAAATCAGTTCCCGAAAATATCCAACTATCTAATAAAGACCTGCTCCATCAGATTCCCTGGAGCACAGAGTGCCTCATCCACCCTAAAGTCCCTCAGGGGGTGTTGAAGGTCGGCAGCTGCAGCAGCACAGGGTTGGTTCAATCTGCACAGAGGCAGGCGACGAATGCCCTTGTTCAGTTGCTGGCAGCGCTCTTGGCAAGATCCGTTTCTAGTGGCCAGGTATACACATGTCCCCTCCCTCTGGAGCCTCCCTCCCCACCCACCCCATCCCACCCCTCGAGGCTGTCACAAAGCACCAGGCTGAGCTCCTTGCATCATTCAGCAAATTCCCATTAGCTGTCTCATTTACACGTGTAACCTGTATGTTTCAGGGCCATGCTCTTATTTTGTCCCACCTCTCCTTCTACCGCTGTGTCCATAAGTCTGTCCTCTTTGTCTCTGTCTCTTTTCTTGCCCTGCAAATAGTACCATTTTTTCTATATCCCATATGTGTTTAATATATATATATGGAACAAATATACATATGAAATATATATAAAACATATACTTGTTTTTTCTTTCTGAATCACATCACTCTGTATGTGATCACAGGCTCTAGGTACATTTAGTTCTAATGAAGTGGATGAACCTAGAGCCTGTTATACAGAGGGAAGTAATGGAGGAAGCAACTTTTAAAAGTCTGTTTCTCCATAAAGACAGGCACCTCCCATGGGGAATTCTGTCCCCTGTTAACTTTTCAACCCCCTATACATCATCGACATCATTAAAGTTTCATGAAGCCTGTCATGAACGTACAACTGCTGCTTTACTTGGATGTGTTCTAAATTATTCATTGATGATGATGCCAGTTTAATGATAATAGCTAATTCATTTGGTAAATATAGTTTATTCTCAATAAATGCAGATAAAGCTCAGAATACTAGATCCATTAAATGATGAAGCCTCATTTTTCTTGCAGTGAGTGATGCTGTATTACTTGCAATTTCCTTATATTTAATTTAATTGCCCAGCCATTTGTTTCCTGAATTAAAGGGTTGTATATATTCTGCCTCATCATGGAAGGGCAAGGAAGAAAACCACATCCTACTCCTGGATGATGTTTAGATAATTGTAGTCCCAGAATTTAAAGACACATATACCCCAATGTTCATCACAGCACTGTTTACAATATCCAGGACATGGAAGCAACCTAGATGTCCATCAGCAGACGAATGGATAAGAAAGCTGTGGTACATATACACAATGGAATATTACTCAGCTTTTAAAAAGAATGCATTTGAATCAGTTCTTATGAGGTAGATGAAACTGGAGCCTATTATACAGAGTGAAGTAAGTCAGAAAGAAAAACACCAATACAGTATATTAATGCACATACATGGAATTTATAAAGATGGTAACAATGACCCTATATGCGAGATGCAAAAGAGATACAGATGTAAAGAACAGACTTTTGGACTCTGTGGGAGAAGATGAGGGTGGGATGATTTGGGATGCTATTCCGCATTGAAACATGTATTGAATCAGATTGCCAGTTCAGGTTCAATGCATGAGACAGGGTGCTCAGGGCTGGTGCACTGGGATGACCCTGAGGGATGGGATAGGGAGGGAGGTGGGAGGGAGGTTCAGGATTGGGAACACATGTACACCCATGGCTGATTCATGTCGATGTATGGCAAAAACCACTACAATATTGTAAAGTAATTAGCCTCCAATTAAATAAATTTTAAAAAAAGAAAATGAAAAGAACAGTACAAAACTCAAAAAATAAAAAATAAAAACTGTTTTAACAGCGGATTGTATGGCAAAAATGTATAAGCTCTTTTCGTTCTTCCCTGGTGCAAACTGAGTGAACTTTTACTGATCCTTTGCACGTGCCTCCCAGTTTTCATCCCCAAGACACTATCTGCTACTGCTGCTGCTAAGTCACTCCAGTCGTGTCCGACTCTGCGTGACCCCATAGACGGCAGCCCACCAGGCTCCCCCATACCTAGGATTCTCCAGGCAAGAACACTGGAGTGGGTTGCCATTTCCTTCTCCAATGCATGAAAATGAAAAGTGAAAATGAAGTCGTCATGTCTCATAGCGACCCCATGGACTGCAGCCCACCAGGCTTCTCCGTCCATGGGATTTTCCAGGAAGAGTACTGGAGTGGGGTGCCATCACCTTCTCTGAAGAGACTACCTACATTAGGCTTAAGAAGGTTCTCTTTGTAAACAACCTAAAATGACAGACAGCAGGGTATAGTTTTGCTTCGTTTGGCTGATTAATTCATTGTTATTTCCCCTGTGTATAGGGTTCATCAGCTTCCATTTTCCTTATTTCTTATGCACTGCTCTCTCCATCTAAATTCCTGAAGCTCACAACTAAGCAGAAAAATAAATGTGAGCTACTAACATAGGAACTAAAATAGACTATGTTTTCAAAGAATTGTTTAATAAAAAAATATAAAATCATCTAATTAGGTTGTATAGGAAAAGCACTTCCCACTCATTCCCTGTCAAGTTCAGGAAAAGTGGGAGATGTGAGATTTCTTCAGTCCAGGTCCATTTCAAGCTATTGTTGCCCTATATGTATTGCATTATTGATAGTTTTTTGTTTCAATGATTTATATTAATGTAACAATTGGAATCATACAGTCAGAATGAAAAGAGAAAGAAATACAACATTAAGATACCATTGCAGTCTCGTAGGGGTTTCCCCAGTGGCTCAGCAGTAAAACCTGCTTGCCAATGCAGGAGAGGCGCAGGGGATGTGGGTTGGATCCCTGGGTCAGGAGGATCCCCTGGAGGAAGGCATGGCAACACACTTTAGTATTCTTGCCTGGAGAATCCCTTGGAGAACGGAGCCTGGAGGGCTACAGTCAGTGGGTTGCAAAGAATCGGGATACGGCTGAGCGACTAAACACGCACGCGCAGTCAGGTATTAACAGAACGCCCAACGTGCGGAACACCAACAGCTCCAAGTGACGGTGAGTGTCTGGAGTGACAGAAACTCTCATTCAGATGCTCAGCGGTTAAAGAGTCTGCCTCCAATGTGGGAGACCCGGGTTCGATCCCTGGGTCGGGAAGATCCCCTGGAGAAGGAAATGGCAATCCACTCCAGTATTCTTGCCTGGAGGATCCCATGGACAGAGAAGCCTAGTAGGTTACAGTCCATGGGGTCGCAAAGAGTCGAACACGACTGAGCGACTTCACCTTCACCTACAAAACTAAACATCTTCTCACTGTCCAACCCAGCAACAACTCTCCTTGGTATTTACCCAAAGAAGTTGAAAATTTATGTCCGCACAGAAATTCGCACACAGTTAGCAGCTTTCACAGCAACTTACTTCCTAATTGCCAAAACTCAGAAGCAACCAACGTGTCTTTTAGTAGGTGAGTAGATCAATATGTTACATCTAGATGGTGAAATACTATTCATTACTAAAAAGACATGAGCTGTCAAGCTATGGGGGAATCTTAATGTGTGGACTGAGTGAAAAGAAGCCAGTCTGAAAAAAGGCTACTTACTGGGTGATCCCAACTTTATGACATTCGGGAAAAGGCAAAACCATGGACACCATAAAAAGATCAGCGATTTCTCCAGGGGTTAGGGAGGAGGGGTGATGAGGGGAGGGATGAGCAGACAGAGCAAAGAGGACTTTCAGGGCAGTGAAATTATTCTGTGTGATACTGTAATGGTAGACACGAGTTGTTATACTTTTGTCAAGACCTATACAACTCCCAAGAGTGAGCCCTAATGTAAACTCTGTACTTCGGGTGATAATGGTGTGCCAGTGTAGGCTCACAGGTTGTCACAGATGTATGGCTCTTGGGGGATGGTGATAATGGAGGAGGCTGTGCCTGTGTAAGGCCAGGGGTATATGGAAAACCTCTGTTCTTTCTGCCGGATTTTGCTGTGAACTTAAAACTGCTCTAAAATTATACCATCTTTCTAAAAATATTTTTTAAAAAGAGAAGGAAACCAATATATGATAAACACTGTAGCATTCTTTCATTCATCTGATAAATTTTTATTGGCTCACTACCATATGACTGGCATCCTTCTAGTGGATTTGATATTCTTATATCTCATGCATATTGGATATAATATTATGTAGTATTTTGTTGACTTTGTTCCAGTAATGTTAAACCTGGATTCCCTTTAAGATTTGACTTGTGAGGACTTCTGCATGATGATGAAGGGAGGAAGAAGAAAGGATACATTGGTCTCAGATGATACTGAGTGGACCCAAACCAGGGCCTCACCTGGAGGTGGAGGTGAAGTGACTGATGGGGAGAATTAAAGAAAAGTAGATCTCTGGCCATTTAGTGAGAGAGGAGGTCAAGGTGTCTATTCAGAGAAGAGGCTTTCCCCTGATCATCTTTTGAAAAGAGTTGGACTGTCTTAATGTTTGCAGTGGGTTTGTTTGGAGCCTTATGAGAGTTTACGGTTGGAAACAAGAAGAAGCTAGAGGAATCGGATGCCAGGACAAGTGGAAGGGAAGGGGACCCAGGAGAAAAGCAGAAGGGAAGTGAAGAAGGCAGCCTGCATACCTATCCACCCCACCCAGAGGCCCTGCAGAGAATGAAGACCCTGCAAGAAAATGGAAAGTCTGCCCTGTGGCTCCTTTTCTGGTCCTGCTGGAAGCAGAGTGGACCTGGGAGGAGGCAGAACCAAGTACCATCACATTTCACACGTGTGAACGTCATCCCTGACTGATGCTTGGCTTCAGAAAGCTGAAGTAGGGTTCTCTCTTATTAGATAGTATTCAATCCCGAGAAAAGTTTTTTTTGTTGTTGTTGTTGTTGATTTTTAGTATTGATGATCCAGTGACCCTCAAAATAAAAGCAAACAAAAAAGTTTATCATCTTACTTGTGTTGCTCTAATTAGATTAAAATAGAATTGAAGATTTCATTATACATTTGGATATATGGCATTAATTAGGGTCACACTGAAAACATCATTGTCTCATGATACCATTAAGAATTGATATTGCCTTCACTTTGAATTCATTTTCCCCTTTAAATCTTTAGAAGAATGTTTTAATATCTTAATTCATGAAGTTATATGAATGGAAAATAAGGAATCTTAACTATGATATACAGACTAAGGTAGAGAGAGAGAGAGATAGGTTTACTATTACTGTTTACTTTATACATAAGCATTCAATGAACTGTATGAATGGCTCTATTACCTCTTTTACAATAGCTTTATCATTATTAAAATAGTTAAATCTAGATAATTTGTAAAGTACACACATTCAAAGACACACACATCAATAAAACAACATTCATATTTTAACCTTTTCATACAAATGGGAATAAATGGGTGTTTTAAAGCTCAGATGTATGTATGGGACATACATATATAGTGATAGATTTCATCTCTCTTGAAATCTATAAATATTTATCAGATAAATGGAAAGCCAAGCAGGACCAGGGTAAAACTGTAAGTTGGAAAAAGTTGTTCTTTGAACCTTTCTTAGTTTATTCTGTTGACCCAGTGATCCTTTTAGCCACTTCTCCCATGCTGGCACCACTGCAGACTATAGGGCACCTCAGGGACATAGGTACCTGTCTCTGCAGCCCTGGCCCTCTGAGGCAGAGGCAGATGATGGGGGAGGGTGGTGGGTGTGTGGTCGGCTCCTCTGTCCTTGGTCCTGATCTCACTGGCAGTGTAATCCCACACTCATGTTTTCTAAATTAGGAACTTCGAGTCCATGGATTCTGGGAGGATTTCAGCTTTCTCTGTTTCCATTTGGTTGATGGATAAAAATAACTCCTCCAGGCATATTCTGAATCATGAGATGGTCCACCTTGTGTGTGAGATGCATGCCTTCATTTTTTGTAAACGGGTTTCAAAAGAGATGCATTGGCCCCTTGGAGACATTCTGAGATGTTCACAAGTGTTTTTGTTTTTTTTCCCTTCAAGGAAGAATATTATTCCCTTTTTAAAAGCTGATATCAGCTCACCTGACAAAGAAATGTGCTGTAACAAGTAATACATGCTCCCCTCACCATTTATTCACATACTTATCAAGCTTCTATTATATGCCTGGCATTGCACTTGGCCTAGGGATGGGGATCCATCAATGAACAAAGCAAAGAGACTTGCCTTCCAAGATTGTACATTCTAGCAGAAGACAGACAATCACAAGAAACATAATAAAGAAGTTAGGGCCCAGCAGGACTATGAAAGATTCTGCAATAGATTAAGGTGAAACAAGCCTGCTAGGTGAGGGAGGTGGTGTGGTTCACACGGCAGTTTTAAATAGTGTGGTTGGAGTAGCCTTGCAGACAGCATGGCATTTGAGAAGCTTTGAACGAGTCCAGGGATCTAGCCCTGTGTCCCTGCCCATCTGTGGGATGGATGAGTTTTTTATAATCAGACAACTAGGTAGGAGGACTTCCCTGGTGGTCCAGTGGCTAAGACTCCATGCTTCCACTGCAGGGGACATGAGTTTGCTCACTAGTCAGGAAACTAAGGCCCCCACATGCTGCTTGGTGCAGCCAAAAATTTAAATAATAAAGCCAAATAGGAAAGGTCCAGAATATATCCATTCATGGCAAATTAGAACTCTTTGACCCTTAAGGGATATTGAAATTAGAAAAGAATTTAAGTGAGTTGTATGTATTCTTTTTCCAAACAGAGCAATATTCAAATACATCTCTGCCAATGAAAACACCATGAAATGGTCTGTATGTCAACTAGACAGTTTGTCTGCAGTCCAAATTTTAAAATGGGTCTAGAAATTAGACAAGGGGCTTCCTAGGTGGCAATAAGTGGTAAAGAACCTACCTGCCAATGCAGGAGACTTAAAAGACGTGGGTTCAGTCCCTGGGTTGGGAAGATCCCCTGGAGGAAGGAATGGCAACCCACTCCAGTATTTTTGCCTGGAGAATCCCATGGACAGAGGAACCTGGCGGGCTACAGTCCATGGGGTCACAAAGAGTTGGACATGACTTAGCGACTTAGAGACTTAGCAGCAGCAGGCAAGAGAAGACCCATCTAGAAACATTGCAAAGTTTTTTCTTCATTTACTCATTAAAACATTTTCTTTGATTAAAAAACCACCCAGATTAAATGTTATTTTTTGTTATTAGGCAAATGCCTAAGTTAAGCAGAAGATAACTTTAGTCCTAGTGTGTAGAACAAGTAGTGACTTTCTTATTTTCCAGGTCTTATCAGATGAATAGCCTTGTATGACTTCTGCTTTCTCATTTGGCTTCTGGTTGCTTGGAAAGGTTGGGAGTATCTCCCTATTCCGCATAATTTTCACATTGTGTACATCAATCCTGCAGCCCTTTAAGACAGTGGTTACATTTCATAAGTCTTAGGAATGAGATCCTTTTGCCCATCTGTCTGCTTCATGCCCGGAGTACGTAGCATATTTTTATAGAGAGAACACCCATTAGGAGGTTAAAATCATCTTTTCAAAATTCTAAGACTTGAAAGGAAATGCATTTGAATTTTTATCAGGAGGATATGAAAATAAGTAAAAGCAATAGAATCTAAAGAGAAGAATAATTTGTTTTCTTTTCCCTTTGCCAAAGGCCTTCCGTTCAGTCAGTGAATTGTAGCAATGACCTCATGGAAAAAACCCACTGGGGTTTAAGTAGTAAAACCTTCCTCTCTCCTTCACTTCTCCAGATAAGGAGACAAGGGGGCATCCAGCTCCTGGTGGACTTGCTGGACCACCGGATGACTGAAGTCCACCGTAGTGCCTGTGGCGCCTTGAGAAACTTGGTGTACGGGAAGGCCAATGATGACAACAAAATCGCCCTGAAGAACTGTGGCGGGATCCCAGCCCTGGTGCGGCTGCTCCGCAAGACCACCGACTTGGAGATCCGGGAGCTGGTCACAGGTCAGAATTCCTAGTAACAGCATGGCTGATGCTCACGATAAATTTCCTATCATCCTGCATGGTAGCGATGTGCTAACCAAGTGTTATGGTCCTGCCTTGTCCAGGGACTAACCACACCATCCATCCTGGGAATAAACATTCGCATGTTTGCAAATGACAGACTTAAGTAAAAGGGTATCAGATGTCATGCTGGTAGATGCATCAAATTAAATAACTAGCATCCAATAAACATGGCCCTCCTAAGATTTTTGACTGCCTTTCAGTCTTTGTCACTTGGTTGAGTATTGACATCTTAAAATACCCTGCGTCATCATTAGAATGACTGTAATCATAAGTGGTGAGAGGCCAAGGTGTTGAGTTATTGGTAATAAGGTGTATAATACTGTGCTTAGCAACAGAGAGATTATTATCCTGAAGAGTTAATTTCTTGAATAAAATATTGAAGCCCTCAATTTATATAATATTACAGGTTAAGCAGTTTTCTTTCTAAAGTGATCATGAGAGAAAGCCTTATCCATGAGCACAGGACTTTTGAGTTTCAAGAAATGAACATAATTGTGATAACTATATTACCTTATAAAGTCATGGGATTAATGCATGAGATTACGTAAAGCCTTTAACACGTATCTTCATGGAATATGTATGGTCATAGGAAACATTAGTCATTTACCATTGCCTCTCACTTTTTAAATGTGAAGTTTTACTTGTTGAGGGGTCTAAGGTTATGGTGACCCCAGTATGGAATTTCAAATCACTCTTCTCATTATACTGAGTTGGCCAAAAAGTTCTTCCAGGTTTTTATGTATTGAGTTTTATGTATATTCTGTAAGATGTTTCAGAAAAACTTGAGCAAGCTTTTTGGCCTACCCGGTATGCAATGTATATGTGTTCTGTGTGCAGTATACAGATTGCTATTGCTTTTCTTTGGGACATTTCATTTTTGGTTCATATTTCGTTTCCTTTTCTTTGGATTTTTCTTTCTCTAAGTGGTAGATTGTCTTTGTGAGAAGAAAAAAAGTGTTGTGAAAGGTTGTCATGTTATGATAGCCGTGTTTCACACTGAACTAACGTGGGCGACGTGGTTGGGGAAGGACAAACTCCTGTTGCACATATGCACACATTTTTACTCCTTCAAGCAAGTATTTGTCAAGAGGATTTCAAGACTGATTCTCAAAAAAAGATCTTTCAAGTACCACAATTCCACTGACCCTCTGTCTTGACGCTAAAATTTCCCTGAAAAAAAAAAAAAAAAAGAAAATACATTACCGAAGCTAGAGTCATAAATATTTGTTCATTCTTGGGTCAAGACTCCCAGCTTCAGCATGTTGTCTTTAATTTAGCATCCTTTCAGATCATGGGCACATCTCTTTTATGTTCTTAGCTAAATTAGACCTAGACTCTCATATTTTTTTTCCCTCTGTTTTTTCTTTTCCTTTTTTTTGTTTTTTCTTTCTCTAAGTGGAAGATCGTCTTTGTAGGGGAAGAAGATGTTGTGAAGGGTTGTTGTGTTATGGTAGTAATCTTTGACACTGAACTAGCATGGGGTGACATGGTCGGGGAAGGACTAACTTCTGTTGCAAATATTATGCACATATTATGATATGCAGGATAGTTTGGGGTGAGTTAAAAACTGAAAATACAGCCTGCCATTACAGTTATTAACACTTTTCTGTGTTTCTTTTTTAAAGAATATTTATTTGCCTGGCTGCTGTGCCAGGTCTTCTTGTGGCATGGGTATCTCTAGTTGCAGCAGGCGGGATCCAGTTCCCTGACTGCAAATTGAACTTGCATCCACTACCCACTGGGAGGGCAGAGTCTTAGCCCCTGGACCACCAGGGAAGTCCCACCTGCCCTTATTGTCATGAACTGTGTTGCAACTGGAAATGCCTGTAAGAGAAAGAACTCAGTGTGGATGCCTCTGGGCCTTAAGACCAAGCTAATGGATGTATATTGCCGCTAAGTTGCTTCAGTCATGTGTCCAACGCTTTGTGACCCTGTAGACTGTAGCCCACCAGGCTCCTCTGTCCATGGGATTCTCCAGACAAGGATACTGGAGTGGGTTGCCATGCCCTCCCCCAGGGGATCTTCCTGACCCAAGGATCGAACCTATGTCTCTCACATCTCCTGGACTGGCAGGCAGGTTCCTTACCACTAGCACCACCTGGGAAGCCCAATGGATGTATGAGGCCAACACAACCAAAGGAGCACCCTCCTGTGTACCTGCCCTTTCAGTTCATGATTTGAAAAGAATTGGATTTTACTAACCTTTGAATTTGCTGCCACACAAATGCCTTATCTAGAAGCACTCTCTGTGGTGGCTTCGCTCATTGCCAAAGAAGCTCAGCTCCATGGAGAATGGTGAAGTGAGTGATGGCTTCAATCAGAAAGGAGATGCAGCTGTGTGGGTCCCATGAGGCCGTCCGCCACAGCACGCCCTGTGCTCCTTGGGATGCTTGAAGCCGCCATGCGGGACATGACGGCTGGCTCTTCCCGAGTCTTCAACACTGCTTCTGAAGATGCTGGATGCCACCCACTGTATGACCCTGAGCAACACCCAGAATTTCTATGTGAGCCCCGTTTGGAAACATCAAGGGCAGAGATATTCTTCAGAATGTCAGCACCTTTCCCCTCCTGGTGATGCTTTGGCTGTAAGAAAGACGGTTTATGTGTTACACAGAGAACAAATGCCTTATTCCGCCCCCTTTTTGAGTAGAACAGAAGTTTGCACCCACTGTCATATCGTAACCTTGTGTTTCTTCAGCATCATGAGTTGGTGGTCCAGACTGTCTCCTAGAAGAAGTGCTGTATTCTGACATGACACTGTCCAAGCATCAGAGCCAAATGGATTCAGGATGACAGTGGTTGCTTCTAAAATAGATGTTCTCTGTCTTCCCAGAGGTGAGCTTCCCAGGTGGTGCTACTGTTAAAGAACCCGCNAGTGACAGAGGATGATATGGTTAGATAGCATCACTGATTCTATAGACATTCGATTGAGCAAACCCCGGGAGATAGTGAAGGACAGGGAAGCCTGGTGTGCTGCAGTCCATGGGGTTGCAAAGAGTCAGACACAACTTAGTGATTGAACAAAAAAAAAAAACAACAATTTAACTCCAGGGTCACTCAACCCTCCAATTCTCTTATGTGTTATTCTCTGCCTTCTGAGTCTTGGACCCAGCCTCTGTGCACTGTTGTTGAATAGAATATCAGACATTGCATTTTGGGTAAGGTAGAAAAGAATAGCATGATAGGTTTGCCATCAGGGACAAAGAGAGCTCCTACTCTCAAAAACTCTGTGTCCTAACTTGGGAGGATTCCATGAGTTTTACAGCATAGGTTCAAGGGCAAAGTTGCTATTAAGATTTGGGTGTGTGCACATCTTTAGAGACAGAACAATTCTCTTATGTGTTATTCTCTGCCTTCTGAGTCTTGGACCCAGCCTCTGTGCACTGTTGTTGAATAGAATATCAGACATTGCATTTTGGGTAAGGTAGAAAAGAATAGCATGATAGGTTTGCCATCAGGGACAAAGAGAGCTCCTACTCTCAAAAACTCTGTGTCCTAACTTGGGAGGATTCCATGAGTTTTACAGCATAGGTTCAAGGGCAAAGTTGCTATTAAGATTTGGGTGTGTGCACATCTTTAGAGACAGATATTCTCTTGATGAGCTTCTCTGATTTGTTTAATTGGCTTCAGGTGGTCTTCTCTGGAATAAAGAATGCTGACATCTTGCATTTATTGGGGTTTTATTTCTTCATGGCAAATAGATGGGGAAACAGTGACAGACTTTTTTGGGGGTGCTCCAAAATCACTGCAGATGGTGACTGCAGCCATGAAATTAAAATATGCTTGTTCCTTGGAAGAATAGCTATGTCCTACACAGCATATTAAAAAGCAGAGACATTACTTTGCCAACCAAGGTCTCTCTAGTCAAGGCTATGGTTTTTCCAGCAGTCATGCTTGGATGTGAGAGTTGGACTATAAAAAATGCTGAGCGCAGAAGAATTGGTGCTTTTGAACTGTGGTGTTGGAGAAGACTCTTGAGTGTTCCTACCAAAATCACTGCAGATGGTGACTGCAGCCATGAAATTAAAATATGCTTGTTCCTTGGAAGAATAGCTATGTCCTAGACAGCATATTAAAAAGCAGAGACATTACTTTGCCAACCAAGGTCTGTCTAGTCAAGGCTATGGTTTTTCCAGCAGTCATGCTTGGATGTGAGAGTTGGACTATAAAAAACGCTGAGCGCAGAAGAATTGGTGCTTTTGAACTGTGGTGTTGGAGAAGACTCTTGAGTGTTCCCTGGACTGCAGGGAGATCCAGCCAGTCCATCCTAACAGTCCTGGGTGTCATTGGAAGGAATGATGTTGAAGCTGAAACTCCAGTACTTTGGCCACCTGATGAGAAGAACGGACTCTTTTGAAAAGATCCTGATGCTGGGAAAGATTGAATGCCGAAAGAGAAGGGGACAACAGAGGATGAGATGGTTGGATGACATCATTGACTCAATGGACATGAGTTTGAGTAAACTCCAGGAGTTGGCGATGGACAAGGAGACCTGATGTGCTGCAGTTCATGGGGGTGCAAAGAGTCAGACACTACTGAGCAACTGAGTTGACTGACTAGTCCTCTAAAGAGCTCAGAAGCTATTGTTATGTACATCCCTTGAGGTGGAAGGAGGACCCTGCCCCAAGGCTGCACTATTCTTTCTTGGCTTCCCCTCCCTTGTCTCTGCATGCCCTCCCTTCCCTGCTTAGCAATTGTTTGAATCTGCCCTTCCAGACTCAGGAAGGTCATGGAGGCTGAGGTCTGTTCCCTACAAACAAGGAACGGGAGACACAGAAATGCATCTGTGCCCAAAAGCCCTACAGGGTCCTGTTCAGTGTCATTCTTTGCCCAAGTTTGATGAGCTTTTCACTCCAATAAGCTTTTCTGGGTGAGTCCAGGCCCTTCACTCATTCCTTAGTCACTCATTTCTTAAATGCATGTGGGTTTCTGTGGGTGTTGGGTGTGTGCCAAGCCTTGGATATCTGCATACACAGGCTTGGCAGTCAGCTGACCCGCCATGCACAGCTTCTGCTGGTGGCCTCTGTGATGGATGGGGGCCCTGTTGTCAATTGTCACACTCTGGCATCGCTGGCTGCTGATCTTTAAAAGAGATGTCCCTGGCAAATGTGTTGATGTTTTAGAAACTTAACTAGACAAGCAGAAAAAGAGATGATGGCTTCAAGAGTGGAGTAGAGAGTAATAAGTAAAAAGGATCATTTCACTTCCATCATCACAAGGACCCTCCACAAAACCTTTTTGGAATGAGATTAGATACTTGTGTGTGTGTGTGTGTGTGTGTGTCCATGCATCCTCAGTCGTGCCCAACTCTTTATGACCCCAACTGGACTATAACCCTCCAGGCTCCTTAGTCCATGAAATTTTCTAGGCAAGAATACTGGAGTGGATTGCCATTTCCTCCTCCAGGATATCTTCCCGACCCAGGGATTGAACCCATGTCTCTTACACCTTCTGTATTAGCTGGCAGATTCTTTACCACCAAACAGCCTGGGAACCCCCTAGACACTCATGCATGAATCAAAAAAAAAAAAAAAAAACCTGATTCAAATGTAACAATTGTGCCCTTTCAGTTCAGTTCAGTTCAGTTGCTCAGTCATGTCCGACTCTTTGTAGCCCCCTGAATCACAGCATGCCAGGCCTCCCTGTCCATCACCAACTCCCAGAATTCACTCAAACTCATATCCATTGAGTCGGTGATGCCACCCAGCCATCTCATCCTCTGTCATCCCCTTTTCCTCCTGCCCCCAATCCCTCCCACCATCTTTTCCAATGAGTCAACTCCCAGTCTTTTCCAGTGAGTCAACTATGAATCACAGCATGCCAGGCCTCCCTGTCCATCACCAACTCCCAGAATTCACTCAAACTCATATCCATGAGTCGGTGATGCCACCCAGCCATCTCATCCTCTGTCATCCCCTTTTCCTCCTGCCCCCAATCCCTCCCACCATCTTTTCCAATGAGTCAACTCCCAGTCTTTTCCAGTGAGTCAACTCTTCACATGAGGTGGCCAAAGTATTGGAGTTTCAGCTTTAGCACCAGTCCTTCCAATGAACACCCGAGACTGATCTCCTTTAGAATGGACTGGTTGGATCTCCTTGCAGTCCAAGGAACTCTCAAGAGTCTTCTCCAACAACACAGTTCAAAAGCATCAATTCTTCGGTGCTCAGCTTTCTTCAGAGTCCAACTCTCACATCCATACATGACCACTGGAAAAATCATAGCCTTGACTAGATGGACCTTTGTTGACAAAGTAATGTCTCTGCTTTGTAATATGCTATCTAGGTTGGTCATAGCTTTCCTTCCAAGGAGTAAGCATCTTTTAATTTCATGGCTGTAATCACCATCTGCAGTGATTTTGGAGCCCCCCCAAAAAAAGTCTGACACTGTTTCCCCATCTATTTCCCATGAAGTGATGGGACCAGATGCCATGAAATTCGTTTTCTGAATGTTGAGCTTTAAGCCAACTTTTTCACTCTCCTCTTTCACTTTCAAGAGGCTTTTTAGTTCCTCTTCACTTTCTGCCATAAGGGTGGTGTCATCTGCATATCTGAGGTTATTGAAGTTTCTCCCGGCAAACTTGATTCCAGCTTGTGCTTCCTCCAGCCCAGCGTTTCTCATGATGTACTCTGCATAGAAGTTAAATAAGCAGGGTGACAATATACAATGTTGATGTACTCCTTTCCTGATTTGGAATCAGTCTATTGTTCCATGTCCAGTTCTAACTGTTGCTTCCTCACCTGCATATAGGTAGGTTTCTCAAGAGGCAGGTCAGGTGGTCTGGTATTCCCATCACTTCTTTTGTAATCCTTCAGCCCGCCTAATTGTTAAGCAAGAAGCAAGGACATTCCAGGCCCCTCTAGTACACAGAGTTTTTTCTGTTGTATTTTCCTTCCTGCCTGTTAGTAGTTTGGTGAAGACAGATGTGTTTTGAAAAAAAGGGAAGTGAGGGTGACATATGCTTTGAATTCCTCTCTAGATATTTACAAACTAGGATGTTTTGACCTAATTGTTAAGCAAGAAGCAAGGACATTCCAGGCCCCTCTAGTACACAGAGTTTTTTCTGTTGTATTTTCCTTCCTGCCTGTTAGTAGTTTGGTGAAGACAGATGTGTTTTGAAAAAAAGGGAAGTGAGGGTGACATATGCTTTGAATTCCTCTCTAGATATTTACAAACTAGGATGTTTTGTAAACAAATATTCGAAGGAACAATTTTAGTGATTGAAAAATAAATAAATAAATAAAGCATGTTTGTAAACCAGACTTAGGGTCTATATCCAGAAGGATTGAGAACACCAAATTATAAACAATGAAAGATAGAAGGAAGAAAAATGATCTTGCAGAGCTTTAAATTATTTACTGAGTATTCCTTGGCAAACTGTTTAAACAATAATAAAATGTTAAAAATTGAGGTAGTTACATGCATTTACATTCAACCCATAACCGTGCATGTTTGAAAGAAAAAAAAAAAAAACAGCTGCCTGTTTGTACTACAGTATGTCTTTACAGCAGAATATATTTTGCCATGCCTGTTAGACCTTGTAATAAATAATTTTCTTCCTGTGCAATAATTACCATGAGATGATGATCAGAATTTATTTAAAGCCAGTTGAAGCAGTTATATGCTAGCCATTACTTGAAATGTTCCAAAGCAAATAAACTTTATTAGAAGTGCTGCATGTCCTTTGAGCTTGACTAATACAATTTTTCTCTCTCTAAAGATGGAAATAATCAACCTAAATTTTGAAAGGCCCAACTAAAGATTTCAGAATGCTTTACAAATCATAATAAAGCAGTCTTTATTAAACCATAAAAATAAATAAGTTTTATTTCAGATGAAAGCAAGTGTCCTTAAGAATTCTACTTCTCCAAGAGCAGAGTGTATTTTTTCATTTTATGCTTCATGTAACCCGAGTAGTCTTTCCTTTTAATTAAGGTGACAGGCTTCAGTTTAACTATTTACTTACTAGCATTAGGTCAGTTGGTTTAATTCAGTCAGTCTCCAAAAGGCTCCAAAGTTGAGTTATTGCCCTCAAAATTTATATGTTGAGGTCCTAACCCATAGACCATCAAATTGTGACTCAGATGTAATTAGTTATGTTAGGATGCTAAAGTAAGTTGGGCCCCTAATCTGATACAGCTGATGTCTTTATGGAAAAAGGAAATTTGGACATAGACACACACAGGGAGAATGCTTTGTGAAGATGCAAGCAGAGCCTGGGTTGATACTTCTGTGAGCCAAGGAACCCCAGAGATGGCCAGCAAGCCACCAGAAGCCAAGAGAGAGGCATGAACCAGATTCTCCCCCACGGTCTCAGAAGAAACCAATGCTGCTGATACCTTGATCTTNGGATGGATGTTTTAGGAACCTCACTTTCTCTTTTCTCCAGGCCAGCAGTTAACCTCCTGTGGGTTACTTGGACATTTTTGAGAGATGCCAAAATATTGCATTGCGAACAGTAACTAAGTTATGAAAATGTGTATCTCCTCTACCATTTTTTATGAATTAAAAATAATTTGAGGTTACCACTTATTCTAACGTGGTTGCCCTTGTGACAGAGAAACCATGGGGTGACTTCTAACAAATGTAGCAGGCATTGCTTATAATGGTTACCTAACGGTAGAGCCCGCAGTAAGCAACTGGTGTTGCTGGTACTTTGAGCTGGAAGGGAGTTTGCCACTATCATCACCCTCTACTTCCCTGAAAAACCTCTTGGGGTTTGCTCAGGACCTCTGTCCGCCCATCTGAGCCGATTGCATAAGTGTATCCCTTTTTCCATGCCGCTGAGGTAGCATGTAGGCTGTTTCCACACTGTCTGAGGTCGTCTTCATTTCTCTTCACCATGATCATGGGTTGCTGGCGACGTGAAATATACCTCAGCTTACCTGCAGTTAAGTTCCAGAGCATGCCAGCATGTTGTAAAGGTTCAAAGCAAAGTATTTACCAGGGGCGTTTGTCTTGCTTTGTTTATTTGCCCGGATGGAAATGTACAGTGTGTTTTACTTGTTAAGTCTGACAATGCATAACTGATTTGTGACTCTGCTTTGCAACCCACGACTTACAAGTTAATTAGAAGCACTTTTCCCTAATTATATTTGAGAGTTTGCTCTATTTGCTCTACAATTATCACAAAAATTACATTAGCTAGTGTTAGCGAACACAACATCGAAATCCCACCGGATCCTGGAGGAGAGGAGAGAATTAAAGAATGTCTTCCTCCCCAGCCCAACACCTGGAACTGATTTGTGACTCTGCTTTGCAACCCACGACTTACAAGTTAATTAGAAGCACTTTTCCCTAATTATATTTGAGAGTTTGCTCGATTTGCTCTACAATTATCACAAAAATTACATTAGCTAGTGTTAGCGAACACAACATCGAAATCCCACCGGATCCTGGAGGAGAGGAGAGAATTAAAGAATGTCTTCCTCCCCAGCCCAACACCTGGCTTCCTTTCCAGCCGATGTTTTTATTTGTTATTCTCCATGAAATGTTCAAAGACAAACTTCCTTCCTGGTTGTCCCTTAGAGGCTGAAACTCAGCCTGGAGGAGAGACGTTTCGGTTGGGTTTGTACGTGCCAAACTGTCTTCACACAGGGACTCACTCTTCACGTGGCCTGCCCATCATGAGTGAGAGTCAATTTGCCATCATGGCAGCTGGATGCTATCAGTGAGGTACCCTCCCATGGGAATACTCAGAAGAATCTCCAAAATCATTTCCTAACACAGGGACCTGTATCATGGAGACCTGTGATGCCAGGGAAATAAAGAAATAGTCCTGAGCAGCTGGTCTTCATGTCCATCTTCCTTTCCTGTCTTCTCCAGTGTACTTCTGAGCAACACTTCATGCAAGGCTGAGTGGGTGATATAAAATATAGAGATGCTGTAGGTATGAGCTCTGTCCCCAAGGAGCTGTCACTCAAGTCCTAAGACAGGAGACTTGGGTACAAAGTAAGCAGTGAGAAAGGGCCAGAAGAGCTTAGAGGAGCAGAGAGAATTATCAGTGGAGGGAAGTGGACGGAGGAGTGTGGTAGGCTACAGTCCATGGGGTCGCAAAGAGTCGGATACAACCGAGCGACTTCACTTTCACTTTTACTGAGGAAAGTGGTGTTTGAACAGTAGTTCCCTCTAATCTGAAGTTTTCCTTTCTGAAGTTTTGGTTACCTGCAGTCAACAATGGTCTCAAAATATTTAAAAGTTCCAGAAATAAGCAACTGATAAGCTTTAAATCGTGTGCCATTCTGGGTAGTGTGATGAAATCTTCCGCCTAGGAGTGAATCGCCCCTCTGTCCAGCATTTCCTGTCCATTAATTGGCTCATCTGGGGTAGTAAATGGTAACTGACTCCAGTATTCTTGCCTGAAAAATTCCCTGGGCAAAGGAGCCTNAACATCGAAATCCCACCGGATCCTAGAGGAGAGGAGAGAATTAAAGAATGTCTTCCTCCCCAGCCCAACACCTGGTTTCCTTTCCAGCAGATGTTTTTATTTGTTATTCTCCATGAAATGTTCAAAGACAAACTTCCTTCCTGGTTGTCCCTTAGAGGCTGAAACTCAGCCTGGAGGAGAGACCTTTCGGTTGGGTTTGTACGTGCCAAACTGTCTTCACAAAGGGACTCACTCTTCACGTGGCCTGCCCATCATGAGTGAGAGTCTATTTGCCATCATGGCAGCTGGATGCTATCAGTGAGGTACCCTCCCATGGGAATGCTCAGAAGAATCTCCAAAATCATTTCCTAACACAGGGACCTTTATCATAGAGACCTGTGATGCCAGGGAAATAAAGAAATAGTCCTGAGCAGCTGGTCTTCATGTCCATCTTCCTTTCCTGTCTTCTCCAGTGTACTTCTGAGCACACTTCATGCAAGGCTGAGTGGGTGATATAAAATATAGAGATGCTGTAGGTATGAGCTCTGTCCCCAAGGAGCTGTCACTCAAGTCCTAAGACAGGAGACTTGGGTACAAAGTAAGCAGTGAGAAAGGGCCAGAAGAGCTTAGAGGAGCAGAGAGAATTATCAGTGGAGGGAAGTGGACGGAGGAGTGTGGTAGGCTACAGTCCATGGGGTTGCAAAGAGTTGGATACAACCGAGCGACTTCACTTTCACTTTTACTGAGGAAAGTGGTGTTTGAACAGTAGTTCCCTCTAATCTGAAGTTTTCCTTTCTGAAGTTTTGGTTACCTGCAGTCAACAATGGTCTCAAAATATTTAAAAGTTCCAGAAATAAGCAACTGATAAGCTTTAAATTGTGTGCCATTCTGGGTAGTGTGATGAAATCTTCACACCTGGGAGTGAATCGCCTCTTTGTCCAGCATTTCCTGTCCATTAATTGGCTCATCTGGGGTAGTAAATGGTAAACGACTCCAGTATTCTTGCCTGAAAAATTCCCTGGGCAAAGGAGCCTGGCAGGCTCCAGTCCATAGGATCGCAAAGAGTCAGACACAGCAAAGCACACACACATCCACGCACAGCTGGCTCAGCAAGAGTAGTGATGCTGGCAATTCAGATAGTCTCTTACAGTGCCAAATTTATAAGTTACCTGGTGGCTCGGATGATAAAGAATCTGCCTGCAATGCAGGAGACCTAATTTCTATCCCTGGATCGGGAACATCCCCTAGAGAAGGGAATGGCAACTCACTCCAGTATTCTTGCCTGGGGAATCCCATGGACAGAGGAACTTGGCAGTATACAGTCCACGGGATCGCAAAGAGTCGGACACGACTGAGTGACTAAGGCTAACACATATGTATAGAAAAACATATGAATAATATATATATATAGGATTTGCTACTATCTGGTTTTAGGCACCCAATGGGAATCTTTTTATGTCTTCATCTTTGGTCCTACTTCTAAGGAGATTGGCTTGCCTTTTTGGAGGTTGGGGTCTTCTGCTGTCCTTTAAAAGTTGTTCAATAGGAATTGTTCCAAATTCTGATGAACTTTTAATGTATTTGTGGGTAGTCAGGTGATGCCCCCATCTTACTCCTCCCCCATCTTCTTCCATCTCTCATCACTGTAAATCTTGGAACTCATCCCCGTCAGATCAGGGGTGCTGACTGCATTAGGTTGCAGAGATGGCCATGAGTTTGGCTTTCAGATAATTGGAGCAAGAGAATAAAACGTGAGTCAAAAAGGCAGTGGGGAGAAAGCCCCCATATGTGAACCTAGAATCACCTCTCCTCTAATCAGAATGAACTGAGTATGTCATTTGTATATATGCATGGGGAGCAGGCGCCGTCCTGCACACATGTCCCCACAAATGGTCCCTTCTGTATTTGCTGATGCCACCCTCCTGGCATCAAGGCCCGAGGCCACCTACTTCAAAGAGATGTGGTCTTTTCTGTCCATCCATATTTGCCTTTTAATCTCTTACCCTTCGAGAAGCCAAGTGCCTTTCACGGGGAGGGCATCACTGGATGGTGCCTTATAATTCTCTATGGCAGAGGTCCCCAGCTCCCTGTTAGGAGCTGGGTTTTACAGCAGGAGGTGAGCGGTGGGTGAGTAAGAGCTTATACAGCTTCATCTGTATTTACAGCTGCTCTCCATCACTTCCGTTACCACCTGAGCTCTGCCTCCTATCAGATCAGCAGCAGTATTAGACTTTCATAGGATTGCGAACCCTACTGTGGACTGCACATGTGAGGGATCTCGGCTGGGCACTCCTTATGAGAATCATTGGGAAACCATCCCGCTTATCCACAGTCTGTGAAAAAATTGTCTTTCATAGAACTGGACCCTGGTGCCAAAAACCTTGGAGAGCTCTCCTCTCCATAACTTTACATCCTTCACCCAAATATTGCTGGAGGTCCCCCCAGGGCCAGGATTGTTCTCATCAGTGAGAAACTGTGCACACACCATTGGTTCACAAGCAAACAGTGATTCAGTTCAGTTCAGTTCAGTAGTTACCACCTGAGCTCTGCCTCCTATCAGATCAGCAGCAGTATTAGACTTTCATAGGATTGCGAACCCTACTGTGGACTGCACATGTGAGGGATCTCGGCTGGGCACTCCTTATGAGAATCATTGGGAAACCATCCCGCTTATCCACAGTCTGTGAAAAAATTGTCTTTCATAGAACTGGACCCTGGTGCCAAAAACCTTGGAGAGCTCTCCTCTCCATAACTTTACATCCTTCACCCAAATATTGCTGGAGGTCCCCCCAGGGCCAGGATTGTTCTCATCAGTGAGAAAGTGTGCACACACCATTGGTTCACAAGCAAACAGTGATTCAGTTCAGTTCAGTTCAGTCACTCAGTCTTGTCCGACTATTTGCGACCCCATGAATCGCAGCACGCCAGGCCTCCCTGTCCATCACCAACTCCCGGAGTTCACTCAGACTCATGTACATCAAGTCGGTGATGCCATCCAGCCATCTCATCCTCGGTCGTCCCCTTTTCCACCTGCCCCCAATCCTTCCCAGTATCAGAGTCTTTTCCAATGAGTCAACTCTTCACATGAGGTGGCCAAAGTACTGGAGCTTCAGCTTTAGCATCATTCCTTCCAAAGAACATTCAGGGCTGATTTCCTCATTTACTGTGCAAATGACAGTTGTCCAATTTAAAAGTTTGGAAATTTTTTCAAGTAATTTTTAAACCATAGAAACTTGATCATAAAAGTATTCAGTACTTCACCCTGGGCAGTCCTGTAACAAACACACTGAGTGCTTACAAATAATGGTACACGTTAGCCGAAAGAACCACTTGCCCTACATTCTGTTTGGCTTTCACTCATGTTCGATTTCTTTTGTTCAAGAAAATGGATTTTAATTCATAAACTCATTTGCATATTCAAGTGGCGTACCTGCTCGGGTCACAAATATAGCTTAGAGGCTTATCTTCCCAGTTACTCATTAAAAGCAAACACGAGCAATTCCTCTAATCTGATCCCCAGACATATTTAACAGTTAGAACCATATTTTGGGGCCTCCCAGATGGCACTAGTGGTAAAGAACCTGTCTGCCAAAGCAGGAGATGTAAGATTCTTGGGTTCAATCCCTTGATCACAAAGATCTCCTGGAGGAGGGCATGGCAACCCACTCCAGTATTCTTGCCTGGAGAATCCCATGGATAGAGGAGCCTGGTGGGCTACAGTCCATAGGTTGCAAAGAGTCAGACAAAACAGAAGCAACTTAGCATAGCATATTCATATTTTACATTCATAAATATCAGTAGTAAAACAGCTACTTTCATTCTTCACATTTTAAATTGAGATATGTTTTTAGACTAAATGACATTATTCCCCATATTTTATTTTTCATTCAAAAATCTTTTTCCTCTTAAGTTAGAAATCTCCTCATTTACTGTGCAAATGGCAGTTGTCCAACTTAAAAGTTTGGAAATTTTTTCAAGTAATTTTTAAACCATAGAAACTTGATCATAAAAGTAATCAGTACTTCACCCTGGGCAGTCCTGTAACAAACACACTGAGCGCTTACAAATAATGGTACACGTTAGCCGAAAGAACCACTTGCCCTACATTCTGTTTGGCTTCCACTCATGATGGATTTCTTTTGTTCAAGAAAATGGATTTTAATTCATAAGCTCATTTCCATATTCAAGTGGCGTACCTGCTTGGGTCACAAATATAGCTTCGAGGCTTATCTTCCCAGTTACTCATTAAAAGCAAACATGAGCAATTCTTCTAATCTGATCCCCAGACATATTTAACAGTTAGAACCATATTTTGGGGCCTCCCAGATGGCACTAGTGGTAAAGAACCTGTCTGCCAAAGCAGGAGATGTAAGAGACTTGGGTTCGATCCCTGGGTCACAAAGATCTCCTGGAGGAGGGCATGGCAACCCACTCCAGTATTCTTGCCTGGAGAATCCCATGGATAAAGGAGCCTGGTGGGCCACAGTCCATAGGTTGCAAAGAGTCAGACAAAACAGAAGCAACTTAGCATAGCATATTCATATTTTACATTCATAAGTATCAGTAGTAAAACAGCTACTTTCATTCTTCACATTTTAAATTGAGATATGTTTTTAGACTAAATGACATTATTCCCCATATTTTATTTTTCATTCAAAAATCTTTTTCCTTTTAAGTTAGTGAGAGGTAGTAACATGCTTGGAATCTAAGGCTGGAAAATACAAATTCCCAAAGCAGTCAGAGAACATTTTTTATTAATAAAAAGAGGATATTGGCCATTTACCATGGTAGGTTTTGTTTTGTTTCTTGTTTTTTAAGTGACTTTACAGTCTGGATGGAGCAGATGTTTAATTTCAGATGGTTCCAACCAGGCTCAGGGCAATGGTGGGAAAGAGTTTAAAGAAGAGAGAGAGGAAGAAAACCAAGTACATTTGTTTTACGTTGGCAGTAGAACCTCAGCTCTCGGGTGCCTTTCCCAGATGCTCAGCTTTTCCTTTGACTCTGGAGGCATTTTCTGATACATGTAATCATTCATATACACACCCCACCATGTGTATCCTTCACAAAGGACATTTATAGGCAGGATGGGGTTAATCTGCTTTATTCCCGATTCCCTTTTCAGGAGACTTCCTGAAGCTTTGTTAAATTAACAGGGAGTAGAAATTTGTATTTAACACACAGCCACGGTTATGAGATGAACATGGATCATTTAGGATTTTCAAGCAGTTTATCAATTTAATAATTTTCTGCAAAAGTGCCCCTGCTATTAACTTAGTTATTGGTGTGTGTAAACACAGATGTGAAATGTTATTGTCATGTGTAAACTTCACTTTGAACACAACTAGGTATTTATATTAACAACTTGAACCGAATGAAAATGGGATTGAAAAGAAAGGACCATGTGATTCCAGGATGGAACTTTCCCAAAAGCAAGCACTGTCTGATTAAGCCACGCAGTCACTGAAAAGAAAGGGGTACGTCATTACAGTTTGCTGATGAACCTCCAAACATCAAGATCTCATTAGAAGTCTTCTTACCCCAGGGAATCCCCTTGTCATCTCTAGGTAGCTTTGCTAAAGCTGCCATTAGGGGTGAGATGTAATGTACCACTATCTGAGTTGCTATGGAAACAGTTCTATCTATGCAAATTACTTTAAAAAAATTATTAGGCCACAGAAAGTCTGACATACAAAATTTGCAAGGGTTCTAGCCCACAGCCACTCTTGGCATTGTGTCTTCCTTCTAACTATCCCCAGTTTTGTTTTTTTGTTGGTTTTTTTTTTTTTTCTGCTGTATCTGTTTTATACAATCACTATTGAATCCTTAGAAGAGATCACTGGTTGTAAGAGCTGAAGGCAGGGAATTGAGGGAATCACCTGCGGAAGTTTTGAGAGCTCTAGGGGCTGTGGAAGAATAAAGTTACCCAGACATGGCATGGGAAAAGAGAGAGGCTGATGTCAAGGCATAACTATGGAAGACACCACCTGTCTCCATTCATCCCTCTTCAAAATTTAAAAGACACTGGTATATGTACAAGCGTAGGCATGCACACACCCATGCAGGCTTGCCCACACACACACGCCAGCATGCACACAGAGACGCTGACACACACATGCGGAGAACCTCAGATTTATCACACATTTATGTCCCTTGCACAGCCCTTGCTCTGCCAGGCGCAGATCTGCCTTAGAAGGACTGCTGTCCCTGGCTCCCTTTGTGTAGCTGTTTTGTACAGGGACTTAGTAGGGACCTTATAATTTTCCAACAGAGCTTTGCAATTCCCCTGCCCCCCACCCCGCTGGTCAGCGCAGCTTCCCTTGGCACAGTGTGTCCTGCCCTGCTGGTACCCAGAGGTGTCTGTCCTGAGCCCCCAGGAGGCTGTCGCTAAGCGGCGGTATGTGACCCAGAGAGGAGGAATGACCTTCTGCCCTTTGCATTCGAGTTTGCCCTGAAATTCCCCAGTAGGGTTTCATATGCCCCACATGTTACAAAAATAGCTTTTCCCATCTTTATCTCCATGGCTAACCAATTACTGGGCTGGGGACAGATCCAAGTAAAGCCTTCCACTCGGGTCACCGAGTCCCTGCTCTCCATCACTACCTGCTGCCCATGGTACCTGGTAGCTGGTTCCCACTCAAGTCACTTCTCTTCTCAGAGGCTTTCCTGCCCTACTTGTCAGTTACTGCCTAGCCTGACTGACCTCCTCAGAGACACCCACGTCCCCACGGTGCACAGAGCTTGAGTTTCCCCCCCCTCCCCGGAACCTCCTGGGCCTGTATTCTCACAGATTCTGCCAGCCCCACGTCTCCAAGCTGCCAAGAGTGCCCAGTCTTGGCCGAAGTCAGCAGTAAATGAGAGTATCAGCTAAGATTCTTGCCAGCGTCCCAGCCACACGTGTCTCCTTGGTGGCAGTGGTCAGCTTACACCATAACAAGTGTGCCGATTTCAGTTTGGTTCTCCAAGGAATCAGCTTGCCTTGCCATGTTTGCTATGGAATAGCAGGACTGAGAAAGTCTTTTCCAGCTGAACTCTTGGGCAGAGATGGAGAAGTCATGGATGTCACCTGGTTTAGGGGGCCGGGACCTCAGTAGATTAGCCCACTGCTCTGCAGGCACCATGAGGCAGAGATGCTATAACTATGAGCATCACAGATTCTTGCCAGCGTCCCAGCCACATGTGTCTCCTTTGTGGCAGTGGTCAGCTTACACCATAACAAGTGTGCCGATTTCAGTTTGGTTCTCCAAGGAATCAGCTTGCCTTGCCATGTTTGCTATGGAATAGCAGGACTGAGAAAGTCTTTTCCAGCTGAACTCTTGGGCAGAGATGGAGAAGTCATGGATGTCACCTGGTTTAGGGGGCCGGGACCTCAGTAGATTAGCCCACTGCTCTGCAGGCACCATGAGGCAGAGATGCTATAACTATGAGCATCACTTATATGATTCAGTGCCTAAAATTTTTTCAATGAGCTCTCAACCAACCACAATTATCTTGTTTTCTTTTTTGCTTTCAAAGCTTTAAATATTAACCTAGACTTCAGCTTCCCTGGTAGCTCAGATGGTAAAGAATCTGGCAGCAATACCAGAGACCCAGGTTCGGTTCCTGGGTCAGGGAGATCCCTGGAGAAAGGAATGGGAACTCACTCCAGTATTCTCGCCTGAAGAATCCTCATAGACAGAGGAGCCTGATGAGCTATAGGCCATGGGGTCGAAAAGAGTCAGACGTAACTGAGGGACTAACACACTACCTTTGGAATAAGTATCTTACAATTTAAGCCCCATTATCCTACTTCCTTTGCTAGTTACAGAATGAGTGCTCTAGGCTCAGCCTTCCTTCCATGAAGCTCAGGGTTGTAACTTATTTCCCTGTCAAAAAGCAGAGTAGTCCTTAGTTCATTATACCCAGCAGGTGAAAAGCATGTCATTGTTGTTATCCTCATGTTGGGATGAGAAGGGACCATTGAAAAGCCAACATCATATATCCCAAAGCAAAAGTTCCTTCTTATTTCAATAAAATCAATTTAGAATTCCAAGACATGCTTTCTCCAAGCCAATCACATGTATATATAAAATTAGATATCATCCAGGCTTATCTATTCTCAGATTATCTACAGCTTTAATTGGAGGGTATAAATAAGATGAAATGCTTTCATACCTCAAACTTACTAAATTTTAGGAGTGAAGGTCAGGATCCGAATTGATATAACCACATCTCCTATAACAGAACATCCCTTCATGTGAAGAATTATAGGTATTATAGAGTATCAGTGTTATGTGTCTATAAATATATATATTTAAAGGCATAGTCTATAATTTAAATTGTAGCCTTGTTTCAGAAAATATAGCAGAGTGCTCCACATTTATCTTTAAAATGAATGTCCATGTGATTCATCTTGAAATGTTTCTATTGAGGAAATTATAGCCATCTGAAATGGAGAAAAATTAATCAAAATATGAAAAATTGCTTATTACTGAATATACCAACCAACTCCATAATTAATAAATAATTATAAAATATATGAGTTATCTCTGTGGGGTAATTTTAAGTAAAAACATTCGAGCTATGAAATATAGTTCTTATGTAGTCTGAAAAAGAACACTAAAATATAGGGGTTTTTTTTTTAAGACATATCTTTTGAACAGCTAAATTTAAATAGAGGATTCATGATATATTTGTCTTCCTTGTACACTAACTTGATAAAATCATTATATTCTTTTCCAGGTTGAAATGATTAAATGTCACGATTCCTCTGAGTCTAATTAATTTTAATGACAAAATTTATATACTATAAATTTCTAACTTTAAGTGCACTCTTAAAAATCAAAAAATTCTACAAGGCTCTATTGACTTCTCTCCTCTCAGCTATACCAGGCTTCCTCATTCGCCCTGCACCTCATTTTGTTGGTACCATCTTCCATCATGAGACATTATCAATCATTCTTCCCCCAGCCAGTGTTGATACAACAGGATTTTCCATTTCTGTGGCATAGCAGATATTTCATATCCTCTTCTATTGTTAACATTAACCCCGACAAGCTCCTTGAGGGCAGTGGCAGAAGTCATCTGTGTATCCACGATGCTCAACCCAGCACATAGTTGGAGCTCGAGAAAGTCCTCCTGCATTAATTTGTTTGGAAACTCTGTTCTAGTTTTATCCTTATTAATCTGGGCATCTCCTCTCTACTCTGCAGCTGATGACCGCTGTTCTCTTCTCCTTTTAGTTGCTAAGAGAGAGGATTAGAGCAGTGGTGCCTTGCTCCTGCTCACTGACTACTTATCTGTCTCGGATTTTAGAGTCAGAGCCTGCTGGGTGGAAGTATATTAACCCTGGAGAGACTACCAGAACACGGCAAGGGTCATAATGGGCAGAGAGAGATCTCATTGCTACTTCAGAAAGTATAAAGTCAGCTTAAGTTTTTAAAAGGCCAACTTTCCGTCTTTTTCAGCTCTTTTCTACCTCATTACTTTCCATGCCACCCTCATCACCACCTCCACCAGCATCACTTCCACCTCCACCATCATCTCCCGCTCTACCGCCCTCACTTTGACCACCACCACCACCATACCAATAGCTACCTGGATTCAATGTGTTACCTTATATACATTTGTCTGATATAAACAACTTAACGTACCATTTAGATTAATTGATGCATGTTTTCCTGTAATAATATTGAGAATATTTTCCATTGAATTATATAACTTTATTATCACAAAGCATAATTCACTTGGGAAAATAATTGACAATGCTGTCTGAATATTGCCATAAAGAGCAACTCAGTGTCACAGATCACATTTGTTTCTGCAAGAGATTTTTCAGAATTTAAATGAATGATAAAAGCATTTCTCTCTAATAGTTCATTCCATGTCATTTAATGACACTATACATCTAATCAGTCTGAGCAAGACCCAAAGAAATGATACCACTCAGTGTCTTACTTCGCATAAATAGTTTTTCAGTATATAGGAGATGATGGGTAAAAGTTGTTCCTAATCATCTGCAGTGCATGTATGTTATATATATATTTCGATCATTTTTTCTCTTAAAAACTCTAGAGTCTAAGTAGGGCCTTTGATCCTTGAGTAGACAAGAATCTGCTTGTTGTTTGTAGTTTTTAATAACAGTGTGAATCCTGACTCACAGATAGCATGTTAGGTATCACCCTACTGTAGACAGAGTTGATGGGAAACTGAAAAGCCAATGCCGTGAGGTTTGTAACTGAACACTCAGTTTTCTTCTCTGAAGGTGAAGGTGAAGTTGCTCAGTTATGTCTGACTCTTTGCGACCCCGTAGACTGTAACCTACTAGGCTTCTCCGTCCATGGGATTTTCCAGGCAAGAATACTGGAGTGGATTGCCATTTCCTTCTCCAGGGGATCTTCCCGACCCAGGGATCGAACCCAGGTCTCCCGCATTGGAGGCAGAGGCTTTAACCTCTGAGCCACCAGGGAAACCTAGAAACAAAAGCACAGGATTTTCTCCTAAGGCACACAATATCTTCAGCCTATTTTTCTGAGAGCTCTAAGTTCTTATTTTATTCTATGCTAAAAATCTAAGTATTTAAGAATTTGTTGAAGTTAACTAAAAGATATAATACTCACTCAAATTTGCAGGTGCTATAAACTCTATCTGTCTATAACATTCAGTTACAGGACTGTGTACTTGGACCCTATTATTTCAGACCCCAGAAGAGAGCTTATATTTTAACGTTATCATCCTTAATGCTTATTAAGAGTTTATAAGAAACCAGTGTGAGAAACATATCAGCAAAACCTACCACCTTGCTCTTATGTCATTTGCTCCCTTTTATATCATTCTTCTCTTAAATCTATTGGGCATGAGGACAAAAAAATGGTTGTTGAGTAGAGCAGTGACATAAATCCCTACTGCTGGGTAAGAACATGAATCTGACAGTGATGACATGATGGATTGGAGTAAATAACCTGGTTAGGGATAAACAGAGGTAGTGAGAACAGTTAGGTTATTGTGGTATTCCAAGATAGAAATGATCTGGTATTTTAAGCTGGAAATAATGAATCCGAATCGTAACAGTAGAATCCAATTAGGATGATCCTGGGTCCTGAGTTCCTTTTATTGCAAGTTGGAGTAGAGAAACTGGACTTCTCGGAGTAGCATGGTGTGGAGAGAGGAGTAGAAATTACCAGATAGATAAGTAGGAGCTCATTCCTTGAGTTGAGTTCATCCTGCTCTGCAACCGTACCAATGTTACCACCCTCAACCTACAGATACAATACAACGGGGATTTAATGTGCATGATTAGAGCTTTATGGCCTTAGACTCTGGCAGCAGAGAAAAGGGTTTGCTATTGAATGTTATGTGGCCACCTGGATGGGAAGGGAGTTTAGGGGAGAATGGTTACATGTATATATATGGTTGAGTCCCTTTGCTGTTCACCTGAAACTATCATAACACTATTAATTGGCTACATGCCACTACAAAATAAAACGTTTAAAAAAAGGAGTTCGCAACTGAAGCAATGTGAAAATGTGAGCATCCATTGTCAACCCTGTACGTGACTATTGGCTGCAGGTTCCCAGAATCTTTTTACACATTCTGTTGATAATTGTCTCAGCTTGCTCCTAGCAGAACACGAATTAGACAAATTATGTCAACTTTGCTGTTCACCTGAAACTATCATAACACTATTAATTGGCTACATGCCACTACAAAATAAAACGTTTAAAAAAAGGAGTTCGCAACTGAAGCAATGTGAAAATGTGAGCATCCATTGTCAACCCTGTACGTGACTATTGGCTGCAGGTTCCCAGAATCTTTTTACACATTCTGTTGATAATTGTCTCAGCTTGCTCCTAGCAGAACACGAATTAGACAAATTATGTCAGAGGAAACAACAAAGACAAATGTCACCTGGATTTCAAAAAGAAGTGTTACTCACAGAAAACAAATGAATTAAAAGATGCCATTAAAAGTGAAATGTAGGTATCAGTAGATTAAGGGTCACAAAAGATAAGGGTTAGAAATAACAAAAATAAATAGTGATTGTGGGCATCAATACTGCTTCTGATACCTTCTAAATTCTTCAGGATCTTCACAAGTTTGCAACTTTTAGTAGCTTTATTTATCTCTTTATTCCCATGCATGACACAACTGGAAAATACAGTAACAAAAAATATGAACTGACATTTCAGAAAAAGCATGCAAGGAGCTCATATGCTTGGGTTTAATTAAAAGGGATTGAGAGGGTTAATTCTTAGGTAGGTTGATAAGGAGTCTGGGGCCCTTGAGGAGAAAGGGACAAACTTTTATTTTCCTACATTCCTTCCTTTTAGTTATATAAGAGTTTTTTTTGTTAAGCTTTATTGTTATGGCAACAGTCTATTTCTTCTAAGACTAACTTTTTTTAAGCCTAGCTAATGATTACACTTTAATAATAACACATTAATAAACTGTGGAAAATTCTGAAAAAGATGGGAATACCAGACCACCTGACCTGCCTCTTGAGAAACCTATATGCAGGTCAGGAAGCAACAGTTAGAAGTGGACATGGAACAGACTGGTTCCAAATAGGAAAAGGAGTACGTCAAGGCTATATATTGTCACCCTGCTTATTTAACTTCTATGCAGAGTACATCATGAGAAATGCTGGGCTGGAAGAAGCACAAGCTGGAATCAAGATTGCCGGGAGAAATATCAATAACCTCAGATATGCAGATGACACCACCCTTATGGCAGAAAGTGAAGAGGAACTAAAAAGCCTCTTCATGAAAGTGAAAGAGGAGAGTGAAAAAGTTGGCTTAAAGCTCAACATTCAGAAAACGAAGATCATGGCATCTGGCCCCATCACTTCATGGGAAATAGATGGGGAAACACTGGAAACAGTGTCAGACTTTATTTTTTGGGGCTCCAAAATCACTGCAGATGGTGACTTCAGCCATGAAATTGAAAGATGCTTACTCCTTGGAAGGAAAGTTATGATCAACCTGGATAGCATATTCAAAAGCAGAGACATTACTTTGCCAACCAAGGTCCGTCTAGTCAAGGCTATGGTTTTTCCAGTAGTCATGTATGGATGTGAGAGTTGAACTGTGAAGGAAGCTGAGTGCTGAAGAATTGATGCTTTTGAACTATGGTGTAGGAGAAGACTCTTGAGAGTCCCTTGGACTGCAAGGAGATCCAACCAGTCCATCCTAAAGGAGGTCAGTCCTGGGTGTTCATGGAAGGACTGATGCTGAAGCTGAAACTCCAATACTTTGGTCACCTCATTGGAAAAGACCCTGATGCTGGGAGGGATTGGGATCAGGAGGAGAAGGGGATGACAGAGGATGAGATAGCTGGATGGAATCACCGACTAGATGGACATGAGTTTGAGTGAACTCCGGAAGTTGGTGATGGACAGGGAGCCCTAGAGTGCTGTGATTCATGGGGTCACAAAGAGTCGGACACGACTGAGCAACTGAACTGAATGATTACACAACAAAACAACTAATCTTGATCAACGGTGTGTTTTACCTTAAGCTCCGTAGTTCAGTTCAGTTGCTCTGTCATGTCTGGCTCTTTGTGACCCCATGGACTGCAGCATGTCAGGCTTCCCTGTCCTTTATCATCTTCCAGAGTTTGCACACACTCATGTCCATTGAGTTGGTAATGCCATCCAACCATCTCATCCTCTGTGGTCCCCTTCTCCTCCCACCTTCAGTCTTTGCCAGCATCAGGGTCTTTTCAAACAAGTCAGCTCTTCACATCAGGTGGTCTAAGTATCAGAGTTTCTGCTTCAACATTAGTCCTGTCAATGAATATCTAGGACTGATTTCCTTTGGATGGACTGGTTTGATCTCCCTGTAGTCCAAGGGACTCTGGAGAGTCTTCTCCAACACCACGGTTCAAAAGCATCAATTCTTTAGTGCTTAGCTTTCTTTATATTCCAACTCTCACATCCATACATAACTACTGGAAAAACCATAGCTTTGACTGGATGGACCTTTGTTGGCAAAGTAATGTCTCTGCTTTTTAATATGCTGTCTAGTTGGTTATAAGTTTTCTTCCAAGGAGCAAGCGTCTTTTAATTTCATGGCTGCAGTCACCATCTGTAGTTATTTTGGAGCCCCCTCTGCCCCCCCACCAAAAACAAAGTCTGTCACTGTTTCCATTGTTTCCCCATCTATTTGCCATGAAGTAATGGGACCAGAAGCCATGATCTTAGTTTTCTGAATGTTGAATTTTAAACCAACTTTTTCACTCCTCTTTCACTTTCATCAAGAGGCTTTTTAGCTCTTCTTCACTTTCTGCCATAAGGGTGATGTCATCTGCATATCTGAGATTATTGATATTTCTCCTGGTAATCTTGATTCCAGCTTGTGCTTCATCCAGCCTGGCATTTCTTATGATGTACTCTGTATATAAGTTAAATAAGCTGGGTGACAATATACAGCCTTGACATACTCCCTTCCCAATTTGGAACCAGTCTGTTATTCCATGTCCAGTTCTAACTGTTGCTTCTTGACCTGCATACAAATTTCTCAAGAGGCAGATCACGTGGCCTGGTATTCCCATCTCTTTAAGAATTTCCCACAGTTTGTTGTGTTCCACACAGTCAAATGTTTTGTGTAGTCAATAAAGCAGAAGTAGATGTTTTTCTGAAACTCTCTTGCTTTTTCGATGATCCAAAGTATATTGGCAATTTGATCTCTGGTTCCTCTGCCTTTTCTGAATCCAGCTTGAACATCTGGAAGTTCATGGTTCATGTACTGTTGAAGCCTGGCTTGGAGAATTTTGAGCATTACTTTGCTAGCGTGTGAGATGAGTACAACTGTGCAGTAGTTTGAACATTCTTTCGCATTGCGTTTCTTTGGGATTGGAATGAAAACTGACCTTTTCCAGTCCTATGGCCAGTGCTGAGTTTTCCAAATTTACTGTCATGTTGAGTGCAACACTTTCACAGCATGATCTTTTAGGATTTGAAATAGCTCAACTGGAATTCCATCAGCTCCACTAGCTTTGTTCATAGTGATGCTTCCTAAGATCCACTTGACTTTGCATTCCAGGATGTCTGGCTCGAGGTGAGTGATCACACCATCGTAGTTATCTGAGTTGTGAAGATCTTTTTTGTGTAGTTCTCTGTGTATTCTTAAGCTCAGTACTAATGATTATCTAATAACAGTATATCTTGCTGGAGGACTTAAGAAGTACCTCTGACTAACCTGTTATCTTAAGACGAATGTTGTGGGAGTGGGTCTGGTAAGACCGTTCTATTGTTAGTAACAACTGAAAAAGTGCATAAAGCCCCACCCAAACCAGTGACTGGGGCCCTCCCTGCCCCCTTGTGATATCTGTGTCAGAAGCTTTCTCTATCCCATTTTCACTGTAATAATTCTTTTGCCACATGAAACTCTGAGTGACTGAAGCCACATCTTTGGTCCCGAAGTGAAATTTTCTTCTTCAGAGACCACAAATACAACACCATTCAGTGTAAGCTATCAGAGTTTCCATGGTTTATTTTAAAGGAATATTTGTTTTGTATTGGATCTCCAAAAATAAAGATGATTGCTGGCATTCAGCGTTGGCTAAGACCAGCCAAACAGGAACTTCTGGTGATTGTGTCTTGACTGCCATCTTTCTAGAGAGAATTTTGTCAATATGTGTCCCTATTTAAAGTGCAAAGACCGTTGCGATCTTCCCCAGTGGTCCATTGGTGAAGACTCTGCACTCCCACTGCACGGGGCATAGGTTCAATTCCTGGTTGAGGAACTAAGATCCCACATGTTGCATGTCCCCCCCCCCACCACAAAAAATGTAAAGACCCTTTACCTAGCAATTCAAATTTTAGGAATTATACTGAGGAGCTACTAAGAAACATCTTCAGAGAATATAAGTTAATATGTGAAAAGGATTGAAAATATTCTCTGGCACATAGTAGGCACCAATGTCAGCCACAAAAATAGAAGTACTCTAAATGTCCATCTGTATACAGTTGGATGAAAAAAAAAAACAGTCCATTAAATAGAACACTACTAGGCATTAAAAATTAAGATGTGTCTAGGTTTCTGTTTATATCTATTATATATCCATGACATATGTTGAATACAAAAAACATATTTAATGGTGCTTTGCTGTGGTTCTGTTTCTATAAAATGACACACATGAGTGCATGATAAGCATAGAGAAATATACAAAAAAGTGTTCCCTCACATCTGAATATCTCTAGGTAGATTTTTTTTCCTTTTTTCCTCTTCATCCATCATCATTTTTAATAGGCATGATTTTGAGCTTACCCTGTGTTAATTTATAATCAGAAAATAACTATTATTATATTAGGAAACTTTAAAATCTGTAACAACACATGTGCGTTGGGGGAACTTAAAATCTGATAAAAATTGACTACACTGTAAAAGAATTCATCTTATACTCCATGTATCCATACAGAGAAAATACTAATGTCAAAAAAAGATGCATTCTAAAATTTGATGTGAAACAGACAAAATGTAGAAACTCCAAAGTTTTGGCCTAATAACTCAGTAAAAGCTGCCTTCAATTCTCAGGAAACGGTAATTTTTTCACTAACCTAAAGGTTAGTCAACAGATAAATGCATTATGTTTGTTTAGCATATTCAACAGTGTCTCTAAAAGTCATTTTATCAATTTTGTAATTTTACCTGAAGGAGCGATGCTGAATGTCACATAGCATTTAAATAAGCGAGATTGTCACTTTTCCTAAATTGTTTTCTGAAAACCCTATTACATTTTACATTCCAGTCATAATAGAGGTTTTGCCATTATGCGTGCTTTGCGATGTGCTGGTTTTGTTGTTATTGCTTTGATTCGTGAAATACGTAAAATAGGTGATTTTATCCTCTCATGTCATTTGTTCTGCTTATAGTCACTGAATACATGCTGGAATGATCAGCTGGATAACTCATTTTCATTTGTCCTCAATCAACCCACTGATGGGCCTAAAACAGATGCTTTTAAGTGAGAACTGTGGCTCAGTTTTGCTTGAATGTGCATAATAAAAGGAAAAATTGATCTTTAGATTCCCTGTGGATTAAAAAAACAAAATAAACAAGCAAACAAACAAACTCAGTAACTAACAGAGAAGGTGTCGTCTCAGACTCAAAGGGGTTTGTGCAGCAAGTTTTTCTCTAGTGCTTTTCTTCTTCATGCCAAAATGCCTTCACCACCAGACTCTAAACATCAGAGTGCTTAGGACCAGCCAGCCATGGGCTTTCGGTTCTTGGCTTGAACTCTATTTCTGTGACTTTACCCAATCTTGTAGGTTTAAACCCCATCTCACTGCAGAGGACTCTAATTTATCTCCTGAGTTCTGAGCTCCAGACTCCTGTCTCCAGCTGCTGCTGCTTGACATCTCCAAAGTGTCTAACTGGCATCTCCAAGATAACACGTCCAAGCCTGCAATCATGCTTTCCCTCCAGATTTCTTTCTCCTCCAGTCCTTCGCACCTCTGTTGTATGAGGCCGAAACATCTCTGGCTCCTCAACACCTCCACCCAGGCCAGACATCATACGTCTGACATGACCACCTGCATCTCTACTGACCAGACTGTGTCTTCCCTGAAAATCTGGAGTAGGCTTCTCCCTGATCTGGTCCTCCTTACCTCATTTTAGCCCATTCTCTGCTGAAAACTTCCAGAATTGTGTCTGTAAAACCAACTGACTTTGGAGGGTGATGGAAATGTTTTGGAATGGAGGGAGCTGATGGTTTGCAAATCATTGTGAATGTCACTGATTTATATTAATACTTTCATGGTTAATTGTATGGTATGAATTTTATTTTAATAATTAAAAAAGGAAAAGATTTTAAGAAAGTTACCCAGTAGCTGGGCGACCAGTTGAGAATTTGTGTTGTACTTCGTCTTTGAATACTGTAGGTGTGCCAGGAAAGAATGAGACCTTATAAAACAAAGATCCAGTCCTGACAGTTACTATTCAGTGATGTGCCTCTGAACTTACTGAGAAAACAGGAACTGCTGACCGTGGTCCCCAAGGCCTTTTTTAGGATGTGCCTGCTGCTCAACTGCTCTCATCAGGGTAACGGCACATTCAGCTTGAATGCTGGAGAGACTTATATGAAGGGACTATTTTCCAAGGTGTGGGCAGCGCTAAGGGACTGCACCAGGGGTGGACAGGCAGCCAGTGTCTCATCAGTTGAAGCAGTAGGGGGAAATGGTGTTTCCAGACCCCAGGAGAGCAGGAGACTTGGAGTTGGGGTATTCTAGTGACTGAGGGTCTTAGCTCTACAGGTGTGAGCAAGGCAGGAGGGTCACAGACAGCAGAAAACCCCCAGTTCTTTTGCCTCAGGCCTTCTGATCTCCACAGATTCCTCTACTGGCTGAACCCAACTGCATGTTCAAGGGCAAGGATGCCTGGAAGATTCAGTACAAGGGCACGGGTGATTTTTTTAATAGCTATATGAGCCCTGACTACAGACAGCATTAGATATTGTAGTGCTGCAGACATGAATTTGGTAGGAAAATGAACATCAAATACCTTGTCTTTAGCATTGAACATGTCTTGGGCTTCCCTGATAGCTCAGTTGGTAAAGAATCCACCTGCAATGCAGGAGACCCTGCTTTGATTCCTGGGTTGGGAAGATCCTCTGGAGAAGGGATAGGCTACCCACTCCAGTATTCTTGGGCTTCCCCTGTGGCTCAGCTGGTAAAGAATCTGCCTGTAATGCTGGAGACCTGGGTTCGATCCCTGGGGTGGGAAGATCCTCTGGAGAAGAGAAAGGCTACCTACTCCAGTATTCTGGCCTGGAGAATTCCATGTACTCTTCAGTCCATGGGGTTGTAAAGAGTCAGAGCTGAGCGACTTTCACTTTCACTTTTTCACTTTCTATGTAGACACTTAAAAAACAAAAGCACAGGGATTTTTCTTGGACCGTAAATATGGAATGCCTACATCCTACTCTCTTCCTATAGTCTTGCCATCAACTGTGTTGTCCTTTCTGAGAATCACTTAGTAGAAAGGGAGCAAATGGAGTGCCCCTTGTCTCGCCCCAGACACTGTCTAGCCATACAGACCTTTCTTGTCTTTCCTGAAGAGGATGGTCTCTGTCTGGTTTGACCTTTACAAGACCTTTTGACATCCTAGTCTCAGTAGTTCCACCAAAACTCCTTGACACTTGAGACTTCTGCTGTCCCATTTGTATTGCCCCCTCCCCAGTTCAGCTCCAAAATTGCTGAATTTTGTAGAATCAAATTTGTAGATGACTCGCTCACTCTAAGGCTTGAAACATTTCTACTGGACAAAGAATATTCTGTTGACTGGATGCATGAATAATCAAATGAATGAACAGAAAAAGGATTGAATGATCCCACTGGGTCATGATGAGTTCAAGTATAAAGATCTCAAACTGTGAAGCTCACTAATCACTTTCCTTTAGTCATAATTGGTAGTTTTTCTGTGTTGATCAAGAGAAGTCATCATGGAAGAAATTGACCTTAACTCAATTATATTCACCAAGGCTAAGATATAATAATTTCTAGTGATTTTTCACTCTGGCTACTTAAAAAAAAAAATGCTGGTGTCACGGCCCACCTGAGACCACTTATATCAGAATCTCCAGAGGTGGTGACTGTGCGTCAGTATTAATTTCCCCATTATGTCTAGAGTAACAACTACTATGATTGTGTAAATAAGCACCCATTTGATTGTTGAGGAATGTATTTTTTACTCAATGACATTTTAGTGGGTGTCTACCATACAGTTAGGTCCATGGAGATTGACTGTCATCTGTTAACCTATTCACACCTGCAAGGATTTGCTTCCTCTTTCTGGCTACCTAGATACCATGTTCAGATTTCCTAAATTCTTCTCATCCTTCAAGGGCTCATTAAAGACCCCCCACCCCATATAGCCTCTCTGATCCTCTCCCTTGGTGATCTTTTGTTGCCTGAATTTTCATGGTGTATCATTTCTGACAGTTAATGGATTTTATCGTATGTAACTCTATAGTGTAAATTTCATTTTTCATCAGACAAGTGTGCTTTTATCTTCCCAAGTAGACTTTGCTTAATTTACTCTAGGCTACCCAGAGTTCCTAGTAATACCTTGTTTTTAGGCACTCAGCATGTCTGCTAAAAATGAAAACCATAGAAACGACACAAAAAAATGCACATTTTCCCTAATCTCTGATTTGGGTAATAGATATTCTTGAGGAACATGAGAGAGAAGAAAATATGTTTGAAGGAAAATGTGCAATAATGAAAGTTCAAACTTGGAGTTATGGAAATGAAACTCAGAAATAAAAACTTGAGAATGATCATCAGAGATTAAAGTTGAGTCTTAATGTTCTCATTCACAGTCATATTTTCCATGAAAAATAACTTCTCAATGGAGTGTCTCTAAGAAGCAGATAATTTGGAGTATGGAAGCCTGTATTTATAGCCTAGTTCTGTGTCTCTTGTTTGTTACCTGTCCTTGGGGGATTTTGTAACCTCTTAAATCTTTAGTTATGAATCTGTAAAATGAAATCAATAGCAGTACCTTCCTCCCTAGCTTGGGGTAAGGATTTAATGAAACAGTGCATGTGACCTGATATTGGGCCAATAAAGGAGGACTTATGATTACTGTTAATATTGCTATGATGAAGCCCCAGTGTCAGACATGTTGATGTAACTGAAAATAAGACCTATTTAAAATTAATATAGTGGACAGAGGAAGGATTGAGTTTTTTAAGTTACCCTTTATCTCAGTCTGATTTTTGGTTCAGTATTTTCCAGGGACACCTGTAGCTGTTTATGTATAATATTTTTAGCAGAAGACCACAGAATTAAATGTTTGCAAGAAAAATTATTTGTAAAAGTTGTTTCAGAACCGAATGTACTTCATTCTGTGAACTTAAGTGACTTCTTGAAATGTCTCAAGTTACATGACCTGAGGCTAAAAAGAAGCTGGCAAAAGATGAAAAGGAGAACATTCTCTCGTGTTCATGTATTCTGCTTCAAAGGATTGCATGCCACACCACCTGTCCGCAATTTCAAGTAGCGGATTTATGTGCCTGACGTTTGTTGGATTGCTCATATGGATCGCGGTCAGACTGTTGTCTGACTTTCACTTTCACCTGCAAGGGCAACGCCACTGGATGAGGGCACTGTGTTTCCTCTGTGTCTGTTTCCTCACCTGTAAAGCAGAGTTGATTGACATTTTACCTGAGTTAATAGATGCAAGGTGATTAACAAAGACACTAGTGTATAACAAAAACTCAAAATGTTGGATATTTTTGGTTATTATTCATATTTTTAAAATGTGATCTTATTTTGGATGCCTAGCTGCCATCTATGAGGTCACACAGAGTCAGACATGACTGAAGTGATTTAGCAGCAGCAGCTCAGCCACACTCTCTGAAAATTTGAGATCCTTGTACATTACCGTCTCATCACCCAAGAACTTCATTCATTTTGTTCATTCATTCAATTATTCATCCATTCAGGAATGAATAATTAGGGAGAGCCTACTAAAAGCCAAATTCTTTTCAATCCTGTTCAAAGGAGAGCTGAATTAAAATTTCAGTCTCTGATTCCAAGCTGTCTTTTACTCTCCCATCTATGTCTTCATCAAGACTGCTTTTCTTTGAGAGCCATAGAAACTAAGGGTGTGCTTAAAAAAAGAATTTTTTGATTGAAGTATATAGCTGCTGTATGTTGTTACGTAGGTTTGGGCTTCCCAGATGGCTTTATCAGTAAAGAACCTGCCTGCCAATGCAGAAGAGATGTGGATTCTATCCCTGGGTTGGAAAGATCCCTTGGAGGAGGGCATGGCAATCCATTCCAGTGTTCTTGCCTGGAGAATCCCATGGATGCAAGAGTCCGGCAGGCTACAGTCCAGGGTTGGAAAGAGTTTGACACAACTGATGTGACTTAGTAAACATGCATGTTATATAAACCACATATATACAATATAATGAGTCGCTGTTTTAAAAGGTTATACTTTTTATAGTTATTATAGAATATTGGCAATGTTTCCTGTGTTGTACAGTTTATCCTTATAGCTTATTTTATATCTAATAGTTTGTATCAGAAATTATGATGGCTTGTCTCTCACATTTTTTCCCCAATCATTATATAACAGAATGTTTGTCTTTGACTCTCCCTGCATATACACATACACACACACAGGCCCAAACTTAAGATCCTTTATTTTATATGTAGTTTGGGGGCACAGTCAACTCCTGGTCTTGTCTTTGTTGACTGTATAGAGCTTCTCCACCTTTGGCTGCAAAGAATATAATCAAGCTGATTTCGGTGTTGACCATCTGGTGATGTCCATGTGTAGAGTCTTCTCTTGTGTTGTTGGAAGAGAGTGTTTGCTATGACCAGTGCATTTTCTTGGCAAAACTGTATTAGTCTTTGCCCTGCTTCATCCAGCATTCCAAGGCCAAATTTGCCTGTTACCCTAGTATTTGACTTCTTGACTTCTTACTTTTGCATTCCAGTCCCCTATAATGAAAAGGACATCTTTTTGGGGTGTTAGTTCCAAAAGGTCTTGTAGGTCTTCATAGAACTGTTCAACTTCAGCTTCTTCAGCATTACTGGTTGGGGCATAGACTTGGATTACTGTGATATTGAATGGTTTGCCTTGGAAACGAACAGAGATCATTCTGTGGTTTTTGAGATTGCATCTAAGTACTGCATTTTGGACTCTTTTGTTGACCATGATGGCTACTCCATTTCTTCTGAGGGATTCCTGGCTGCAGTAGTAGATATAATGGTCATCTGAGTTAAATTCACCCATTCTAGTCCATTTTAGTTCACTGATTCCTAGAATGTCGACGTTCACTCTTGCCATCTCTTGTTTGACCACTTCCAATTTGCCTTGATTCATGGACCTGACATTCCGGTTCCTATGCAATATTGCTCTTTATAGCATCGGACCTTGCTTCTATCACCAGTCACATCCACAACTGGGTTTTGTTTTTGCTTTGGTTCCATCCCTTCATTCTTTCTAGAGTTATTTCTCCACTGATCTCCAGTAGCAATTTGGGCACCTACCGACCTGGGGAGTTCCTCTTTCAATATCCTATCATTTTGCCTTTTTCATACTGTTCATGGGGTTCTCAAGAATACGGAAGTGGTTTGCCATTCCCTTCTCCAGTAGACCACATTCTGTCAGACCTCTCCACCATGACCTGCCCATCTTGGGTTGCCCTGCGGGCATGGCTTAGTTTCATTGAGTTAGACAAGGCCGTGGTCCTAGTGTGATTAGATTGACTAGTTTTCTGTGAGTATGGTTTCAGTGTGTCTGCCCTCTGAGGCCCTCTTGCAGCACCTACCATCTTACTTGGGTTTCTCTTACCTTGGGTGTGGGGTATATCTTCATGGCTTTTCCAGCAAAGCACAGCCACTGCTCCTTACCTTGGATGAGGGGTACCTTCTCACTGCTGCCCTTCCTGACCTTCAGCATGGGAAGGCTTCTCTAGGCCTCCTGCGCCCATGCAGCCACCGCTCCTTGGACGAGGGGTTGCTCCTCCCGGCTGCCGACCCCGGCCTCAGGCGCAGGGAAGCTCCTCTCGGCTGTTCCTGTGCCATCACAGCCTGGCACTCTCGGCCGCTGCCCCTGACCTTGGACATAGGGTAACTCCTCTTGGCTGCTGCCCTTTGGGCATGGGGTCCTCCCGTCCACCGCCCCTGACCTCAGATGTGGGGTAGCTCCTCTTGGCTGTTCCTGCGCCATCACAGCCTGGCACTCTCGGCCACTGCCCCTGACCTCGAAGGTGGGGTAACTCCTCTTGGCTGCTGCCCTTCAGGCATGGGGTCCTCCCAGCCACCGCCCCTGACCTTGGACACGGGGTAGCTCCTCTTGGCTGTTCTGCGCCATCACAGCCTGGCACTCTCGGCCACTGCCCCTGACCTTGAAGGTGGGGTAACTCCTCTTGGCCGCTGCCCTTTGGGCATGGGGTCTTCCCGGCTTCTGCCCCTGACCTTGGAAGTGGGGTAGCTCCTCTCAGCTGTGTTTAGTGCGCTGGTCACAGTCACCTAAATCAAATCCCTTATGATTATACAGTGGAAGTGAGAAATAGATTTAAGGGCCTAGATCTGATAGAGTGCCTGATGAACTATGGACAGAGGTTCGTGACATTGTACAGGAGACAGGGATCAAGACCATCCCCGTGGAAAAGAAATGTAAAAAAGCAAAATGGCTATCTGGGGAGCGCTTACAAATAGCTGTTGAAAGAAGAGAAACTAAGAGCAAAGGAGAAAAGGAAAGAGACAATCATCTGAATGCAGAGTTCCAAAGAATAGCAAAAAGAGATAAGAAAGCCTTCCTCAGCATTCAATGCAAAGAAATAGAGGGAAAGAAAAGAATGGGAAAGACTAGAGATCTCTTCAAGAAAATCAGAGATACCAAGGGAACATTTCATGAAAAGATGGGCTCGGTAAAGGACAGAAATGGTCTGGACCTAACAGAAGCAGAAGATATTAAGAAAAAGTGGCAAGAATACCAGGAGAACTGTACAAAAAAGATCTTCATGACCCAGATAATCACGATGGTATGATCACTCACCAAGAGCCAGACATCCTGGAATGTGAAGTCAAGTGGGCCTTAGAAAGCATCACTATGAACAAAACTAGTGGAGGTGATGGAATTCCAGTTGAGCTATTTCAAATCCTGAAAGATGATGCTGTGGAAGTGCTGCACTCAATATGCCAGCAAATTTGGAAAACTCAGCAGTGGCCACAGGACTGGAAAAGGTCAGTTTTCATTCCAATCCCAAACAAAGGCAATGCCAAAGAATGTGCAAACTACCACACCATTGCACTCATCTCACATGCTAGTAAAGTAAAACTCAAAATTCTCCAAGCCAGACTTCAGCAATACATGACCCGTGAACTTCCTGATGTTCAAACTGGTCTTAGAAAAGGCAGAGGAGCCAGAGATCAAATTGCCAACATCTGCTGGGTCACGGTAATAGCAAGAGAGTTCCAGAAAAACATCAATTTCTGCTTTATTGACTATGCCAAAGCCTTTGACTGTGTGGATCACAATAAGCTGTGGAAAATTCTGAAAGAAATGGGAATACCAGACCACCTGTCCTGCCTCTTGAGAAATCTGTATGCAGGTCAGGAAGCAACAGTTAGAACTGGACATGGAACCACAGACTGGTTCCAAATAGGAAAAGGAGTGCGTCAAGGCTGTATATTGTCACCCTGCTTATTTAACTTCTATGCAGAGTACATCATGAGAAATGCTGGGCTGGAAGAAGCACAAGCTGGAATCAAGATTGCCAGGAGAAATATCAATAACCTCAGATATGCAGATGACACCACTCTTATGGCAGAAAGTGAAGAGGAACTAAAAAGCCTCTTGATGACAGTGAAAGAGGAGAGTGAAAAAGTTGGGTTAAAGCTCAACATTCAGAAAATGAATTTCATGGCATCTGGTCCCATCACTTCATGGCAAATAGATGGGGAAACAGTGGAAACAGTGTCAGACTTTATTTTTGGGGGGCTCCAAAATCACTGCGATGGTGACTGCAGCCATGAAATTGAAAGACACTTACTCCTTGGAAGAAAAGTTATGGCCAACCTAGATAGCATATTCAAAAGCAGAGACATTACTTTGCTGACTAAAGTCCGTCTAATCAAGGCTGTGGTTTTTCCAGCAGTCATGTATGGATGTGAGAGTTGGACTGTGAAGAAGGCAAAGTGCTGAAGAATTGATGTTTTGAACTGTGGTGTTGGAGAAGACTTTCGAGAGTCCCTTGGACTGCAAGAAGATCCAACCAGCCCATTCTGAAGGAGATCAGCCCTGGGATTTCTTTGGAAGCAATGATGCTAAAGCTGAAATTCCAGTACTTTGGCCACCTCATGCGAAGAGTTGACTCATTGGAAAAGACCCTGATGCTGGGAGGGATTGGGGGCAGGAGGAGAAGGGGACAACAGAGGATGAGATGGCTGGATGGCGTCAATGACTCAATGGACGTGAATCTGAATGGTGGTGGACAGGGAGGCCTGGCGTGCTGCGATTCATGGGGTCGCAAAGAGTTGCACACAACTGAGCAACTGAACTGAACTGAACTTGGGGGCACAAAATTGCTGAGATGTGCAACCAAAGTATAAGAAATTATTTTTATTAGCATGTACCAGAATGTGATTATTGTCAGAAAAAGAACATCATTTTTAACTGCAATCACTTTTAGAAAAAGAGGCCCAGGGCCAGTTTCCAGATATTATAACACTCAGCCTGGGTGCTTTGGTGACATTTTTTCAAGGTTCTGGCATATCCAAGGTCATTGAGGAAGGATATAGTTTCATACAAACCCAATTTTATATTCCTAACTTAATCTCTTGGGAATTGAGAAGTAGAAAATTCTATGGTTTGTTTACAGAATGCTGTGATCAAACATGAACTCATGACTTTCACAGATGGTTAATATCAGACGTTGACATCTGCAGGGGAGGAAATTTTCCCTCTGCCTATCTTAGGTTCTCCAGTTGGGGCCCCATAATTTAGGCAAATGACAGATTAACAGGAGAAAAACAGAACTTATTAACATGTTCAGGGCATATAAATATGGGAGTACCCATTGATGAGCGAAGGTAGAACTTGGGCTTATATACCATTTTAGGGTAAGTAAAGGAAAAGGAGTGTGGCCTTCTTAGAGGTGGAGATAAGTTATGCAAGAGTGATCAGGAAAAGTATGGAAAACAAGGGCTGTATATTAAGGTCCGTGATGCAAACTGAAATCAGTGTCTTCACCACATTTGAGTTGTTAAGAACCTTCCTCTTCTTGGCATAAGGGGAGACATCTTGACAAATGTGTGTTTCCTTTATAAATATGTTTTTAAAAAGTAAAAGTGTTAATCGCTCAGTCATATCCAACTCTTTTGGACCCCATGGACAGTAGCCCACCAGACTCTTCTCCAGGCAAGAATACTGAAGTGGGTTGCCATTCCCTTCTCTAAGGGATCTTCCTGATCCAGTAATCAAACCCAGGTCTCCTGCATTGCAGGCAGATTCTTTAACATTTGATATAAATAAAAATTCCTTTACAACAGGAGAAATTTTGCTGACTTTGGAGTTTTCCTTGACTGTTAGTGCTCCCTGGCCTTTAGCTAAAATTATACATATGCCAAAAGTGGCATATTTCAGGGTGGCACATTCTGGTACACTTAACATCCAAATTAGTTTTGACTACAATTTAATTTTAAAAATTTACCCTGGGAAGGACTTCCCCATTCTTAGACAGGAGCCATTGCCCTGTCCCAATTGGAGACAGGATTCATTTCCTATGACTAGAATCTGGTGGCATTCCTTTACTATAAACATTTAATAGAAGAATTCTAAAGAAATTTGAATCTGCAGTCTTCAACTTAGAATGGAAATAGAGGGCATAGACACACTTGAATCTTGATTCTTCAAAAATAGTCACCATCTTTTGTCTATAAAATTGTTTGCATACTCAGTCGCTCAGTCATGTCCAACTCTGCAACACCATGAACTGTAGCCTACCAGGCTCCTCTGTCCACAGAATTTCCCAGGCAAGAATACTGGAGTGAGTATTTCCCCTCCAGAGGATATTCCCAACCCAGGGATCAAACCCACATCGGCTTTGCCTCCTGCATTGGCAGGTAGATTCTTTACCACTTAGCCACCCTTAGTTTTAAATTAATTCAGGTTCTGAAACAACAGTGAAGATCAGTTTATCAACTACTCATCAAAAATTTAAGTGTCTATTGGCCTTTTGCTCATGCTATTCTACACCAACTTGAACTGAACTTTTAATGTATACTGCTGGGTGGTGCTAGTGTTAAAGAACCCACCTGCCAATGCAGGAGACATAAGAGTCACGGGTTTGACCCCTGGGTTAGAAAGATCCACTGGAGAAGGAAATGGCAACCCAATTCAGTATTCTTGCCCAGACAGTCCCATGGACAGAGGAGCTTGGTGGGCTACAGTCCATGGGATCACAAAGAGTTGAACACGACCGAAACAACTTAGCACACACATGCTGGTGCTAAAGTTAAAAAATCAGAGTGTTGCTGCGATCAGTTTTGAGTTTGGAACAAGCCTCAACATTGATGACTGTATCTTGTGTCAGAGTTTTAGAACTTCAGGAATTAAAATGACTCATGGGGGCTCAGGTGGATTTTATCAGCTTCAAGCGGAATTTTCCTGGTGTGTAATAGTGAAGATCTGATTAATTTTCTGGTGTAAAGAACTGCTTACTTTTTTTTTTTTTTTTTTTTAGTTTGTTTTGCTTTACAATACTGTATTCATTTTGCTATATATTGACATGAGTCAGCCGCGAGTATACATGAACTCCCAATCCCGACCCCCACCTCCCCTCTCCCGCCCCACACCCTCTCTCTGGATTTTCCCCGTGCATCAGTCCCAAGCATCCTGCATCCTGCATCAAACCTGGCCTGGCGATTCGTTTCACTTATGATATCACACATGTTACACTGCCACTCTGCCAACCCATCCCACCCTCTCCCTCTCCTACAGAGTCCAAAAGGCCGTTCTATACATCTGTGTCTCTTTTGCTGTCTTGCGTACAGGTTTATCATTACCTTCTTTCTAAATTCCTATATATGTATAAGTATACTGTATTGGTGTTTTTCTTTCTGGCTTACTTCACACCAGCGGTGTTTTTCACAGAGCTAGAACAAATAATTTCACAATTTGTATGGAAACACAAGAACTGCTTACTCTTCACCCATGCTGGAGTTAAACATTTCTGTTGCTCAGTCGTGTTTGACTCTTCACAACCCTATGGACTTCAGCATGCCAGGGTTCCTTGTTCTTCACTATTTCCTGGAGCTTGCTCAAACTCACGTCCATTGAGTCAGTGATGGTAATGCTTTCTAACTATCTCGTCCCTCTCTCCCTCTTCTCCTCCTCCTCCTCTCAATCTTTCCCAGCATCAGCGTCTTTTCCCAAGAGTCAGTTCTTCGAATCAGGTGGCCAAAGTATCAGAGCTTTAGCTTCAGCTTCAGCATCAGCCCTTCTAATGAATATTTAGGGTTGATTTCCTTTAGGGTTGACTAGTTTGATCTCTTTGCTATCCAAAGGATTCTCATGTCTTCTCCAGCATCACAATTCAAAAGCATTAATTCTTCAGTGCTGAGCCTTCTTTATGGTCCAGTTCACTTACCTGTACATGACTACTGGAAAAATAGGTGGCTTTGACTTTAGGGGCCTTTGTTGGCAATGTGATGTGTCTGCTTTTTAATAAACTCTCTTGATTTTCCATAGCTTTCCTTCCAAGAAACAAAAGTCTTTTAATTTCATGGTTTCAGCCAAATCAACTATACTCCAATAGAAAATAGAAAATGAAATTTTCTATGATGCAAGACCCTAAGTGTTGAAATAAATTTTTTCTTCTTTTTTTAATGCACTCATAACTGATGCCAAAATCTGAGCACACTAGTACCCAGTCATATCTCAGAGATAGAGTTTTGGGTGAAGTAGAAAAGAATAGCTATATTGCATTGCCAGGCAGAAGGGGACTTGACAGACTCCTGTCCTTGAAATTGTGTGTCCCAACCTATCAAGAGAAAATCTGATTAAAGATTAACTGACCATGGCCCTGTCCTTTAGAACAAGACCAAAGTCCTTCACAGCCAATCCCTCCCATATGAAAGCTTCCATAGCCTCTTATCCTTATCCATCAGAGGGCAGACAGAAAGAAAATCTGAAGCACAGGAAACTAACCAAACTGATCACACGGATCACAGCCTTGTCTAACTCAATGAAACTATGAGCCATGCCATGTGGGGTCACCCAAGACAGAAGGATCATGGTGGAGAGTTCTGACAAAATGTGGTCCACTGGAAAAGGCAATGGCAAACCACTTCTGGCAAAACAATGCCTTGAGAACTCCATGAACAGTATGAAAAGGCAAACAGATAGGACACTGAAAGATGAACTCCCCAGGTCATTAGGTGCCCAATACACTGTGGAGAAGAGCAGAGAAATAGATTCAGAAAGAATGAAGAAGCTGAGCCAAAGCGAAAACAATACCCAGTTGTGGATGTGACTGGTGATGGAAATAAAGTCTGATGCTGTAAAGAGCAATATTGCATAGTAACCTGGAATGTCAGGTCCATGAATCAAGGCAAATTGGAAGTGGTCAAACAAGAGATGGCAAGGGTGAACGTCGACATTCTAGGAATCAGCGAACTAAAATGGACTGGAATGGGTGAATTTAACTCAGATGACTATTATATCTACTACTGTGGGCAGGAATCCCTCAGAAGAAATGGAGTAGCCATCATGGTCAACAAAAGAGTCTGAAATGCAGTACTTGGGTACAATCTCAAAAGCGACAGTATGATCTCTGTTCATTTCCAAGGCAAGCCATTCAGTATCACAGTGATCCAAGTCTGTACCCCAACCAGTAATGCCAAAGAAGCTGAAGTTGAACAATACTATGAAGACCTATAACACCCTAGAGCTAACACCGAAAAAGATAAAAAGATGCCCTTTTCATCATAGGGGGCTGGAATGCAAAAGTAGGAAGTCAAGAGATGCCTAGAGTTACAGGCAAGTTTTGCCTTGGAGTAAACAATGAAGCAGGGCAAAGGCTAACAGAGTTTTGCCAAAGGAACACACTGGTCATAACAAACACCCCTTCAAACAACACAAGAGATGACTCTGTACATGGACATCACCAGATAATGAATACTGAAATCAGATTGATTATATTCTTTACAGCAGAAGATGGAGAAGCTCTACAGAGTAAGCAGAAACAAGACTGGGAGCAGACTGTGGCTCCAATCATGAACTTCTTATTGCAAAATTCAGGCTTAAATTGAAGAAAGTAGAGAAAACCACTGGACCATTCAGATAAGATCTAACTCAATTCCCTTACATGTGACAAATAGATTTAAGGGATTAGATCTGATAGACAGAGTGCCTGAAGCACTGTGGACAGAGGTTCATAACACTGAACAGGAGGTCGTGATCAAAACCATGCATAAGAAAAAGAAATACAAAAAAGCAAATGATTGTCTGAGCAGGCCTTACATAGTTGAGAAAAGAAGAGAAGTGAAAGGCAAAGAAGAAAAGGAAAGCTATACCTATCTGAATGCAGAGTTCCAAAGAATAGCAAGGAGAGATAAGAAAGACTTCCTTGGTGACCAATACAAAGAAATTGAGGAAAACAATAGAATGGGAAAGACTAGAGATCTCTTCAAGAAAATTAGAGATACCAAGGGACCATTTCATGCAAAGGTGGGCTCAATAAAGGACAGAAACAATATGGACCTAACAGAAGCAGAAGATATTAAGAAGACGGGGCAACAATACACAGAATTATACTAAAAATATCTTCATGATCCAGATAACATCAGTGGTGTGATCACTCACCTAGAGCCAGACATCCTGGAATGCAAAGTCAAGTGGACCTTAGGAAGCATCACTATGAACAAAGCTAGTGGAGCTGATGGAATTCCAGTTGAGCTATTTCAAATCCTAAAAGATGATGCTGTGAAAGTGCTGCACTCAGTATGCCAGCAAATCTGGAAAACTCAGCAGTGGCCACAGGCCTGGAAAAGGTCAGTTTTCATCCCAATCCCAAAGAAAGGCAATGCCAAAGAATGTTCAAACTACCGCACAGTTGTACTCATCTCATATGCTAGCAAAGTAAATTCAAAATTCTCCAAACTAGGCTTCAACAGTATGTAAACCAAGAACTTCCAGATGTTCAAATTAGATTTAGAAAAGGCAGAGGAACCAGAAATCAAATTGCCAACATCTGTTGGATCATCAAAAAATCAAGAGAGTTCCAGAAAAACATCTACTTCTCCTTTATTGGCTATGCCAAAGACTTTGACGGTGTGGATCACAACAAACTGTGGAAAATTCTTAAAGAAATGGGAATACCAGACCTCTTTACCTGCCTCTGAGAAACAAGCGGAGTACGTCAAGGCTATATATTGTCACTTGCTTATTTAACTTATATGCAGAGTACATCATGCAAAATGACGAGCTGGATGAGGCACAGGCTGGAATCAAGATTGCCAAGGGAAATATCAACAACCTCAGATATGCAGATGACACCATGCTTATGGCAGAAAGCAAAGAGGAACTCAAGAGCCTCTTGATAGAAGTGAAAGAGGAGAGTGAAAAAAGGTGGCTTAGAGTACAACATTCAAAAATCTAAGATCATGGCATCCAGTCCTATCACTTCATGGCAAATGGATGGGGAAACAATGGAAACAGTGGGAGACTTTATTTTGGGGGGCTCCAGAATCACTGCAGATGGTGACTGCAGCCATGAAATTAAAAGATGCTTGCTCTTTGGAAAAAAAGCTATGACCAACCTAGACAGCAGATAAAAAAGCAGAAACATTGCTTTGCTGACAAAGGTCTGCCTAGGCAAAGCTATGTTTTTTCCAGTAGTCATGGATGGATGTGAAGAGTTGGACCATAAAGAAAGCTGAGTGGCAAAAAATTGATGCTTTTGAACTGTGGTGTTGGAGAAGACTCTTGAAAGTCCCTTGGACTGCAAGGAGATTAAACCAATCATAATGAAAATCAGTCCTGACTATTCATTGGAAGGACTGATGCTGAAGCTCCATTACTTGGCCACCTGATGCAGAGAGCTGACTCATTAAAAAAAGACCCTTATGCTGGTAAAGATTGAGGGAAAAAAGAGAAGGGGATGACAGGGATAAGATGGTTGGATGGCATCACCAACTCTCAACATGCCAAACATGTGTTTGAGCAAGCTCCAGGAGTTGGTGATGGACAGGGAAGCCTGGCATTCTGAAGTAAAGTACATGAAGTTGCAGAGTCATGCATGATGTAGTGTGACTGAACTGAAATGAACTGAACCTGGAAGGACCTGATGAGTTTTATAAGTGTTTCAAGGATGGGGTTGCTTACAAGGTAGGGTGTGAGTAGTGCTTTCCTTCCCTTGCTGCTGCTGCTGCTGCTAAGTCACTTGAGTCATGTCCAACTCTGTGCGACCCCAGAGACGGCAGCCCACTGGCTTCCCCGTCCCTGGATTCTCCAGGCAAGAACACTAGAGTGGGTTGTCATTTCCTTCTCCAATGCATGAAAGTGAAAAGTGAAAGTGAAGTCGCTCAGTCGTGTCCAACTCTAGCGACCCCATGGACTGCAGCCTACCAGGCTCCTCCCTTACTCACTTCTCAGGTGGTTGTCTCTTGACCTTTATGAGCTTCTCTGGTCTCCTGTCCCTTTACAATTCTGTTGCGTCAGGTGGTTTCTTGGCTGCTCCTCCCTTAATTAGCAACTGTTGGCATCCGCTCTTTGGAACTCAGGGAAGGTCATGGAGGCTGGAGTGTTGCCCACAAGAAATGGGAAATGAAAAAAGAACTTCATGCCCAGGAGCCTCAGAGGGTCCTGCTCCATTTCATAAACTTCTTTATTGCAACTGTTTTTAAACATTTCTCTGCATGCATGACACACAAATTTCCTATCACATCCATTTCCTTAACACTCTTATCAAAATGATATTTGCATAACACACTTTTTAAAAAATAGCATCTTTTTATAGTTAACATATTACATTATGTAGGTTTAAGGTGGACAGTGTGTTGATTTGATACATTTATATACTGCGGTGTGATAACTATTTTACTGCAGTAAGATAGTAATCATAGAAACCCAAGTAAGACAGTAGGTGTTGCAAGAGGCATCAGAAGGCAGCTACACAAACCATAATCACGAAAACTAGTCAATCTAATCATACGGAACACAGCCTTGTCTAACTCAATGAAACTAACCCATGCCATGTTGGGCCACCCAAGACGGGTGGGTCAAGGTGGAGAGGTCTGACAGAATGTGGTCCACTGGAGAAGGGAATGGCAAACCACTTCAGTATTCTTGCTTTGAGAACCCCATGAACAGTACAAAAAGGCAAAATGATAGGACACTGAAAGAGGAACTCCCCAGGTCAGTAGGTGCCCAAATTGCTACTGGAGATCAGTGGAGAAATAACTCCAGAAAGAATGAAGGGATGGAGCCAAAGCAAAAACAATACCCACTTGTGAATGTGACTGGTGATAGAAGCAAGGTCCAATGCTGTAAAGAGCAATATTGCATAGGAACCTGGAATGTCAGGTCCATGAATCAAGGCAAATTAGAAGTGGTCAAACAAGAGATGGCAAGAGTGAACATTGACATTCTAGGAATCAGCGAACTAAAATGGACTAGAATGGGTGAATTTAACTCAGATGACCATTATATCTACTACTGCAGGCAGGAATCCCTCAGAAGAAATAGAGTAGCCATCATAGTCAACAAAAGAGACCAAAATGCAGTACTTAGATGCAATCTCAAAAATGACAGACTGACCTCTGTTCATTTCCAAGGCAAACCATTCAATATCAAAGTAATCCAAGTCTATGCCCCAACCAGTAATGCTGAAGAAGCTGAAGTTGAACAGTTCTATGAAGACCTACAAGACCTTTTAGAACTGACACCCAAAAAAGATGTCCTTTTCATTATGGAGGACTGGAATGCAAAAGTAGGAAGTCAAGAAACACTTAGGGTAACAGGCAAATTTGGCTTTGGAATATGAAAAGAAGCAGGGCAAAGACTAATACAGTTTTGCCAAGAAAATGCACTGGTAATAGCAAACACCCTCTTCCAACAACACAAGAGAAGACATGGACATCACCAGATGGTCAACACCGAAATCAGATTGATTATATTCTTTGCAGCCAAAGATGGAGAAGCTCCATACAGCAGCAAAAACAAGACTGGGAGCTGACTGTGGCTCAGATCATGAACTCCTTATTGCCAAATTCAGACTTAAATTGAAGAAAGTGGGGAAAACCATTAGACCATTCAGGTATGTCCTAAATCAAATTCCTTATGATTATACAGTGAAAGTGAGAAATAGGTTTAAGGGACTAGATCTGATAGATAGAGTGCCTGATGAACTATGGACAGAGGTTCATGACATTGTACAGGAGACAGGGATCAAGACCATCCCGTGGAAAAGAAATGCAAAAAAGCAAAATGGTTGTGAAAAGAGAAGCGAAAAACAAAAGAGAAAAGGAAAGATATAAGCACCTGAATGCAGAGTTCCAAAGAATAGCAAGGAGAGATAAGAAAGCCTTCCTCAGCATTCAATGCAAAGAAATAGAGGAAAGCAACAGAATGGGAAAGACTAGAGATCTCTACAAGAAAATTAGAGATACCAAGGGAACATTTCATGCAAAGATGGGCTTGGTAAAGGACAGAAATGGTATGGACCTAAAAGAAGCAGAAGATATTAAGAAGAGGTGGCAAGAATACACAAAAGAACTGTACAAAGATCTTCATGACCCAGATAATGACTATGGTGTGATCAGTCACCTAGAGCCAGACATCCTGGAATGTGAAGTCAAGTGGGCCTTAGAAAGCATCACTATGAACAAAGCTAGTGGAGGTGATGGAATTCCACATGAGCTATTTCAAATCCTGAAAGATGATGCTGTGGAAGTGCTGCACTCAATATGCCAGCAAATTTGGAAAACTCAGCAGTGGCCACAGGCCTGGAAGAGGTCAATTTTCATTCCAATCCCAAAGAAAGGCAATGCCAAAGAATGTTCAAACTACCACACCATTGCACTCATCTCACATGCTAGTAAAGTAAAACTCAAAATTCTCCAAGCCAGACTTCAGCAATACATGACCCGTGAACTTCCTGATGTTCAAACTGGTCTTAGAAAAGGCAGAGGAACCAGAGATGATATTGGCACCATCCGCTGGATCATGGGAAAGCAAGAGAGTTCCAGAAAAACATCAATTTCTGCTTTATTGATTATGCCAAAGCCTTTGACTGTGTGGATCACAATAAACTGTGGAAAATACTGAAAGAGATAGGAATACCAGACCACCTGACCTGCCTCTTGAGAAACCTGTAAGCAGGTCAGGAAGCAACAGTTAGAACTGAACATGGAACCACAGACTGGTTCCAAATAGGAAAAGGAGTGCGTCAAGGCTGTATATTGTCACCCTGCTTATTTAACTTCTATGCAGAGTACATCATGAGAAACGCTGGACTGGAAGAAACACAAGCTGGAATCAAGATTTGTTGGGAGCCAGCGTGAGGAATCCCACCCGTGACAGGGTCATGTGGCAAACTCAGATGGCAGGGCAATCTGAGTCATCGGATTTCTCCCTGGTTTTTCCTGAGCATGTGCCCCAATAATAAAAATTTGTTCTGTGTTTGTCTGTTTCTCCACTGTTCTCTGCCAGTTTCTCGGAAAGAGTTAATTCAGAGCTTTAGCTTCCTGCATTTGAAAGTGTTGCAGCCCAACCCCCTTTGATAATTCTCTAGCCTGCCTAAACAGGTTCCCCTGACCTGTTACAAGCTTGTGGATTGCTCGCAACCCCCAGCTGTGAGGGGCAAAAGGACCTTGAAGTGTTTTAAGTTACAAACCTTTCCTAAGAGCCAAAGCCTTAATAGATTTCACTGTTGCTTCAATGACTGCTGCCAGACCTCCTTATCTGCACCTGGAAGTTTCTGCTATACAAACTAAATTTGAGAATAGATATGTAGTAGTTTTTTGATGTTAGAAACACTAGGCTTTTGAGTTAATTGTTTCTCTTATAAATCATTTGTACTCCTGTTTGCTGTGTCCTTGCTATGTGAGAATGCAACTTTGTTTAGTGCCTCCCGAGAATGGCGCCAGACCTTGGAAGAAATAACACTTATCAGAAAAGAGCTGTAAATTGTCGAATTGGCCTTTTGGCTGGAAGATGATGTAAATTACCTAAGACTTGTGTATACAATTAGGTAGCAGAGACTAAGCCTGCTCTCGATAAGAGTCAGGGCTGCTGTCATTGCCAAAATTTGTGAAACCCATTGATCTTATGGTATAAAAAGGGGATGTGAAAAATAAAGTTTGGACCAGTTTCCTTGGGAACAGTTTCTCAAGAGCAGTCTGTCTGGACCAGTTTTTCTCGGGAACAGTTTTCTCTGAGCAGCTTTTCCGGACCCAGATCTTCTCAAACTGGTTCTGCAGGCTGGTTTCTTGGATGACTCGCTCTCCTAAGCTCGTTCTTTAAGGATTTCTGGCTCCCACACCTCTCTCTCTCTCTCTATCTCTGTCCTCTTGTACTTTAACTCCAGGCTGAATTCCCATCTGGAGCGGGAGGCTCACCACATCTACTTATTTGCCCTGGCTATACGTTCTGCAAGAAAAGAGGGCCCATGGTGGGGTCCCCTTTAGAGATTCAAGTGGATGCCCGTGGCCCACGTAGATGGTGCAAACCTCTTGTCTTGAAGTTTTATTGGCTTTCACCGTAAACCAGGTTATTCAGCCTCCTATTTTTCTAGTAATTTCCTACTATTCTATCCTGTCCTGAGCTATCCTGTCTATCCTGTCCTATCCTTTTCTATCCACCTGCTCTGTCCCACCTTTGAACATCCCTAGATCCACCGGGGCTGGACCCCGGCAAAGATTGCCAGGAGAAATATCAATAACCTCAGGTATGCAGATGACACCACCCTTATGGCAGAAAGTGAAGAGGAACTAAAGAGCCTCTTCATGAAAGTGAAAGAGGAGAGTGAAAAAGTTGGCTTAAAACTCAACATTCAGAAAATGAATATCATGGCATCTGGTCCCATCACTTCATGGGAAATAGATGGGGAAACAGTGGACACAGTGTCACACTTTATATTTTGGGGCTCCAAAATCACTGCAGATGGTGACTGCAGCCATGAAATTAAAAGACACTTGCTCCTTGGAAGGAAAGTTATGACCAACCTAGATAGCATATTCAAAAGCAGAGACATTACTTTGCCAAGAAAAGTCCATCAGTCAAGGCTATGGTTTTTCCTATGGTCATGTATGGATGTGAGAGTTGGACTGTGAAGGAAGCTGAGCGCCAAAGAATTGATAGTTTTGAACTGTGGTGTTGGAGAAGACTCTTGAGAGTCCCTTGGACTGCAGAGAGGTCAACCAGTCCATTCTGAAGGAGATCAGTCCTGGGTGTTCATTGGAAGGACTGATACTAAAGCTGAAACTCCAGTACTCCAGCCACCTCATGCGAATAGTTGACTCATTGGAAAAGACTTTGATGCTGGGAGGGATTTGGGGCAGGAGGAGAAGGGAACAACAGAGAATAAAATGTCTGGATGGCATCACGGACTCAATGGTCATGAGTTTGGGTGAACTCCGGGAGCTGGCAATGGACAGGGAGGCCTGATGTGCTGTAATTCATGGGATCGCAGAGAGTCGGACACGACTGTGTGACTGAACTGAACTGATGATTACTATCTTAGTGTTCAATATCACTTTTATCATGTCTTAATTATCAGCTTTTTTGTGGTGAGAAGAATTAAATCTAGTCTTAGCATCTTTGAAGTTCCTAGTACAGCATGTTGACTGTGATACCTGTGATGTACATTAGATTTCCAGGACTAACCACTGTTTACAAGTTTGTACCTTAAACAACATCTCCTCAATTACCACACTCCCAGCCCCTGGTAACTACCGCTCCACTGTTTTGATAGGTTCAGTTTTTAACTCCATGTGAGTTGGCTCATACAGTATTTGTCTTTCTCTCACCAACTTATGTCACTTAGCAGACTCATTTAAGTTCCCTCTGTGTTGTCTACATGGCAGAATTTCCTTCTTTCTCGTGACTGAGTAATGTCCCATTGCACAGATGTACCACATCTTCATTATCATTATCTGGTATCTTCGTTATCAGTTCATCTGTTGAAGGACATTTAGGTCATTTCCATGTTTCAGTTATTGTGAAGAATGCTACAGTGATCATGCGAGTGCACGTGTCTTTTCTCTGTGTTGTCTTCTTTTCCTTTGGATACCTACCCAAAGTAGGATTGCTGGATTAGATGGTAGTTATGTTTTTAATTTTTTGAGGAACCTCCATTTGATCTATAATACTGGGTACATCAACTTACATTCCTACCAACAGTGCACAAAGATTCCTTTTCTTCACATCTGGCTCAGATGGTAAAGAATCTGCCTCAGTGCAAAGACCTGGTTTCATTCCCTGGGTTAGGAGGATCCCCTGGAGGAGGGCATGGCAACCCACTCCAGTATTCTTGCCTGGAGAATCCCTATGGACAGAGGAGCCTGGTGGGCTACAGTCCACACGGTCACAAAAAATCAGACACACAAGTACATAACAAGATGCTTTTTTCAAACTCTTTTTTCACCCACATTTGTTTTCTCTTCATGGCAAATAGATGGGGAAACAATGGAAACAGAGACTTTATTTTGGGGGGCTCCAAGATCACTGCAGATGGTGACTGCAGCCATGAAATTAAAAGACGCTTGCTGCTTGGAAGAAAATCTGTGACCAACCTAGACAGCAGATAAAAAAGCAGAGACATTAGTTTGCCAACAACGGTCCATTTAATCAAAGCTATGGTTTTTCCAGTAGTCATGTATGGATGTGAAAGTTGGACTATAAAGAAAGCTGAACACCAAAGAATTAATGCTTTTGAACTGTGGTGTTGGAGAAGACTCTTGAGAGTCCCTTGGACTGCAAGGTGATCCAACCAGTCCATCCTAAAGGAAATCAGTCCTAAATATTCATTGGAAGGACTGATGCTGAAGCTGAAGCTCCAATACTTGGCCACCTGATGTGAAAAACTGACTCCTTGGAAAAGACCCTGATCCTGGGAAAGATTGAGGGCAGGAGGAGAAGGGGACGACAGAGGATGAGATGGTTGGATGGCATCACTACTCGATGGACATTAGTTTGAGTAAGCTCTGGGCGTTGGTGATGGACAGGGAAGCCTGGTGTGCTGCAATCTGTGGGGTCATAAAGAGTCGGACACAACTGACCGACTGAACTTGTTTTCTCTTGTCTTGATGGTAGCCATTCTACAGATGTGAAGCAGTAATTCATTATGATTTTGACTTGAATTTTCCTAATGAGTAGTGATGCTGAACATCTTATTATATACCTGTTGGCCATTTGGGTGTCTTCTTTAGAAAAAAGTGTCTACTCGGTTCATCTATTTTTTAATATAGTAGTTTTTTTTTGTTACTGAATTATATGATTTCCTTGTGTATTTTGGATGTTAACCCCTTAGCATATTTATGGCTTGCAATTATCTTCTCCCTTTTTACAGATTGCCTTGTCATTTTGTGATTTTTTTTTATGCAGAAGTATTTTATTTTGATGTAATCCCTCTTGCTTTTTGCTTTAAGCAAAAATTACTATAGAAACATTTTGGTAAACCTTAGCATTAACTCACAATCAATGCTTTTATTTTTTAAAGCATTAAATAAGCGATATTTGTTCATCTTTTGGCTTCCCTGGTGGCTCAGAGGTTAAAGCGTCTGCCTCCAATGCAAGAGACCCGGGTTCGATCCCTGGGTTGGGAAGATCCTCTGGAGAAGGAAATGGCAATCCACTCCAGTATTCTTGCCTGGAGAATCCCATGGACTGAGAAGCCTAGTAGGTTACAGTCCACGGGGTCACAAAGAGTCAGACACGACTGAGTGACTTCACCTCACTTCACCTCATTCATCTTTTAGAGGCTATCATGTATACCATTGGGAAGAATTATCAAAACAGTCCCAATTCAACAATTGCACCTTGAGAGACATGATGTTTAAGGGATAAGATAAGAGTATTTATGTGGTGCATCCAAATATATATACATGTGAACACACACAGAGACATACTCACACATGTACAGACATTCATACACTTGCACATGTGCATAGTCACACACACAAATGCTCACACACAAATGCACACAGCATAAATTCAGGGTGTCATGGGCCTCCAGATTTTGATCAGCCACCTTCTACACACCCATGAATCAAGGTGTAAGTGGTAGGATATGGAAAATGTACTGATGGTCATCCATCCCCCAACCCCCATTTTCCACTCTCA